>NDXB01006156.1:0-35502 GCA_002631895.1 Agapornis roseicollis | reverse complement strand
AAAGCATCCACCCCAAAGGGGTTAATGGAGTGTAAAGTGTGCTTTGAATGAAAAAAAAAAAAAAAAAGAACTAAAAACCACTCCCAAAAAGCAAGAAGCTGATTTTCCTTAAAGAAAGCTCAAGGGTAATTTGTTTCCTTTGCCTAAAGGAAATCTCCCAGCTATATTGTAATTTCTTTTCTTATTATGTGCTTTACCCACTAATTATTACTATTCCTTCTCAGTTTGGACTTTAATTATAAAATATCAATTACAATTTCTGCATGATTATTGGCTGAAATGGCTATCCAATCCAACAATTATCTGGTGTAATATACTGTATTCAAGCTCAAAGCTCTATCTTTTGGAAAGGAAGAAATAATATGAAAACCTGTCAATCCCCCTGACTGACCACAGGAGATAATTTCTTCATACCAGTTTTGATAATAAACTATGAAATTTGACTTCCTCATATCAATTAAGGCATTTTCCAAAGCAATTCTCCTGTTTTGCTAATTTTTTTTTAATGGTTATTTTTATTGAAAGTATGGGGAATTATTAAAAAAGATAATTGCATAGTTTTCAGCATGGGAAAAAGACAGATGGAACATTTTTATTACACAGATCTAAATATGTTTGATTTAGCTGTTTCACTGGTTCAACAAACTCAGCTTCTGGGGCCCAGCTACTGCTGCTGGGCTACACTGTCCAGGAAATGTACAGGTTCATATTCTGAGTATGAACAGCTAAAAGAGCTGTAGGGCAAGTTCGTATTTTAAACAGCAGCCTAGCTTCATTAGATGAAACCACAGGGGTATAGCACCATTCACCTCAGAGAAGTTTTTTTTTCACTTGCATTAACAAAGAATATTTCTAGTTGAACAGTTTTTGTAGTGCTTGGAACAAATGTATCTTAGGACTGCTGGCTGCAATGGGACTGCGCATGCAGTAAAACATGATTCAGCATAAATAAGGGTGGCAGGAGCTAGTCCTAAATTGAATGGATGGAAGGTTGGAGTCCTCCATGCAAACATCAGAGCGTTGCCTCTCCTTGCTGACACTGTGTATTTTCTGCCATGACACTATTAAGCGTGTGCAATTCTAATTAACTTACCCATGTTGGTTTTGGTACAGTGTGAGTGATACAATTAGGAATCTGTCCAGAGTAGGAAAAAACATACAGGCACTGTCAAAGCTGTGTTGGAGTGGGGATGGGTGGGGATGAGTGGTGAAGTATCTCACGCTTGGTGGATTTTCCTGTGGTAATGGCTAGATGTGCCTTCCTTTTCCCATCTTCTTGATCTCATGCAATTCTTATATGCTTTGTACCCAACCTTTCTTTTCCAAAGTACTTGTGCCCTGTGCCTCCAGTGAAAACTTGGCTGCATGTCATTCCTGAAGTTCCTGCTTTCCTACTCTGAAGGGCACATCCCTGCCCAGCCCCTTTTTCCTCTCTTGTTGAGCTTTGCTGTCTCACCATTGAAGTTCCAGGTCTATAAGCAGTTGTGCTGGGGAGAGCTGGGACAAAGTGAGCTAGGCTCTGAAGCCAAGATGCTCTACCCTAATGAATCCTTTGATGCCATGCCATGATCCTTTCCACACTTCATCTTCCTTTTCCCCGTTCCTCTGCTAAGTACTTACTGTCTCATGACTTCTAACAGGTGGCCAGGAGTACCTTTTCTCATGCTCCCTGTTTACCCCTGCAGGCAGGAAAGCAGCTGTGGCTCCTGGCCCCTCCTGTTGGGGCTGGGTCCTGTGCTGGGGTATTGAAACACCACCTGTGCTCCTGCGCCCTGCCTTGGGATTTGCCTTTGGCACTTCCTACAGAAATCCCTAAACTCTGCTGGTCTATGAAGAGGGAAGTGCCAAAGAGAAAAGGGAGGAAAGACAGGACCCTCTGGATAATGAGGCAGAACAAAGAATCAAGTGGAGGTTTTGGCAAGGGAAATTAGAAGTTGGACTGAGTTGCAGTGTGGCCAGGCTGGGAGGCTGGTAGCATAGATGCAATTTCAACACCATACTCCTCAACTCTTTTAGCACACACTTAGACTTCCACACATTTTGGAAATACCCGATAATATGAGTTTCTTAGTCAGTCTTTAGCAGCTGAAAACACAGAAACCACTTGGAGAGTTTATTATGCAAAATATTTGTAGGTGCTGCTTCAGACAAATATCCATTTTAATGTACAATGTCATATGAAAACATTTGTATACAACAGACTTGGCAATCTGGAGCCACACACGGCTGGCGAAGAGCAATGCTTATAGGAGAAGTTAGCCGAATATTCTCTTTAACAGTGCAAGCACTTGGGCATTGTAAGGCTGATGGTCATGTTCCCTAGCAGACTGTGGAAATGATAGACGGATTGCTCAGCAAATGGCTATATATGGATGGTGACATTTTACCAAGCAGTTAGATGAGAAATATTTGTGGACAGGAGCGACCTTTTTCGCTCTGAGTTCATACATCTCCAGCACACTGAAATCCTGGACTTTTTTGTGGGTGGCAAATTGTTGCCAGGCTACAAATGAATAACAAAAAGCACAGCAGGAGGAGATGATTGTAGGCTTTCATGTTAACTGTATGAACACATATAGGTGACAACATACATCATGATTGTATCACAACTTCTAGGGTGTCTTTAGCATGGTTGCCAATTAATCCTTTTCAGTGCCCATGCTCATCTTTAGGTGTCATGTTGTGATGGAGGCAGCAAGGCTCTGTTTGCTGCCAGTGAGCCCGATACCATGCCAGTATGAGCCTTGGACTTGACATGCTGCTGATGTACCCAGATGAATAGGACCACAAAAAATGCCTTCATGATGCAAAACTCATAAATACTGAGCTGTATGTAGCACACAGCCGGACACTGGTACTATTATTGCTGTGCCCAGCTCAAGTGACAGACGTGAGACATCTCTGTGCCTTGGCAAGTAACTGGCATTCTTATGATTGTTTGCAGCATGCTGTTAATGATGAATAAATGAGTGCGGTTGCAAACATACTTCTGAGTTCATGACTGGACTGCACCCTTTACAGACATGCTTCTGCCTGAATGGATACCCAGCAGTGACTGTAACAGCTCCCTGTTGCTCCTGTCTATCACATTCACTGGGTCAGTGTTTATAGGTCAGTGGAATAGCTGGATTACTTACTGTGCTTGATGAACAGAGAGTACTCCAATCCGTATATTGTGATTTGCCTAAACTAGTCACATCATAGCTTTGTTCAGAGACCACAGTGATTTCTAGTAGGCTTCTACCCTCGACATTCCTTTCCCCTTCAGCCCCTTGTGCTGCTTCCTTTTGTTCCAGTCACACTAAATTCAATTTGTTTGCCTCATCTGCACAGACACCTTGGCAGCCACAAACCCCAGTGTCTGGAGTATGATTGTGCTTTGCCTTCTATTCTTGGGAATAGTATGAATGGTAACCAAATCCTCTGCTCCCCTGCAGTCTGACTTGCCTGACACCAGCTACCCTTTCAAACCACAATCACAGAAACCACTGAGTTGTAAAAAATAGAGCTGGGAGGGTCTGCAGACTTCCCTAGACTATTGTTCCTTCAGTAAACGTTTTGAAAACAGGTTTTCATCTGTTTGCCTGTGCAATGGCCTCGTTATCCTCAAAAAATCTCTCTAATCTTGCACATATAACTGTCTACCTGTGATTTAGTTCACATCCCCCTCTATCTTCATTGTTTGTTTGCCAATATATTTTTGGGACTCCTCACCCTCATTCTGATGATAAGTGCAGGTTCTTCTGCTGCAAGTATTTTGGAAAAGCTGCAAGGTACAATGCATCCAGCCCAGAGAATTTGGTGTCAGACTTCCTGATAGTCCTCCATAAACATGATTGAAAAAATAATTTTGAGTATTCAATTTTATGGGTGAGAAAACAATAAAGAACATAAAAGAAATTAAGAAATGCTGAGGAGGGTCAGAGCAATGGACCCTCTCACCCAGAGCAATGGACCCTCTCACCCACCGCACTGTTTATGGAGATGATAATCGGGAAGATCATGTGAAGTTGGCCACTTTCTGTAGTCTATCCCCATCTTGCTCCACCAGTCTGTATGATCAGAGGAGAAAAAGTACTGACTGTGAGGAGATCCATTTCCTCTAGGCAGAAGACTGAGATCTGGGATTTATCTACTTTATAGAAGATGAGAAGTGTTTATCTTGACTGCTTCCAAATTAAGGATGACAGTGACTTCCAACTAATCATACCTGCTCCACTGGGAATGCAGAATATGCTAGAGACAGACACATCACAGAGTTCCTCAAAAACAGACCTAACACTGTCTTAAAACTACCTAGGATTTTTCATTCTTATAAGGCTGTGCCACTGCTGTAGTTGTCATCAGCTTCTCTATTTCCTTCCAAATTTATGAACAGCAGTGGGTGTTGATCTGCTTCACCTTCACACGGTCTTCCCTTGCTGGTGTTTCCCAGCCCTACATAGGAAGCAGTCTTCCCCTTTCAGCTCTCACTTTGCTGGGCTAACCAAGGCAGGTTCTTGAAGTCTTTGTCTTTTCTTTGGGTAATATGAATTACCCTTCTCTGCCTTTTCCTCCAGTAAAGATTTATTCCTGTCTGGAATGTTTTCCAAATTAGACTGAATTCAGTTGTGCCAGAGTTTAAGGGTTGGATGAAGATGACAAACTTATTTCACACAAGCCCTATCAAGAAAGACTCCAGAGAAATGGTTTTCAGTTACTAGCTTTGGCTAGATTTGAATTTATCAAGCTGTCTCTAGTAAACAGCATCAGTCAGATTTTTCAGTCACATCAAAATGGGCGAGTCAGGAATTCACTGTTAAAAGTACTCAACAACAGTAAACCCAGACAGTCTCATGAGGATTCCCTCACCTTGGGTGGAAGTCTTGTGTAAACCACCAGGGCTTTTCTGATCTGTTTTCCTTAAGCTGCAGCTGCATCCAGCTCTACACAGAAAAACAACGTGACCTACTCTCCAGGGCCCATCCTTTTGCAAGCCTCACCCTCTCCACCACTTCTGGGTCCAATAGAGGACCAAAGCCATGGGGATGGGTTCAGCTTAACACAGTTAAACCAAGCTATGGAAAGAAACTTAAGAAAATTTTACAGTTTCAAGGATCAGGTTTTGGATAATGTTCATTAATACTGGCAACCTAGAAATCTAAGCTCTCATTCTTGGGATACGCATGTTCTCAAAGCAAGATCTTGGCTGGAGAGAGCAGAAGAGGCTGTGCAGATCTTGGGGATTCTTACATCATTTTTTTGTGTATCATTTTAGTGCTGCAGTCTGGAGCTGCACTATTAGGCACTTCAGCAAGATGGTGAGGGGCTGACTACAGAGGAAGAAAAAAATAACAAAAAACGGAAGTGGTATTTTCTGACGTAGAAAAAAGTACCTCTTCTGAAAACACTTCTGCACAAAGATCAGAAAGTTCAGTTTTCATAAAATAAAGCTGTTTGGTTTCTGGTAAGTGCATATTTATAGAAAGGAGCACAGCTACACAAAAGCACACCACAACTGACTTTATCAGTGTGTGGTAATACAATAGAAAAGCAAAGAGTAAAAGGAAAATTCTTTTAAAACACAAAATATCTGCTCCAGGAAAGTATCTGTCAACACTTTCTTAAATCTTTATTTCCAAAGGAGCAACACAGTTCATTACTCAAAAGACTTAACACTGCCTTCAAAGTCATGATGCCTAAAGTTTGGGGGGAGGGGGGCGTATTTTGCATGGAGATGCAAGTACGGTGTGGACAGCAAGGTTATGCTAGGAAAATCTTTTTGTCAGCCTTTGACATATAACCTATCTTTTCTGCAGCTATTCTCCACTATGATACACCTCACACACCAGTGCCATGACTTAGTCTTTCACTCTTTTCTTGCACAGCAGGTGTTAGTTTCATTTTATGGAAACTCAACTGACTTTTCCAAGACAATGCAATCAGTCATCTAAGTATAGCATTTCAAAATTAAGGCACACCTGTATTTGCTGATTTCATCTGAAGAGAGGTATCTAGCTATTAACACTCCACCCACCTCCATTTTGAGCATATTTATTTCCATCATTTTCTTGTGCAGTATATCCAAGCTTTAGGATATTGGGTTGGTCTTCAGTCCTTCTGTGTAAGAAAAATTGGTCACTTTTCAAGAGTTATAATACAAATTAAGAATCTTTCAAAAATTATAGGCTCACAGGGTTTTAATGCTTGACCTGGAGGAATTAGCTGGGAGGTGTAAGTGTGGACTATACAAACCTGCCATTTACTGTCCACTACAGGGGAGCAGCAAAGAGTGAGCAGGAAAAGCAGCACAGGTTCTCTGGTGTTATGAGCCTAGCAGCTTCTCTAAGAGCCCTGGTTATACACACCTAAATGCACACATGCACGTAGAGATATGTGTACGTATGTATATCTGTGTTAGAGAGAGAGAGAGTTTGATGCAGGAAGGGATACCCTTCCAAAAGAGTCATGCACTTTAAAGGCCCCATAAAAACAACATGTTGGAGTTTGTAACCCAAATTCTGGACTCCATGCACTGGGGAGATAAAAAGCCCCAAACAAACACACTGATATTCAATCTCCATTAAAGAAGGTAATTATCAGAATGATGTCTCCATAAGGGATGCATTATTGCTTCTTAATAGTAATGGTGTGGCAATTCTAATTACTTCTGTAGATCTTACACTACTTACTATTTTTGAACAGAACAATTAGTTTAACTACACATTGTTTCCAAAGTGCCTGAGCACTTGTCTAGCTGTAAACGCACACAAAGGTTAGCGTTCCAGCTGTTGTCTCCAAATGAATGGGAGCACCATAGCCCATGAGGGTCAGTGCAGCCCCAGTGAGCTCATCAGCTGCTCCACCCAAAAACTGACTGCAAAGCCTGAGAGCAGCTCTCTGCTTCCAAGCTCTCTGTAAAACACAGATAGGGAGTGAGGGTGAGGGAAAGGAAATGCTTTGTGGGAGCAGATGAGCTCAGTCCAGGGGCGGAGCATCTCTTGGTTCTGGTGATGGTGGAATTGACTGCTTTTGGAAACAGTGAAAAAGCAATGCCTCATAAAGACAGCAGGGAAGCCGTTGGGTGCAAACATAGGAGAAAAGAAATCAAAATGACCCTCAGGTGTTTGGGGGTAACAGATATCTAACTGGGGACAGACAGGGGTTTGTTTCAGTGCTTTTGTAAGATGGTGATAGCCAGCATAAGAGGTAGAGTAAGGATAGATGCCACTGAGTAAGGGTATGTTTTGCTGAGACCTCGTGGTTTATTTTGCCAGGTCTGTGGCAAATGTTGGACATGTGACAGGGTAATGGAACTGTGTAATTAGTCCTGAGTACTGCAATTACCTCAGACTCCTGTTTATAAATCACTTACGCTCCATTGCATCATGCTGGGGGAGAAAGGAGTTTGTTCATTGACCTTCCATGTTGCTTCTGCAGTTGCTCAGCCTCATTGCTCTCTCTGAAGGTTGCAAGGGATGTGCTGGAAAAATCTGACTAGTGTAGATGTAGACACAGTCAAAGAAGTTGGAGAGCAGGTGTAAAGACCTGCACATCCCGCATTCAGCGTGAATAAATGCCCTTCATGGATGCCTGCAGACTTTCTCACAAACCTTCATTAAGCTTGCATGAGTGTATCTTATAAGAAAATCTCAGAAAGAAGCAGGGTGTGTCCATTCATACCAGTGGGAACCACAATAATGAAGTAATTGAACACAACACGCAGTATGCAACAGTGCCTGTTTGCAGGTGCACTTGTTGGATGTGAACATACAAGGTGTGCTGCAGTCACCCAGCACTCTTGTGCAAATGTCACTTCACAGAATGCTGTTCCAAGGAGAGCAGCCTGGAGAAATAACCTTTCCACACTGGTGTGCTCACAGGGCCTGTGAGTGGGTTTCTACATACAGACCCTGTCAGTGCTTTCATTATCAAGCTTCGTAATAGCAGTGTGAAATAAGTCTTCCTATATTGTGTACATCCCTTCTTCTGTTCTGTGCTGTGGTTACCCACATCTTTACTCATGTCACTGTTCTGAGCTAGGGCTCCTTTCTGCCTGCCCCTTCTGAGCCAGCTTTGTTTGACACTGTTGGTTTCTATCAAATTCTATCAAAACATCTGGTTATTTCTACATAACAAGGAATGAATGTCAATGTAAGGAAATATAGCCTTGCTGAGGCTTTGCTTGGCTGGGGAGTCCCTTCATGTGGTCCTTCTGCTCAGCCAGGAAGGCATCAGCTGCTTCATCAGTATGGCAAAGGGATCCCTACAGTTCAGCTAGGCAGGAGCAAACAAGGAAAAAGACAGGAGGACCTTAACACTTCAAAAGCCTGGGTGGCATTTGGAGAGGTGAGGACATAAGAGCAGGGGCACCTGGTCACACCTTTGGTATGGATCAGTCATTTCCAAGTCACTGTCAGTTTACTTGCTTTCTCAGTGTATGTGGTATGCAGGAGCCAAAGAGTCTTCCTGCAGAGGTGCTGTCTTCCCCCTATGCTTTTCAACACACCCCTGAAAGTACTATGTTGGGACCCTGCCATCCCTCAACATTTCCTCCAGCATGCCTTGGAATCCCAGCTGGAGGAAGTATCTGTGGACCTTTTCACCCTTATTGCCTCAGTCCTGCTGTTCAGGCCTGAACTGGGTGAGAGGGAGAGTACCTGGATAGTAGTTTCCTGCAATGGGCAGTCTGCAGACTTTCAGAGATCACTATTCACAGATGAAAGAGGCCAGAACATGACCCCAAAAGAGACCAGAGGCAGAATACTGATCCTGTCACCCATGTTCATGATGGAGCAGGTCTCATAATGACCTTCTACTGCCCTTTCTGGGCCCTCTGCAATGAATAAGTAACACTCCTATCCAAAAGTTTTGTCATTTGAAGAATTTTTTTCATGTATTAAGCCCCTTGCTTGTTTTGTTGGCTGCAGTGGCAGCGCAACGATGAGATTTCACTGTGGACACCAAAGAGAGAGGCTGAACAAAGCCAAAGCCTCACAGATCTCCGGGGACCTGCCTGAAGGTGAATGGAGCACCCAGCTCCCTTGTGAGGTGTCGGCAACAAACATTGCTTAGGTACACAAGCCATGCTGCCTTACTGAGGCACCACAGCTTAGAGCAGAGCTTTGTACTTTGCAGTCAGTTGCTTCTGTTAGCAAACCTGCTGCAAGAGAAACCTGTTATGAGCCTTCTTTTATAACACAGCTTCATTCCTACCTTCTGTGTTATTAATACATCAGTAAAGATTACTTGTAATATTTTTCACTTCCATAATATGTTCTATCTGGGGAATCTCAGAACATTTTGCAAACATTAATTAATTAGACTTGCAGCACCACTATTTACTAGCTAATTGTTGGCCTTGTTTTTAAAGAAGATTAGTTTCTGCCTGCTCTAAATGCTCCATCTCCCATATCCAGAAGAACCTATGTCAGAACATGTGCAGCAGATGGACATGGTATTAAAATGCCCATGCTGCTTAAATCCCTTGTCTGTACTGTGGCATCAGATTATGTGCTTTAGAAAAACAGTCTAGTCCTATAACTGAGATGCTTGGATAACCAGAGTACTATGTATGTTGTAACAGCTGGCTTAAAAAACAAGTGAATGAGTTGGTGGCTGAATTCAACCGTGCTGGATGGAAAGAGGTTTCGCTTTTTGGAATTTATAAACCTTTTTTCTGTGGACTTGTGTTGCCTAAATTTAATCTTTTTTTTTTTTTTTTCAGNTTCTTCTGGTTTTGCCATTTTTTGGCCTTTTTTCCACTCTTACGCCATTTTTCTTTTGTTTTAAATTTTTTTGGAATTTTTAAACCTTTTTTTTTTGGACTTTTGTTTCCTAAATTTTATTTTTTTTTTTTTTTTTTTCAGTTGACCTGCTAGTTGTTTTTAGCAAGTAGCACAATTTGAAAAGGTTACGTTCATTTCTGTTGGCTTTTTATGTTTCTTTATAGGCATCTTGCTTTTCTAGACATCTCCATTCCTCTCATTTGTGTCTGCAGACCCACTGTTTACATACTTATACAGACATTGTGATTTGTCTGACACAATTATAAAGAAGAGTCTGGTCTGTTATTTTTCAGTATGTTCCTTTATTAGTGTTCACCCTTGAAATTCAACACCAAAGTGTTTTCTCAAGAAAGATATGAGGACTGCAAGAACTATTGTATTTGGTTCTTGACTGCTCAAACTTTACAGTGATACCTTGAAGGCAATTCCTTTTGTGGTCCTGGATTTTATTTTGTTACCAATTCCTTTTGTGCATTTCTGCATTTGTGTGCTGAATCGATATAATACCAAGCAATCTGAAAAAGACAGAAAACAATCTACAGAATGGTAAGTAAATCTGTCACATATAATCTGATACTAGGCTTTGGAAAGGAGCATTACCAGCATCTGGTGCAGAGAGAGAAAAGCATATTGCTGCTGTTGTTATTACTGTTAAAGCCATTTCTTGCTGTTTCTACTTACCTTAACTTGAGCTTACCTAGGTTTTGCTGATGCCTCAATACAGAAAATTTCTATGAGTGAAAAAACCCCAACAACCTGTTTTTGTGTCCCCCACTATTTCCTAGCAAAGTATCAAGTTTCTTTCCCTCTTCCAATCCACTGAAGACCCACTGTTTCTCAACAGCAAGTATTGCTGAAATTGATTTGCTTTAAATGAGAAAGTCCTACTGTAGAAGGAACCAACGTGCCACAGAAGGGCCACAAAGTTGAACTGTATTGAAATTCTGATTACTTTACCTTTTTTACATCCTTAACAACAGTTGGGGCAGTAGCAAGAGAGTCAATCCTCTTACCCAAGCTCAGCAATATAATATCCCACAACAGCAGTAGGGTAATAGAAGTGCTGTGATGAATTGATGGGTTCATTAGTCTACAATCAATGGATAAGGCTTCATAATAGAATAAGCCTCACAGGAGCCAAGTACCAGCACTTTAATTGCAGCAGGTCCTCAGTGCCAGGGCATGTATTAAAAAGAAAAATCAAATCTTTCCCTGGAATAAAAATCCTTAGAATCAAGTAGACTACAAGAACAAAGAACAAGTTGCCAAAAGAGAAAAGAAAGAAAAGGGAGCACATTAACTACCATGCTCATTTCCAGATTTGCAAACTGGAGCTATATACCTGACAATGAGTGTGTTGTCTGTTCTCTGGCTTCCACTGTAGTAATATCTGAGTGTACACTATCTGAAACATGCTCATTTCAGGCCAGGAAGGCTCTCTTACTGCCTTTCATGGGCACAGAAGTGACAGCTAAGAGGCACAAGTGTGTTCAGGCACTTCATCTCTGCAGGGCTGAATGGGGAGCCAGCATACAAGGGGTTGGGTGGGAAGGTGTTGGAAGGAATGGGATGGAGCCCACTCCCACTGACACCCTCCTGGCCCTCAGCACAGCCCACTGACCATTTGCAGGCACTGCCATTTTGGGATCAGAACATGAATATGCGCTGTTACGCTTCCTATCCTGCAGAGATTTCAATTTTTTTGCAGTTGGCCTCCTTCACAAGCTGTTCATGGCAGACAGAGAATTAGGGTTAGATTTTAGAGACTTGCACCCTTTTCCTGCCTTTACATCTTGGCTTCTGTCCTCACCTCCAAGAGCCACTTTACATCATGGCTCCTTTTGCATCAGGTGCACACACAGTAAGACCCTCATCCCAGCAAGCTGCAGCTGTAACACAGACTCCAGACAACTCTACCTATAAAATATACACTTTTTGTTCACTTGGTGCAGGTGAAGGACATGTCCTGGAGGTGTTCAGCTCCAGACTCCCATCAGTGTGTGAAACAATCTAAACCAAGTGGGAGAAGAGGGCATCATGTGGGTGGTACAGCACCAAGCTGGAAGGAAGGGAGAAGTAAGTACTATCGGGTTATATCTTTATAGGTTTGTGGTCTATAAGACATACTAATTATGGTTAGAGAGAGGACCATTTGAGCGTTCCTTACAAATTCTGTCCTCGGTTACTCATTTGGACCCAAATGGACAAAACTAGGCCTGATTTTAATCAGTCCCCACACCACTTCAACAGAAGTCATGTAGTTTCTGAAAGAGTTGATTATTTCCTTTGCACATAGTCAAGTTCACAAAGAAATATACAATAAAACCATACTTTGAAAAGTTAAAGGGAACAGACTAACAGCAAGTGCCCTTGGCAATGTCCCCTGCCAGCAAAAATGTGGCTGGGTACAGTGCCTTAAGTATAAATGCAAGATGGAATATTTATATAAATAAGAGTAAACTTGTTTAAAAAAACTGTTGCAAGTATGCATATCTGTTAGGGTATCTACATACATATTTTTTTTTTTTGCTTGTCTATACATAGATGTAGAGAGATATGTGAGTATGTATTTATATATTAATAATATTACAGTGTATATGTGTGGGTTTCTTTCAGTGTATTTGTATATATCCATATATAAACATGCACACACCATGTGTGAGACTGATACGTATGAAGATGCCTGTTCCTGTGATCATGGTAAAGTCTGTAGCAGAACTGCACACTGAGAACATTTTTGTAAGTTTTAAGTTTAAGTTTTCATATTTCAGACTTCAGAGATCAGCATCTGTTCAATTTACCGTAAGCCTGCAATGTACCATAATAAAAGTGGAAATGAGCTCCTTATGACTGATCTCTGCTCCTCACGTGGTATGTCTACATGTCACATTCTTGTAACTCTTACATCTGTTGTCTATGCCATCTACTTATCTGAGGGCATCCATGCTCTGATCATGACATGCAGTTAGGCTCTCTTAGCAAGGAGGCGTCAGTGAATGCATGTCTGCTGTCACCATGGGTAAAACAGGCATTCTAGACATAGCTGAGATTACAAGCTTCCCAATGAAGCATTTGAGGAGCCTGACTCACTTGGTTTTGAAGGCTTTACTAGTGCTTGTTAATATATCTGTTTTCACCTTTGGCTTCCTAAGACTGAAGAACTGGAGAGCTAGACATTTTTTACTGCTGTGGGAAGAAAGAAGGGGAACAAAGGGGATGATGATCCAGGCAGAGTGGACTGACTTGCACTTTTTTCTGTCACAGGTTCTCCTTTCCATCTTCAGGAGTCATTTACATCAACATTTTCAAAATGTGGCTACTGGTTTCTGGTACTGCATATGAGACAACTCAGTTCAGTACTCAGGTTTCAACATCTGTCTTTAACAGCTTGGTCAGAATACTTTATCCTTAACACTCACTGCTGCTTATAATGTTAAGAAGGCTTTACATACAACATCAAAGACAAGAAACAGTTTCAGTAAGAGATGCTTTTCATGCACAGAGTTAACTGCTATCAGCAGCTACTGTATTATTTTATATGCACTGTGCATACACCAAATACTACCCACTGCAAATTCCATTTTAGTGCAACTGCTGTGGGCAATTGTTCCTTTGTGCAAAGTCTCTTGGGAGAGCACAGCTATAGCTCACTACTGTCTCCTTCTTCCATTTTTGCTGGAGTTCGTTTTGTACTTTCTTGAGCTGATAGCTCTGTACCACTATTGGTCCAATACAGATAGGGCAGAAAGGAAAAAATGACTTGGGATCAGCTTTACCTTCATGGCATCCTACTGCATTTTGTCAGTTCGTTGTTAACAATAGCTGAAGGCAAGGCCTAATGATATGCTGTTTTATGAGTCTGAATGTGTGAGGGAGAACATAATAAAACAAATAAAAATAGGGGCAATAATATCAATGTTTTATCTGCTAGGATTCTGTTGAAAAATAATGGGTTGTTATTGAACAGTCTAATGAGAATGAGAAAAATATGTATGCCATATAAATAAAGGGAATAACTGCAAAATATACTAACAGGGGCTGAGGTCTGAAAAGGAGCAGGAGATAGCTTCTATTTGACTTCATAAGAAAATGCTGTTACATGACTTGCTTTCTGAATGGCTGAGAGGAATTCTTTTCAGGAGCCCAGTATTACCAGCAAAGCCTCTGCTGGCAGCTGGACGTGGGTCAAAGGTAACAAGGATTTGCAGGACTGTAGCTGGGGAGCTCATGGGCTGTTTAACATTCAGGAATAGGAATGAAGAGAAGAGAAGCCCTGGATACTGACAGCCAGAATGAGAAAGTAGGGAAATCTTGATTTTATTTTTTTGAGGGCAGAAGTGGTAAAATTTTCATTAGAACACTACAAAACAGATTATATTTTACCAGCAGGACAGTACTTGGTACTCTCAAGGTGGATGATAATAGGAAAATGAGCCCTAGAGACAAAAGAAAAGCTTCCTACAGGAAATTAAACCCAAGCTTTGCAAATAAGAACAATCACCTATAATCCAGGTAAAACTACAGACGCAAACGAATGAATACAAAATGAACATTAGCAGAGCCTGAAGCAGTGACACCTCAAAATACAAAAGAGAGGAGAGTGGCTTCACAGCATCTACTGAAACGAATTTATAATATGCATACTAATGAACCTGAAACACCACTTAGTTTTTGCATCCGTTATTCATTGTTCAGCTTTATGGGAAACACAGCCATACAATGGAACGATTACAGGGAGCATTGCTGGAAGTGGAATGATAACAGGGAGGAAACAGGAGCAGCATCTGCTCTTTCACCCCAGTCCCCTTGCCTGAAAATTACCATAGCACTGGAAAAGGAAAATGTTGCAAGAAGAGAAACCAGATGAAGGACTCAAGTTGTGTTACAGCTTTTTTCTTTCCTCCCTGAAATCTATGGATCACTGTCCCTGAAGGAGCAGGAGGCAGCAGGAGATGAAAACAGACACCCTACAGGGGCTTGTGCTCCCCTTTAGCTGCCTGGGCATGTTCTGGGGTGCTGATACATTCTTCTGAATGCAGAAATTGTGTTGATGATTAAAGGGCCTTACGTGAGAGAAACAATATAGAAACTCAGTGGAGCCAGTTCATACAGCCAAATCTATGAAAGCTCCTGGGTACAGGGAAGCTGAAAGGTGTTCAGAAAGAAACAGACAGAGGCAGCAGCAATAGCACAGGTATCCCAAAGTCTTCTGTAGTTCCTGTCCCTTTGTGCTGGCAAACGTTTTCCTGAATTAGGTTTCTTAGCCATCTGCAGCACTGCAGGACATGTTGAATCTGTCCTGATCAGTTTATACCACCAGGTAAGACCTATAATGCACCCTTTCTAATGCACTGGGTCTTTTTTAGTCCTAGGCAAATTTGATGAAGCTATTTATATATGATATATTTTAAAGTTTCTATTTTTACCCCTAAACTCTGTGGCCTTCACATTTTATTTCCTGGGTGTCCAGGGCCACAGCTCAAGGGCTGGTGCAGACCTTCTGGGATAACAGATACCTTTTCTGCACTTCCTTGGCTTTATTTGTTTCCTTTTGAGCAAACTGCAGTTGTCTAGTTTTGTGCAAACTGGAACATCACCAGTGGGACAAAGTTTAATACACTTAGAGCTTATTTTGCATAAATAAACTGGAAACAGAATGGATGAGGTTGGAGGGGACCTGTGAAGGTCATCTGGTCCACCCTTCCACAAAAGATGGGGCACGGTCTTCTGCAGCTGTGAGGACCATGATGCTCTCAGCACTGTGTTAATGTTTCCAAGTAAATATTCAGCATACATCAGACATTTAAAAATGTTGGTGTAGAATCTGTGGCTAACTTGCAAAAATTAGCAGAGAATGAATGATTTTTAGGCATCAAATTGCAGAGAAAGGATATACAACAAACACATTCACTGAAATTGTATGAGCTTTTGCTCACTCTTGTATTTAGTGTATCTCACAACCAGAGGAAGCATATTTTTGCAAGCTACACCTTCTGCAGCCACACTCAGAAGGTTCATGGAAATTATAGCACCTACTGATATAGGCATCAGAGTTAATAACCTACCAGAACTTTGTAGCTGAAAGTGTTGGGCAATCAGATGTTATATTCACTGGAGTTCAAAGCTGTGCTAAAACCTCTGGAAAAGTGTTAAATTTTCATGAGATGGAAAAAGTTTTTCACACACCTGGGTTATACTAGAGTGGCTTGTGCATACTTCTCCAGGAGAGCTGCTTCAGCACCTGGATTTGATGTTGTAAGTTCTTACTGAAAAGAAATTAAGGTAACTGGAGTTTATAATTGCACATTTTAGAAATACATTGGGGGGAAGGATTGTTTGGCTTTGTTGTTTTTTTCTCTAACCCAACAGGCTTTCCAGTTTTTGGTTGTTGGAAAACATGTAGTATTTCATTTGCACTACAAAAGGATTTTTAAAAATTACAACTAAAAGTTGATAAGAAAATTATCATGTCCAACAGATATTTGCCATCGCTACACTCTGTGAGAAGGTTTTGAGCAGTTGTACTGCTGAATTTTATTCCACTCTGCTAAGCCATTGTCATGCAGAGATGTTTGCAAAACCATGGCTTGAGTCGCTTTTAATGAGTGAATTCCTCTTTTTTCTGATTTTCTCAGTAACAGGAAAAAACAAAGCAGATGTATAATTCATGTAAAAATATCTGTTTTCTTAACTTGAAGATGTAGTTAGTCTGTATCTCTCTGTGATTGTATGCTTGCTCTCATGATGTCTGTGTATTTAATTTAAATAAAAGACTAACTTAAAAAACCCTGGTACCCCAATTACAATATACTAGGAAGAGCTCAGAAGGTTCCTCCTCAGGGATTTTTTCTCTACTTTGTCAATAAAACCTCTCAATGAAACGTGGATTCATAGCATGCAGATGTGTTGTTCATTATCTCTTTATGTATATAATGAATAAATCATAAAGTCCAAATAAAAGTGTAAGTATTTCTATTCTACACATGGAGGTGAGGTTGCAGTAAATCAGTATTATCTGCCCTGTCTTGTGCTATCTTTTTCTTATTATTAAATGTGTAGGAGCTGAGGAACTATGTATTTTCCTTCCCATCCCATTGCTACATTTTGTTCAGATTTCCTGACACCTGCAATTTACAGAGTTTGCATTTATGACAAGAAAAATACAAAACAACTCAGCTACTTTGTTGATGGAATCAAATCAGACCTAGATAGGTGGGGTAGTACAGCATTTTTCAAAAATCCCATCAGTTTCAATTATAGTTGTAAGCAGAAAATGCCTGCAGATGCACCGCACCAGTGAACTCTGTCATCCCTCCATGGACTGTGATTCCTCTCCAGGGAGACAGTCAGCATGCAAGCACAGGGGTGTGAGCCCCAGCTCTCCTACGGGCTGGCCTGGGGCCACTTCATCTCCCTTCCCAGCTATCACAGTGATGGCATTATTTTGCTTATGTTAAATTTCAAGGATGTTTCTGTGCTCACTTCCTAAAACAGGAGGCTTTGGTTTTAACTGGGTCCCCTAGATCCTGGAGTGATTACAAACAGTTACACCAACTGGATGCAAACTTACCAGCAGACATAGTCTATTGTGAACCTTGAAGAACAGGGCATGTACTTCTGCATCTGGTGAGGTGGTCAGAGATACCTGAGGATGAGTCTTTGATAAAAGTCTTTTTTGCCAAATGTTTACATTTCCAGGAGGTTTTGGGATAATTCCCGTTCTACTGAAGCCAGTGAAAAGTATTCCCTGGGAACTGGTGGGTTAGAGATCCCTATTTTAATTTGCAGAACTACCAGTATGAATAAAATTGTTTTTTGGCATGCCGTTGGTCTTCATCTGAAAACAAGAGTGAGTACAGCAGTACGGAGCTATATAGAGTCATTTTTCTACAGCCAGTTTTTATCTCTGTCTGCCTTTTGATATAATTAATGTCACACACAGCAGGTCATAACGAGTATATGCTAGCGCCCCAATAGTGACACCTGGAAACCTAGCCTGATCACTCAGTAGCCTCTATGTATGTTCTCTTTGTGAAACATTGTTTAGCCATGTATGAAATCAGAAAAAAAAGTCTAAGTGCTCCATTCTTGCATTGCTGTTCATGCCTGCAGATCTTGCTGATTAGAAAGAAAAATAGGCTGATACCAATATGAGATACTTTTAATGAGACAGTTGATTACTGTGGGTGAGGTTTAGAAAATGACCAAGATTCCTTTTAGTGATGGATTCTCAGTGATGGATTTCAAAACAGATACTATGCCACTAAATTTAAGTTCACATTATGCAGCAAGCCACAGTGTGATTGAGAACAAACATTAAAAAAGTCGTTCTGATCTTATTTGTCAAGATCATGCTGTTATTCTGGTTTCTTGAAGCAGAAATCCGAATATTCTGATGGATGGTGGTTTAGGAAACTTGAGCACAAACTTGTAAGAAAATATTCTGCACAAATTATGACTTTGGGTTAAAATATTACACACCATCCAAGATTTAATTCCTCCATATTCATGTGCAGAACTCCAAGGATGATGATATTTGTTCATCTGCTTCAATAACTACATCCTCAGCTCTTGCTTGTCTCCAGTGTTCTGAATATGCAGATGAAAAAAGACATGCTGTTCTGCTTATAACCAGCAATTCTTTTGTTCCTGTCTTAAATAGTTTGCAGGAAACGTTTCCTCCAGTTTCATGACTGAGCCTGGAGCAAGAGTAAAGGTGAAGGATGTGGTGGTGGAGAATGGCAGGCTTTTGTGAGGCTCTGGCGGTCTCCTCTCAGTGCAGTCACATAGGCTGCTGCTTACCTTTAATAGAGACTCCAAGTCAGGGTCTCCAGGATGGTTTGGCAACCGTGCTGTGAGATTACAGAATAGCAGTGCAAACAAGACAATTGTAAATATTGTTCTGACATAAATTCCACAGTAAATGCAAAAATTCCTTTCCTCCACCTTATCTCCTTTATGCGTATGAGTCTTTTTAATTGAGTTAACCATTACAAATCACCTCCCCAAAATATTCCATCTTCATATTTTCGCTTTTGAATACTGCATCCCACTTCCCTACTACCCCCTCTTCCTACCCAAGATACCATCCTCCCTAAGCGCTCCCAAACTGCACTCCAGCTGCTGTGATACACCATTATGCATAACTATTTTCCTTCCTCAGCCAACACATAAGAGCCCCACAGCTGCCTTTCTCCCCAGGCTCCACTTTTGTTCCTCCTCAGCACCCAGTCCTGTCTATTTGATTCTGGTTTATTCTGTGCTGGTTATACTACACTAAGCAATACAATGCTTCATAGAGGTTCATTAAGCAATACAACCGACATCTGTCGTGTGCTTGCTCTTTCATCATCTCCCCATAGGAAGATGTGTGCCCAGTACAGTGTTCACTTCTGAGATTTTTTAATTCTACATATGTATAGATGTGTATATATGTATATAGGCATGTGTGAATGCATGCTTCTATAACTAAATATGCATGTATGCATGTGCATATATGTATATAAATATGAGCACACAGACACTTTGCCTTGCATTTATATGAAAAAAAAAAACAACCCAAAAAAACCCCAAAAACCCACAGAAATGTGCCTTGCCTGTAAGCACAGCAGGGAACGTGGGCTGGGAATGTCTATTTTCAGGGGAAGATTCTTACCATGGTCTTGGTCTAACCCTTGGGAAAGCTGTCTCCCACAAGACTGGGTTTTACTTTGGTTGCAGCAAATTCTACTGGGCCAGAGGAGTGGAGCAGAGATCACTGCCTTTGCCCCAGAGCTTTAGTCAGTCTTTCAGAGACTTACATCCTTTCCCTGAAATCTGGAAAATGAAGGGCATCTGAGATCTTTGGCCTGTATTAAATGGGATGCAGAACAATGTTGCACACAGTGCAGGACTTACTTCACAATAGCTGGATATGGTGTTCTCTCCCTTTGCCAGTGTTTCTTTGAATAAGTGATACTTCCACCTAGACCACGTAAGGCATGAAAAAGCACAAGCCTGCTGATTAGGAAGCGTTTGGAGAACAGCTGCTTGGCAAAAGCAAGTATGGTATTTTTTCAGTGCCGTTCATCAACTGCACACTTATTGGAGTGGAACAATTTAAGACATCCCAGCTTTTACTCTTTCATCTGTTATTTCTGCCACTTTATTATGCTCCATCCAGAGCCACCGTCTCAGCTTCTTGCAATATGGATCTGTGAAAGTCTGACACTTCAGACAGTGCTTTGTGTACCGTAGGGCACTGAGCAGCAAATCAGGCTGGACATGTGCATTTGCAACTAGCTGCGTGCAGGGAGGATTACATTGCTCTGCATTGGTACACTGCCTTCCTCTGATCTAAGGGTTGGTATTTGCAGTTGAACCCCAAGTGTCCATGGAATAATTACAGTGGTGGAAGTCTGGGGTAAGATGCAGGTGAAGTTTGGGGCAAGCTTTCAGCATGTGATTGAGAAGCTAGGTGGAAGAAAGACTGTTTTACATGGTTACAGCCCTGGGTATAAGCTTCTGTTTCACATTAGCTATGCTCCTGATGGTCATACAAAATGTCTCACTGTATAAGGATATTAAACACATTGTTATCATCAAGGAGAAAATGGATCCATTTTAGGGAGACTCTATTAAACGTATTGACTGTTCTTGCTTCCATACCCTCTACTGCATACTAGATGATGACATGCTTATCTCTTAAAAATACCATGAGCTTGGACATAACGTATGAAATTTTCCAAAGTAGAAATAGGATAGGAATAGAAAAAAGGATTATCTCAAAAGTACGTTTTTGCACACAGGTCTGCTGTTATACAGTATCAGATGAAGCTAATCCTTCATTTCATGTATATTCACTTGGCTTCATTTCTTAGGGCTATATTCCTCTATCAGATTTACAGGGTGGATCTTAGATAAGTTAGAGAAATGAAGGACCTTCTCAGGCTGCAAAGTTCACCTGCTGCATGCTCCCAGAACCCAATAGTAAGGCACTGAATGCGGGCGCTTTACTATTGCTGCTGTGGAGTAAACAGATCACAGGGAGGGGCTACAGTTTCACAGAAACATGGTATTTTTAGTTCAACACCAGCTGAAATTTTTGCCGTTTCAAGTGCAAAATGCCTGAGGTGAAATAATTGCTGTGCAGCAGGCTCCTCAGATGTGGTGCCAAGAGCCACATCAATGGCTACACTGGACTGAGCTGCATTGCTGCAGCCTCCTTGAAGTCCCAGCCACAGCCGTGCCACCCACCATCACCGGCCCTTCACAAAGGGCATCCTTCCACATGTGGTAGCCCTGATGTCCGGCAGCTGCTGCCCTAGGCACCCCAGGAGGACACTGACTGTGTCAACTACATTACCTCACCCTCCCTCCAGCAGTGACTCCTCTAAGCCAGAGTCTGATGATGCATAATGACACCAGCATTAAAAGGAGGTGGGTTTGGACTCTGACAGTATTAGTGAAGGCGCTTTGCAGGTGAACATGGTTTTATCAAAGCAACTCTTTTAGAAGGAACTTTTCCTTGCAAATACAATCCAGTTTAGAGACACTAAACCAAACCAGCCAAGGCTGCCCTCAAACCCTACCAGTCTGGAGTGGAGGAGGATGCACTCTACCTTCATACAGGTTCAACACAAAAATCTTGGGCACATGAATTGACAGTTTCTGGGGCCAGACATTTCAAGTTTTATTGGATTGGTTTTGCTTGTACATTTCATAAAGAGTAAATTCTAGTTTTGAAGAGAGTGGAGTACAGCATTTTTAAAGCTGCAGTCTTTTAAACCAGGCATTACATAGAAGCACATCTGAGAATTTCTGTGCCTTTGTAAATAAATTTTAAGAGATGCATTTTTAAAAGAGTTCTGTAGGTGAGCATATTCCTTTCCATTGATAAAATCTGGAGGCTCCACATCTTGAATAACTTTGAATCAAGACATATGCATGCCTTTGATGAGGACTTGGTATAAAAGGCATGCAACATCAGTAAAATATGACATGACTGAAGAATTGCTGCTACAACTGGGAACACTGCTGGGGAAAATTGCAAGTTTTGTTCCAGAGAAGCAGCAGACTGCAGCTGCCTCCAGGGACCTGGTGGAGATGGGCCATCCTCATTGCAGGATGTGTGGGCTAGGAGCCTTCTCCCACTCCAAAACTTGTGACAGGCAGTGCCTCTGCTCCTGACTGGAGGTAGAGTATAGGGGCCTCTGAAGATGTCCCTAACTTCCTGAGCCCCTTCTGGGTGTCTGGGTGTCAGGGGACAGTTTGACATGGGGGTCATATACAGCAGTACAGACATGAGTTGGACTAGCAGCAGGCAAACATTCCCATCCTCCCCATACAGCTGTTTGATGAGACTCCAAGCCTGTCTTTGGCAACATCAGGGCTATGGCAGTCAACTGTATTCACCTTCTCTGCGAGAAGGGCATCAAAGCATGGTGTCTGGTTAAGGAAAGGCTTGCTCAGAGACATATTGCAAGTAGAGAAATTATATCTAGAGCTGCCTTGGATAGGCCCAGACTATGCCTCCATAATCCTGTCTTAGATTTGGTCTCCTAGGCACTTACCTTTGCTTGCCCCCCACATGGTGGGGGAGCCTCCAAGTGCATGGACTGGGGTTCTTTGGGATGAAACAAAACCAGAAGGTGCATCCTGGTTGTTAAGAGAAGCTCAGCCTGCTCCCGAGTCACCACCACTGCAGAGAGGACATTGGTTTCAGGGCACAAACTCTGCTGCTCTAAGGTCTGTTCCTGCTGTCCCATGCCAGCCAGTGGTGCCATGCACTAGAGACACCACCCCTGTGCTCAGTTGTCCTCTGGCTGAACTCTTCCTTATTCACTGTTTCCAAGGAAAATGATGCACAGACAACTGTGTGCCTGGATAGCATGGCAGAACGGGGAAGAGAGCCCAGGCCACCTTCAAAAGGACCAGACATCACTCAGCCACCTTTCCCTGTATTTGTCCAAGACATGAAACTCCATGGACAATAGCTTTTACCAGGGACAGACCCCACCAGGCAAGGACACAGAGGCAGCCTCCAGCCTATACCTGCCATTCTACTCCACCCAGTGAGGGCCAAGAATAAGTAGGGCAACTACTGCATACATTTCTGACAATGAAAACAAAGGGGAAGAGAAAGACCAAGAAAAAAAAAAATAGTCTTCTGAACTCCATCATTAATGTTTCAGCCTGTTTTCCTAAAGAAAGTTTTGGACAGGTTGGTAAAGGCTTATAATATTGGTAGAAGGATGGTCTTTGCTTGCTCCTACAGTATAAGTTTGTAAAAAACTAGTTTTCTTGTACCCAAAGGCACTATTCTTCACTACAGCTATGTGGCAGGTTTGCAGATTACATCAGTGGGACGGTGAGTCTGCAGTTAATTAGCTGTGTTCTTACTAATAGGCATAGAATTCAAACAAAGGGAACAACAACAAGGCTTTGCACACTTTTCAAGAGCTGTCTGTGGCTCTAAAACTTGAATTTGTTGGCAGCAGACCTTTGAGAGTATATATACGTATGTGTGGTTTCTAGCCATGCAGCACTTAGTATGGATGCATCTGTCTCTGTAAGAAGTGCACTGCGCAAAAAAAAATGTGTAGAAAAACCATTTTTGAACCCTTCACAAAAATCAGCAGCTTTAATGTGCTGCTTTTCTTCACAAGGTCATACTCTAGCAAATGCTCTCTGCTTTGATTTTGGGTAGTACACAATACAGATTAACAATTGCAAATAAACTGCCTGCTCAGAATGAACAAACAGTGCACTGATAGCCAGCTTTAGATGATTATCTGTGTTCAGTATTGCTCAGAGTCAGAGGATATAAGAAACACAAAATATGCACATAACCTGCTTCTTACCCACCTTTTCCACCCCAAATGTTCAAAGGAGATTCTTCAGTCTAACATTTCTGCAATTCCTAATACAGGTCCATGGGAAGAGAGGAACTGTTGTAGTGACAGCTTTCTACTCAGCATCATACATCACTGTCTTGAGCTATTCTTAGTGATGCTTGGAAAGCAGTCAGAGCAATCTGTGGAATTAGCCAGTGATGCTGACAGCATCTTACCACAATTATGATGATGTATACAGTGCTAGCTAATAAGGCCAGGAAAAAAACCAAACAAAACCAAACCAAAAGAACATACTCTGTTTTCCAATTTTTTTTAGAGGTGTCAGCATGAAGGATTTCAGGGAAGGGGCAGAGAGAGCGAGGGAGTTAAGACTGAGGAAGGACACTGAAAAGGATGAAAGAAGAAATATCTGAAAAAACCTCTCTTCAAGCTACCTTCTTATTTAATTTGATTGTCAATAATTCTGGCTCAAGGAAATGAGAATTACTGGGCTGGATTTAAGAAAGCATAAAATGCAGCATGGTTTCAGAAACAAGAAGATAGAAAAAATTAACCTTCTTACACAGGGGACTAAATTTCTTAGGGAGGTATCCTTTGCTGATGTACATGCTTGGCAATGAAACCATGCTAGTTTATGCCAATTGAGGCTTTGTCCTGGATGGAGGAATCTGCTATTGTATTCCTTCCACAGCAGAAGTTTTCAGAGCTCCACATCTCTCGTGATGCCCATTATAAACAGTTATTGCCAAACTATGATACTAAAACCAAGGCATAGGAAAACAAGTAAGCTACTGTCATGAAAAGAATGCAGGGGAGACATCAATGAAAATACAGTAATGGTCAGATATATTAAATCCTTGAATGCTTGCTCAGGGAACTGCAAAAGAAACATTACTTAAATCTTTGGCCTTTGAGGGGCTAAATGCTTATATTGCAGGGAGGAATAATTCTGCCCTTGTGTCATGAAGAGGAGGATATCCAATTTTTTGCACTACTGACTTCTGCTGTGTGTGGAACAAGGCAGTTGGGAGAAGGATCAGTCAGCATGAGTGCTTAGTGAGTCAGATGCCTTCGCACCATCAGAGGTAGTAACAAGATGAGCAAGGCACAAGGTTATTTTCTGTCCATGGCAGTAAGACCTGAGCTCTGATTAAAATGTAGAATTTTTGAAGTGGTTTGTAGCTGACTTGTGGGCAAAGGGGATGCCCAGCAGCATTTTGCTCGTCCTCAAGGAGACTCCATCAGCAGTACTGCTAAGGGGCTGAGAGCACAGTCCTCCCACTAAACTCACCTTTGCATCAGATTCATCACAAAGCCCCCACTCCTGCTGCTGCCTGTGGTCGTAGCAAGTGTATCCTACATTATGGATAGCCTACAGTGAGAGCCAACCATCTCAGCAGGAGCTGATCAGATACTAGTAGCAAGCATTTCCCCAGTTCAGGTCATTATTGTTTGCTGAAAAACAGACAACAGGAGCTAAACAGAGAGCTTCAGTTTGTGGGAATGCAGTAAAGTTCAGACCCTATACGTGTGCAGGGACTGGCTCAGCCCAGGCCCTGCACATAGACTCTGTGGGATCTAACCAGCACAGTGTGCCTTGAGTACGCATTGCTAGAAACTCTGATACACAGCTGCTTTTCCAGCCATTCTTGGAAGAGGCAACCACAACAGTAAAGGGATCCAACAGCCTCCTCTGGCTCCACCATAGCACTGAGAGGGGGATTCAGGGACACAAAGATGGACATCAGTGATCTAAATGTGAGGTATTTAAAACGGTCAGATCAACCAGACTCCCTCCACAGTGCATGGAGGGAGACAAGCATATGCAGAGGACATGTTCATGAGCCTCAGATGTCTGCTCTGGTATTCATCCTAAACCACTTTTCAGTGGTGGTTTTTCACTGATGGCTGCAGGGCACAAATAACTGATTCAGAAGAGGTGCCTTGTCTTACTTTTATACAGTTATCATCAGATGAAATTAATTCTCCTCTTCTCTCATGTTCCAGTTCCCCTGAAAGGAATGGAAAGCTCATTGAAATGGGGCTAATTCAAATGATTTCTGAATCAAACCCAGTATGGGGGTAGACAGACAATGTTAGAAGAAATTTCAGCAAAGGGCACAAGTGACACCAAGTGATATTCATCTTCCTGCTCCTAGATTTCTTCAAGTCTTAGAGGCAGCAGCATTGAAAGACATACAAACATTGGTATTGCAACAAAAGGCAGAGCTATTTGGAATAAGGAATTAATTTGTTGTTACTCAGACCAAGCACCATGGGTCCATGGCACAGTTAGGAGCTGTTCTACTAAACAAGGCCAAGAAACGCACCTTTCCTGGCTCACATGGAAATCACATTTAGCTTGGCTTTAAAAATTCTAGCTCCCAAGGGACTGAAAAATCTGTAAAATGTTAAAGAGAATGGGTAGCCAAATGCTTCTAATGCTCCAGATGGCAATAGTTTAGCTCTGAGCAATGACTTTGCCACCACTCATCGTACTGGTTTGTCCATCTCCAATAAGCCTGATATTACATACCTGTTTCCCTGGGTATGAGTAAGAGAAGCAGAGGAATGGCACAACGCACCAACTTGGTGCGAGTTCTGGGCAAAGGTGGTGCAACCTTCCTAAAGATGTGACAGTTGCACAGGAGTGCCCAGTTGCTTAGCAAGTAGCACATGCATATATATATAAATAATATGAAGATTCATTCCATTTTACTGCAGAGGTGGCTCCAAACCAGCTGGTCTGTTGGAAGGCAAATAGGGATGTGTCTTCCATTTATATGATGCCAGTATTTACAAATGCCATGCCTGGACCCTGTTGTGCCAGCTGCTGTACAAACAGAACTAAAGACAGCCCCAACAGGCAAACAGACTGCCAGGCAAGAAGCAACAGCTACACCAGTCCCAAGAGGAAAGGCTGTGTCGCTGTACATCAGCCTGCCAAGTTGGCTGCTGCGCTTGCCTCAGGCCCCCTGCTTTAAGCCCAAGGAAGGGTATGAGGGCAGATTGGAAAGAGGAGAAATGAGGGAACTTTGCAGGTGTTTACAGGGAGCTTCTCCAGTGGGAGGGGAAGCATGGGAGAAAACCCAAACCCTTCAGCCACTCACCAAATGGGACCTGCAGATCATGTTACCAGCACTGGTTCATTCCCACAGGCATGCTGCAGCTCTCCATGCACTGCACAGCGCAGCCCCAAGGCAGGGCGATGTGCTTAGCACAGGGTGCTATGCCTCAACATGCAGTTTCTCACCCTTTGTGGTGGGTTTCAACCTTTGCTGCTAGCTTTTATGTTGAGTATGTTGAGGTTTTATTTAGTCTAATGAGTTTTCAGTGTCTTTGTTCCTTGCTAGCTCTACACACATGTAGACTGTAGCTCATGCCTTGCTAGCTCTACACACACATAGGCTGCAGCTCATTCCTTGCTAGCTCTACACACACGTATACTGCAGCTCATTCCTTGATAGCCCTACACATGCGTATGCTGCAGCTCATCTTCCAACCAGAAAACATATTCAATCATTTTTCAGAAAGTTTGGGAATGGCAACAGGAGATAAAGCCCTCAAAAGCAGAGAACAAGTGGGTCACTGCAGCCCAGTGCTGTAGCAGTGTGGAGAGTGCAACCTTGAGCAGCTAAACCAGCACATGGCTGTGACTCAATAGCCAGTAGGCTACCCTCTCCATGCCCTATATTCTTCTTCTCTGGTGGCCTCTAGTGCAGGTGCAGCCAACAAAAAGTCATCCCCAGAAATAATGCAGGGTCTGTCGTGACCACTGGGCAACACTGGGAAAAGAAGGGTTTCATTTCTAGATAAACTCTTGCAAACCATTACTGTCAGGGGGCACAAAAACAGGGGAAGTATCAGGCATCACTCTATGGAGATAAGCCAGTGATGTTCCTCATTAATGCTCTGACTTGTTTTAAAGTTCAAGAGATACTGCAGCTTAACTTGCTTCCCTTGACTGGAATTCATCACTGCTAATAGAGCAGAGCCACAGGGTGAGCTGTTAGACATGCACTGGCAAGAGCAAACTGTTCCTGCATGAAAATCAGCCCACATTAATGTCCTTGAAGAACCAAAGCCTGGGTGGAGGATATGCTTTCCTGCTATGCCCCGGGGGGTTTCTGTTTGCTAACTGAGGGTCAACAGTTACATTTTTGTTGACTTCAAGTGTTAAAGTTTGCCTGTATTGCTCTCCACTCAGATGCACCCACAGAAGAATCACAACATCGAAGCTTTAAAATCTGCAGGCAGGGCATTTTGTACATGTTTGTATGTGCATCCTTAGAAGGACTGTAATACACTTGAAGGAAGAATTTCTTACCCTCAAAGAACAGAACAGTTGTGAAATTATTTTTGCAAGCTTTACTTTTTTGAACGCATCTAATTAGATTCAGCGTTATGCTTGCAATCAGACATACACCAGGTGAGAAGCCTTTCCTGTGATTCAGAGAAAAGATGTAACTTCAAACTGTGACACCTTTTGTTTCCTGTGTATTCGCATTGGTATACTGCAAAGACGGCCACCGTGCCACACAACAGATCGTCTGTTTTGTCCTTGGAGCTGCTGAAGCCTTCATGCAATGGAGACATGCTGTGCTTTCTTATGGAGACCTACCTTTTGTTCTTTCTTCCAAGTTAAGTCATAAATCAGTAAATACAGTGGCTTCCTTGCTTATAGGAACATTCCCTCCATAAATCAGTGTACCACACAGAAGTCAGTCATCAGTACTACAGGCAGTGGGGCCGAGCACTGTGGTATCATTGGAGCCCAGGAACTGAGTGGTTGTGCTTGTTTATGTAGAGCAACTTTCTTTCTTCCCCTGCACAAGGTCGTCTGTGGCTCTAAAAGCAAGATCGAGTGTCGTGCCAGGATTCCCCCTCTTCAGGAACTGAAACACCATCAAAATATCTGATTATGTGTTATTTTATCCCAATTTCATGACCTCTTTATACACTAAAAAATCTATGAAAAACACCAACACAAATACTAAGCGTGCAAGCACTCCTTGAAAACTAACCTCAATTGTTAAACTCATTTCCCACAGTTTGATGTTGCAATATGGACTCTTTGAATGTGGATATGTTTAAAGTGAAGAAATGTAAACTGTGTAACCAAAGGATACATTCACAGAAACCTGCTTTGTATATTTGTGATAGATTATAAGCTTTTTTAGTGTCTTGAAAGCATAGTAACATGTTCACCTTCAAAGAGAACCTAAGCAGTGTAAATAAACCAGTTTATATGCTGTCATTGACTATAAAGCTTTTCCATTTGCAAACGCAGTATGTTATATGTAAACTTTTCTTTTCCCCTTTCATTTTAAAGAAATTAAGTAATTATTTTATCTTAACATGATTTATCATTTTCAGACATAGCTGTTAAACAGCAGGCTGAATCTGGAACTGCCAACACCGCGGCTGATGATGTGTTTGTCCAGCATAAGCTTCAAGTAAGGAAAAGCATCATGCAACTACAGTAAGAAAAATCATAAATTCCTCCCCATAATCTGCCAATTAAGCGACATCACAGGAGAGAATTAAGCCAAAGGCTTGAAGAGCCTAATCCTTACTTTTTCAAACTGTGAGACATCTGTGGGTACATTTTCAACTCTTCCTACTAAGACTAAGAAGTGCAGGACAGGGTTTTAAAGCTTTACCACATGAGTTGTCCAGTGCTGGTAAGACCATGCATGACTGATCAAGAGTTTTCTGAATTGCCTTGGGAAGGGAAAAAACACAAATCAATGATATTTCCTTGGGCGCATGTGCCTTAGTCTCTTAGACATCATTGCAAATCAGTCCTTTTTTACACCTGTATTAAACTCAGCCTCCAACTCAGGGAAGGATGGGTCTGAAAGACAAGCAGAAGATTCTAAACAACATGAGAGTTTTTGCCTAGCTGCCAAACCACCTGAAGACCCAGCAGAAGCAGGGTGTCTTTAAGGAACTCAACCTCCAGTCATTCCTTCCAGCAAGGAAAAAGAGATTGTTTTCTTTTTGTCACATAATATGCAAAACGTACTTGTATTAGATGCAAAATCTTTCCTTTTATAAAATTAAAAAGCAGTATTTAGAGACAGACTCACAAAGACAACAGATTGTTTTTTCCATCTCATTTAAGTTGTGATTTGCCGTTCATTTACAGATACAAATGGTGGCTTTTTAGCATAATATTTTTGTAAGAAATAATTAATAACATGCTCTGAAACAAGACAATATGTTAAAGAGCACATTGCTTTTCAATACCCAGGAGATTTAGAACAAGTTTTGAAGTGGAAAGCCTAACAATTTTTTGTAGCAATTAATTTGTGTTCTAATTTCTTCAAGTGCTTCTACATTTGTTAACAACTGTTCACAGCTGATTAGAAGTGAACTTTAAAACCCTCTTTTAAAAAATTCCTCACTGTTTTGTTGTCTGGGAACGAATGTAATCTTTTTGTCAACTGCTCATGTGGAAATTGATGAAATGATCCTCAAGCCAGGGCATGCCTGTCTATGTGTCAGGGAGGCAACACAGACTTTCTGTAGTGTCACACATACAGCGATTTCTGGACTGATACAGTGATGATCTAGAGATGTTCATGTTTGCACAAAATTGAGAAAGGAGGATTGTGATCTAATGTTACTTTTCAGCCACATAAATCATCATCAGCACCACTGAAGTTATTAGGCTGCATTCAAGTGAAGGATGGAAAATTGAGATTAGGGTTTTTGTTTATAATTAAGTTTAAAAATAGAATTTTAATGATGCCAAGTGCAAAATGCCCAGTTCTGTCATCTTCACTGTGAGCATACCACCTATTCAGGTGCTCCAGATGTACTCTGAGTTTTACATTCTCTGCCTACATATTCCTGTCAATTACAGCACTCTTCAGTGAGATTTATTATCCTATTGTATCACTGAGGTTCAGACAGTGCAGAATTACAATCTTACAACCTATTATGAAATTATTTCCACTTACTGGGGCAAGTTGTTTCCAGGAAGAATAATTATTTCTTGTGGGTTTTCAGTGGCATTCAGACCTTAGCCAGGGGTTTGCCTCATGGTTGTGTGGGTAGATCAGACCTAGAATCAGGGGGAGGTATGTGGGATGGGTGCTCAGCTGCAACATTAAGATCATCTCATCTGTATTTCAAACTGTTTTAGAACAGCCCTCATCTGGGCCTTTCTCTACATTGCCAGAAGAGCAGCAGAATAGAAGTCCTCAAATATTCAAAGAGGTCATGAAGCTTTTGAATCTTCAGAGCCAAATGTGCAAGTTTAGTGGATTGCAGATGCCTTTTTTGAAAAATACATATTGCACATAGTTGGAATTGAGCTGCTCAGATAAGAGAAAAATAAATTACTAAGCACTTTTATTGTTGGAAATACCAGATGACAAGGTCAAAATATTCCATAAATGACCAATTTTAAGAACAGTTCTGCACAGTACAGGTCTGCTTGAACCTTTTCCCGTTTTCCACCAGCTCCTCTGCCCACAGGAACTCTGCTCGCTCCCAGGACAAATGGCAGCCTTGGAGGTTTCCCTCCATATCCAGACAAAACCTGCTTTCAAAATGCTGAAATCCCCTGGTAATGAGATTAACCTGTCAGTTTAGCTCCTACTGTTTGACCTATGCTGGCAAAGAATGCTTAAGTAAGACTTTAAATTACAACTCACACCCAAACCCCACTTAGCTCAGCCCACAGGTGTAGCATAATGATTTGTGCTCCCCATTGTAAATGGAGTGAGGAACCAAACACATTACCTTGAGTCAGGTCACCAGAGTGGATATGGCAGAGGTGCCCCGAGCTGGTGTCTTTGCTGGATGGCTCTAGGCAGAGCCCTGCACATATATTTTGCATTTTCATATCAGGATTTATTCTCCCATGCAGCTACCCTGGAAGCTCCTAGGGGGGATAGGGATCAACAGTTTAGGTATCCATGAATCTAAGATGGATGCTCCTAAGCAGGCACTCTGCACCTCACCTAGGTACCAAAACACCTTTGACAAAGGAGGCTGTATATCTATATGAGCTTTATTCCCTTCTGTCACTCATTATCCCAAGGAGGGATGAATAGGTAGCTCTTATTGACACATTTTCATCCGTAGTATTCAGATAGGACTTTGGCATCATTGACCTCATTTTGCAGTTGATGAAAAACAGTATTTGAGAACTGAAGCGAGAATTTTCCCCAAGGTCACCCATGAGACAGTGGAAGAGACAGAAGAGCTCCTGGTGCACTGAATCCCAGGGCGGTGCTCTGTACAGGGAAGTACATCTCTCCTCAAGCCTATTCCATGCAGACAGCCAAGCCCTGCTCAATCTGTCTGGGTTGCAGAGGGCAGAAAACAAACAGGGGTTCTGCAAATTCCTGCCTTCCATCATATCTCTCTGAGGTGTGACTTGTGCCTGCATCAGCTTTCTTAAGGGGATCATAATCTAATAGAGAAGAGAAAAAAACCCTGATCTGGCTGCTGCTGAAAAATGATAATCCAGCAACAATTAGGTATCTGTCCACCCTTCTTTGTTAAAAGCATGAATAGCACACGTGGGGAACATACCCTCAGATGGATGGAAAACTGAATTGTCTGTTTTTACAGATCTTTTATTTAGATCTTGCAAGTAGTAAGCAAACATTTTTAACAAAAAATGCCATGCATTTCTATGCTATTTCTATTTCTATTGCTGCTTTTCATCCAAGAAGCAGCAAAGTGAAGAATTTTCTTTATTTTTACTAATTTTCAATTTGATGCAGATGTGATTCCAATGCTAATTATGCCCCCCACTGTCTCTATGCTCCAGTGAAATGTGACTCCCTGATGTTTCTCATTGTCTTTTGTTTACAATTGTAAGAAGTTGATGGAAATCATCTGGTTTTTGCTTCTGTACTGCTGTGGGATTTGTACAGCAGGAATCTGTCAAACTAATGACCTCTAGCACGAAAAACTGGCCAATTCAGCTGCAGTCACAGCTGAAATCTTAGCATTGTACTGTTTCTCTCTCACCACCCACACCCCCACTGCAATATCTGCAAGGAAACAGTGCCTGAATCATGGAAGGATGATCTCAGAGTTAAGGATAAACAGTAGGATTTTTGCAAGTGAATTTTGATGCCAAATTTTGCTAAATGTTGTCTTGCTCAAGGCTCCTTTTTCTTGTGCTTCAGTTTCACACACACAGATCTCCCACCCCCCCCTGCTTAAAGTGGTGATAATGCAGATATGCTGTAAGCATGATTTCATTATTGTTTCCAGTGCTGTAAACACTGGGACAGGCTGGAGACTGAAGGGTTCTCTCAGCACCTACTGGAGAGCTCTTTCAGCACCTACACACTATCTCCAGAACCAGGGTCCATTAAATAAAAATGCCTGTTGTATAATTTTCTGATGACCTGCTCATGACATTTCCTGGGCTGGACCGACTGAATGTATTTGCATTTGCTGGAACTGTATGGATATGAGGATATGAGGAATCTGTGCATCAGCCATTCAAGCAAAGTTTATATTTTAGGAAGATAAATAATTGAGTTCACCTGTAATTATACATAAAGTACCTGGGCATTTTGTACATGCACATGCAACTGCAATTTTTGTACCGGCAAAGTATTACCAGGAAAAGCCATCTGGATTTTAGTGCTATATAGAAACCATTAGGCAAATACAGCTCACTATCTAATGGGCTAGTTCAATTAATACCATCACTTTGAAGTGAAGTATGTGGTGAAATTAACAACTATCAGGTTGCCTTCTGCACAGAGGAAGACACAAAGGCTTTTCCCTAGTTCCTAGGGGGTTTTGTGCTACTTTTTCTTAAACCCCATCCCTTTCTTATAGTCCCCAGTTCTTCCACTATTCCCAGTGTTTCCCTCCTCCCACTTAGTCCTCTTGGCTGAGTGAGGGCCAGCACACAGTTGTGCCAATGTTGATGCCATTGCTTCAAGGCCAGCGTGTGTGGTGCTGGGCAAAGTGATAACTGCTCCTATTGAGAGATAGGAGCCCCAGTTACATCTGTGTGATACTGATGCACCCTTATGCACCTTACTCTTGACACTCCCACTGATTTTCACAGTTCTCTCTGGTGCTTCATCAAATATACCTGAAAAAAATCTAAGGGGGTTAAAAGTTTTTGGGGAGGGTAAATAATAGGCAGCTGCACAGATGGACAGACAGATTGGCATGGATAGGTGGATGAATGGTGCAAACTCATTTATCTGTTTCATTACGAAACCAAGCTGATCATAAACAGTAGTCAAATATGTACATGTCAGCAAATAAATACTTCTGAGTGGGAGCTTTAAAAACCTTCACTGTGCAGCTGAACTCTGCACAGGCTGGTAGAGACCAGTGATGGATGTAGCAGCAACAAACCTATGACTTGCCGCAGGAGGCAGAGGTCAGAGATATGCTGCCATATCTGCATGGCAGATGCAGGGAGATGTTAGGTGATCCATGAATTCTTGTGGTTTTCCCTGAGTTAGCACCTTTGGATTTTCCATTAGCATGTGAGCAGTTGCCACAGATAATTGTCACAGGTTTGTTCCCAAGTTACCAGCTCAGCCTGTGAACAAGAGGGGACAGAGTGAGGCTGTGTCCTGTCAATGTGGCAATCAGTGCTTGAAAGTAGACAGATGTTCACATGACCCTCTCTTTTGGCATGTTCATCCTTCAGGAAAAACTAGGGACTGAGCCAACATGATGAATGAATCACTTCAAATCACTAGAGGGTAAATCTGAAAAGATTGCAACTTCATGTTGCAACTTGCAATCATCTACACCCCCTGAGACTGGAGACAACAAACTTTAAATTCACTGCAGTTTCATACTCGGAGTATAATTTTAATGTGTGTTTCAGATTTCAGTTATTGTAAATAAGAGGAGAAAGTCAGACATACCATTTTAAACATACAAACATTTTATGTTAAATTTTTCATGAAACATTTCACATGTGACATGCATTTTTTCATAAACTGAATGTTATGGCTGCCCATTTCTGACAAATCTATATTTTTGTGCTGCTGTCCTGCCACTGCAACCAGTTAGTAGTACAGAATTATCAGTTTGCTGCAACCACTAACCAGCTAGCATCATCCTTGCAAGCACCTATATCCTATACCTCAGCTCTTCTTCTACTTCAAAGCTGCCAGAAATGGCATTATGCATGTTGTTGTACATACTGTACCCTGGTCAGTGGTTTAAGCTTCAGAAACCCTGTTCTACTTGCCTCTATAGCGTGCTTCACCAGGAACTGCACTCAGTGGAGCTAAATGCTTTATGCCACATAATCTGAGATGGAAGATCTTCCATCTCAGAAAGAGCACAGCAAAATGGGCTCACCAGCTGTACCCTCTGCAGTCTGCAGGGAGGGAAGTGAAACAAAGAGGCAACCAGAAAAACCAGTCCTGTTAAAATAGGCTCCTTGCTGCTGGTAACAATATCAAATACCATCTTAAGAACCTGAACGTGCACAAGTCCATGGGACCTGATGAAACCCATCTGTGGGTCCTGAAGGAGCTGGAGAGTGAAGTTGCTGAGCCACTGCCATGATATTTCAAAAATCATGGCAGTCAGGGGAAGTAAATGACAACTGGAAAAGGGGAAATATAACCCCAATTTTCAAGAAGGGGAAAATGGATGACCTGGGGAATTACAGACCAGTCAGTCTCACCTCTGTGCCTGGCAAAATCTTGGAGCAGATTCTCCTGGAAGGCATGCTGAGGCACATGAAAAACAAAGAGGTGCTTGGTGACAGCCAGCATGGCTTCACTAAGAGGAAATCCTGCCTGACCAATTTTATGGCCTTCTACAATGGGGCTATGGAACTGATGGACAGGGGTAGAGCAGCTGATGTCGACACTGTCCCACACGACATCCTTGTCTCTAAATTGGAGAGACATCAATTTGATAGGTGG
>NDXB01006155.1:0-29371 GCA_002631895.1 Agapornis roseicollis | reverse complement strand
ACACAGAAGGGACAGGTTCTGGGATCCATCAAGATACTCCTTGAAAAACCCTCTTGTTCTTCGTGGCTATCTGCTCAACAAGAACATTCCAGTCACCCTCTTTATACCAAAGAGTAGCAGAAGAGAAGGAAAAATGGATTTAGTTCCTTTTCTCTGATGTTTCTGCTTTCTCCCTGCACCAACCTGTGACTTCCCCATTGTGCCAGGGTTTTTTCTCCATTGCAGTACTAAAAACTACTGGCCATTACCTTTCTTAATTACCTTTTGTCTCTGGAAGAATCCTGTTGAATTGCTTCAAGTGTCCATGCAGCTGTGGAACTATAAGGCTGCCTGCGTGCAGCTGCACCATACCTGCTGTCACACACATTTCCCAGTGAAGCTTTTCACACTGTACATGTCAAGGCCTCTCAGACTGTTCCTCAGGGATTAAGTAGTATCTTACCTGATTACTGCTCTGCTGAAGAGGGGAAGCTGAGTAAAACGTGTCTGGGGAAAGTTAAGGGGAAAGAACACTGATGTTGGGATGAATCAGAAAGCAATGTACTGTACTTGTGCTCCTTTGGCTTCTGATGCTGAAGAAGAGTGAGCTGAGTCTGTGTGTGACACAGCACCAGGGCAGCTTTCTTTAAAAGAGCAGGCTTCATTACAGCTATCAGTTACTAAAACTCTTTTGCTATTCCTATTAGCGAACATTCACTAGCTGGCTTGCACTTTCCCAAAGCTACATTCTCCCTGCACAGGTCAGTGTTTCTTCCACTTAATATCCAATGTGATCTTGCATGGATGCTCACACTGGCTGACAGTCTTTATAGACTGAGGAAAAAGGGGATACATACAGAGTAAGATACAAAGGCTACTACTCTTCACCCAAGCTCTGGTTTCTATTCTCCTGCCTTCCCCATGCTCCTCTTTCTCTTCTCTGCTTCCCTGCAGTACTCAGACACATAACTGAATATCCACAGCTCTGAAATGCTGGTAAAACCAAGTATATGGAGAGCAAATATTAACTCTAGCATAAGGTTTCCTCCCTGATGAGGCTCCTGATGTACTAGATATAAATCTGCATAACCATTGTCTTTATATTCTGCAGGTCTCTGAAGACACCCCCCCCCCGCCAAAGTCTGCCATGTACCTATAGCACTCCTTTCATGGCCTAAGGATCTCCTACCTCCAGAGCTGTGGAGTGTGACAATGGTGTTTGTGTCCAGTCTATCAAACGCCATTATCACACTAAATAGCTACTGGTGGACAAGACATCAATACAGAGCAGGACGTGAGCAGCAGCAATAGGCTCTCCACCACTACAAGGAATAAATGACCTTTCTACATGCATGTCAGCATGAGTTAGCCCTTTCCTTTCTGAGCACAGCTGTAAAGCACACAAGTAACACAAGAAATCACCATTCCAGTGTCATCATTGGAATCAGTGGGGTTCTGGTTACCTCTGGAACACAAGGCCAGCTTGGGAATGCTCACAATTCCTCATAGAAATTCTCCTGAAAACTACTGCAGAAGTAGGAAGCATCTGTAGGAGCTTACAGAGGGTTTAATGACAGCCAGGCACCAACACTTTCCTGGGAAGCCTAAATCCCATTGAATAAGTCAAGATTTAGGTTCACAGAACACTGTGCTCTGATTTGCAGTGAAGGGAAACCTTCTAGACTCCACCTTTCTTCTGCCTTGCGGTGCTTGTAACCTTGCAGAACAGCTCTTGAAAAGGAAAGAAGATAAAACTCCCTCCCCACAGGAAGAAGAAAGACTTGTTGTTGCTTTCTTCCCTCTTCCAAGCCTGCTGTCCCAAACAAACACCAGGCACAAAGACAGTTGCCCCTCTCCAAGTAGGACGACAGAGGAGAACACCACATGCTCCTGGTCCCTCTAACATCATTCCAAGGGATATAAAGTCTCTTTTGAGAGAGAGTGCTGTCCCCCCTCCCTGACACCATCCTTCCAGTACATACTGACTTGCTGGCCTACTCCTTCCTGGTCCAGTTTTGCTGTCAGGAACAATAAATACCAATCTTGGATGGACAGATGTATAGGAATATCCTGGTGTTAGTAAATTCTCTTCATACCATGACCCAGACACATCAGCAGGGACTGAGGGTGTTTTAAGAGGGGCCTGCACTGCCATGGAGTTCCTGGCTGTGGAAGCAGGCAGGCAGACAGACAGGAGGAGGACAGGGGTGACAGGAGATGGGCAACAACCAAACAAGTAAGAGGCAAAGTCTCCCTTCTCCACTTGCCTTACACACTCCAAAGCACAACCCTTTGAGCACCCTAATGGAGCAGGGTTTTGCAGCCAGTGGAGATGGCTCTGACCTGAGTTAATCAGTGAAGCATCTTCTGCTTGTGGTAGCTACTAATGTGTAGCTGTCCTGGTGTAATTGCACATGTAGCTGAACTCCAGGGCAAAGGCTGAACCTTAACAGCACCACATGACATTGTTAGAACTGAAGCTTTTGTTCTAGAACAGAGAAATGGCAGCTTTAAAGCAGCCTATTGCCAGGGGTTCCTATTTGCCTTCCCCATTATCACCATTTAGGCTTCCCACTGACAGGAATTGAGGGATGGTGACTCACACAGTGTTGTAACACATCAGTAATGCAGTATGTCTATTCACAGCGTTCAATAAAGTCCTGAGCACCCATTTTGGCTGGGTGTATGACTATTTAATCCAAATATGATGGCTTGTCATTAGATAGGGTTCCACTTCCACACCTGCTGTGAAAGATCAATAACAGAGAAGGAAGATCAGCTTCTGAGTACACATGTCAAGTCTAGTTGGAAGAGAAATGACAAATATTCAATCCCTCAAAACAGAAACACAACCAGAATGTGGTCTGGATTCACAATCACAGAACCATGCCAATGCCCAGTGTGTGCTCTGTTACACACAGCATCTCCTACAGCCCCCTTTAGTGAACTCACTGCATCCTCTGATGTGCATCCTTCGCTCCTCTACCTTCAAATCTCCATGTAAGCTACACTCAGGTCAATGGAGCTCAGTATCCTTCTCCAGCTCTGGCATAGGCATCCTGAATGAATCATTTCTCTTCAGCATAGAGGTTCTGTCTCTAAGCCACACAGAGAAGCCATGGTACTTCTAGCTGGAAGTGCTGTGAGGTGAAATACCCTTGTGGGTAAAGGTTTATTTCAGCTGGTAGCTGTGTGAACACATGCAGACTCCACACTGCTACCCTACCACAGTGCTGTCATAGGGTTAACCTGAATTCAAGGAAGCTTGCACAGAAAGCAAGGAATTCTCTGGAGAATCACACAAGTTGTCCATCTTTAAACTGATGACACCACTTAGTGAGGACCTTAAATATGCTAAATAATGGGGAAAAGGAAAGAAGACAGATATCTCCAGTCATGAATGGCTTTGTCTTGTATTAAAAGACATGTAAGTGGGAGAAACAATCACAAGAGGGGGATTATAGTGGGATTACAATACACAAAGATCTGGGAAAGAAAACAAATTCTCTATAGCAGCCTGAGCAACAACACTGTGCAAAACTTGTAGTAAGTGGCAGCTGAAATACGTGGCTATTTCCTAGCAGCTGAACCCACAGGGTCACAGACACAGACACAAGGAAGGGAAGATGTTCTCCAATGACATGTGCTGCACTCCATATCCAGTCTCAAAATGTGCAGACACCAAGTCATAGAAGGGTTGTATGATACTCCAGGCAGATGGCTTAGTGTGTCTTCAAAACCTTGCCTGGTGTTAAATCCCCATTGCCAGGACCATGGAATTAGCTCTTTTCTTTGCTGCTGGCATCAGCATTAGATGACTCAAGAATGATGTCAGGAGGCAAAAGCCTGAAGCTGTACCCCCCAGGTCATTGGTGCCCATCGCTACTACAGGTCCTCAGGAGGAGGTTCCAGAGGGTGGGACAGTGCAACTCAGTGCTCTGCAGCAATGAAGTCTCTAGGTTCTCTGGCTTTCTTGGGCACCGTTTTCTTCATAGATGATGGGTTTGGAAGGGTTTTGCTTTTCATGGCTGTTGCTTTCCTCTGTTTCTGGTGAGAGGTTCGGAGGGATTTCAGCCCCAGCATCTCACAGTACTTATTGCACTGGTGGAGGGCTCTGAACTGCTCAATGAAGGAAAAGGAGCAGTTGCCTTTAAACCCTTTGTATCTGTAGCAACAAAGAAAAGAAAAATCCAGATGAGATTTCAAAGTTCATTTTCAGCATGGGGAGGCAGAGCATGGCTGCTGGTCATGAGCAACTGGAGAACACCAAACACTGCTGTTTCTGCCACAGAGAAACCCAGCCATTGGGAGGGGAAGGAAACCAGGCAACAAGCAGTGGCAGAGAGGGAAAAGGATTAAAGAGGCAAAGTCCTGTAGCTCCCTGGCTACTATTCATTCCAGTTAGCTGGGAATGCAGCTGTCTGCTGGCTAGCTTTGTCTCAGTAACATAGAAATGAATTCTACAACTAGAAGCAGTTCTCTTGACCACCATGAAGTGACAAAGCTGTTGCACAAGGTGTTGTCCAACCACAAGCTGTTTCCACCCAAACATGTACTTATCCTGTGTGCCATGCTCCTCTCTCATAGACTTGACTACCAGGAGCCTTTTCCAGAGCATGTTCGACCCTATTCTCCTGGCTCACTGGACACACAATGTCCTCAGATGTGAGCTGTGAGTTATCACTGCACAAACCCAACAAGCTTTAGCACTGAAATGAACACAACCTGCTCACTGCAGCATTCCAGAGAACTTCCTCCTGCAGGTTGCAGAGTGCTAAAGAAAACACTGGTGCTCTGAGAAGGTCAAGCTCTTTCTGAGAGCTAAGGATTTCTTCTACAGAAGGATGGTGCCAATGGGGAAAAGATAACAAAATACCTTAAAAAGGGGGATGGTGTCTGCCTCCATTTATATCTAACTGCCCTATTCTACATCTCTAACAACCAGGTTGTAAGCCTGCTCCAGAGGAACTACTCAGCCAACTGCCATAGGCAGCCAGATGAACCCCAAAGGGCTAAGAGGTTATTTTCCTCTCCTCTCCAAGTAAGGTTTGTGCTGGTTTACCCAAAGGATGCTGAAGTGGGGAGCCACTGTTGAGCTCAGCAGGGCAGGAACTGTTCTCTCCCTCCTTTGGAGAAATAATAGACTTGAGGCTTTATTCTTGACCTCCTTTACCAGAGGAGCTTCAGGTATGTATGTTCCTAAGCTCCAGAGGCAAACCTGGCTGTGCTCAGCAAGAAAACCTCTTGATACCACTGCTCCTGGCTCCAGGAACCAGCTAAAGCAGAGTTGGTGGCTTCTTCATGTGCTTTTTTCATGCTGTTACATTCTGGGAATACTCATTTCTTGTGGAAATCATCTTGGAATGAAAAGGTTGAGCTTTTCTCATGCAGTGAATACAAGTCTGTTTAAATGCCCTTCCTACCTGTATCTGAAACTTCCTGTATGTCTTTGGAGGAACATCTTAACCAGGAGCAGAAATGGGAGCTGAGAGGGTACTCTGAGTAGGATACACTTTAAATGTACAATTGAAGGTTCTGCTAACCTAACTACAGCTTTAGAACTCAACAAGTGCAAAAAATAGCTGCAGTAAGGGCACAACAATCTTGTGAGCAAGAGACAGACCATATGAGGGGTTTTGCTCCCTAGCTTTGCTCCTCAATGAGCCATCCCTACTTCCTTTCTTTTAACACAACAGTTTGCATCTGTCCTTGCAGCTCCAGATGTGCCCAGGTAACACTCCTGCCCTTTGGGAGCTGAGAGGATGAATGAGCCTGCTTTGACTCTGCAGCATGCAGACAGCCCAAGGACTTCCACAGGCCCCCCTTGTGTGCATCCAGATGTGCTTTTGTCCTGCACAGACCTGGTGTCCACAGCTTGTAATGTGGCAGGACCTGTGAACTTGATTCAAAGCTCGTGGTATGTGTAAGTGGGGAAGGTCTCCATTCTACTGACGCTTCCAAGCCTTGAGACACATGAGTGTGTTATTTTGTACAGTACACACTATTACTCACCAACTAGATGACTGATAAGAAAACCTGGACAGAATTCCATCCCCCAGACCTGATCCAAACCAAATCTTCCTTAAACCTGAAGTGTTGCATTTGGCTCCAGACTCAACCTCTGCAATCAATTGCTCTTGTTGCCATGTGGAGTTAAACCAAATTCACCAGTGCCCTCAAAGCAGATTGTCAGGTCCCCATGTGGTAAGCACCACTCCCACCAAACACCCTGATAGTGGGTCACCGTGTTTCTGAGTTCCCCCTCTTTGTGCCTGCATAAATACCTGGACACTTCTTGCTTACCAAAGCCAAGCCTCTACAACAGATCTTGTTCAAAGGGGTGCCACTTGTCCCAGTGCTTCACTGAAATCCCTGCCAGGCTGTGCAGTTTCTAGTGAGGCTTTGCCCTCTGCTGACAGAAGCTGTATTGCAGCTCCTGCAGCACAGGAATCACTGTCCCTTTGCTCTGGGTTCCTGCGGTTTTCAGCTCGCTGGTAAAATACTCATAGGAAGGGTAAAAGAGCAGAATAACTTGGAAGAGTTCCTCAAGGACCATGGAAGCATCCCCCAAGGTTATTTCTGCTTTGCCTTGATGGGACTGGCCCAAGGTTAGAAGAATTGGAGGTAAGAACCTGGCTGTGATCAGTGAGGTCCTTCCCCTGCAAAGAGGGTAATTCCTGGCAATTTCTATAGCAATTGTACCAAAAAAATCACCTTTGGATCTTAAAATCACACCAGCATCACACTGTATTTTGTGGCTAAGTACGACTCTGCCTGTTCTCCCAACACGACCAGGGAATATCTGCTGTCTTGCAGCAATGTCATCAGCTAAATGACAGCCAAAATGACATTCATTTTAAGAGGTTGCTCAGGAAGGGAAATGCTATTCCCTTATAGGTGATCATAGGTGATTATAGAATCCTTCCTACAGCTTGCACTGCATAGGCATTTGTAACTGCACCTCCTCTTCCCTAGCCAATATGTGTTTCTATAGGAGGAATTGCCCACAGTGAGCTGGACAATATCACCCATTAAAGCACTTCCATAAATCTGATTCCAGGCAAGTGTTGCCTAGATAAAACTTTCATGGCTTGTGTTTTATAAGTGGATGATGGAACTTCATTTAACCTGCTTTCACTTTGGCTCCACAGCTCAATGGAAGAATTGAATGGGTGCTAGCTGCAAATGTTAAGGATTTTCCCAGCTTCATAACATAACAGATACCATGAGGTTCTTCTCCTTTAGTATAAATACTAAACTGGAATCAGTTTCTCAAAGCAGAACATGAATTTAAAGGCATTGACCCCCTCCTCCTCTGCCCCTTTCCAGCATCACTGCATGTTCCTGTCAAGGGCTCTTTTGGCCTGTGGTGTAACTAAAGCTTTAATCAACAGACTTAAGAGAAAGTTAGAACATTAAAGGCCTATAGGTTTACACAAAGGCTTAAATCACCCATAGAGATATGAAGCCATTGTAAAACTACCAGGAAACAGGTCTACTTAAATATCCTGAGCTGGAGCCAGCGCTGGCCCTGCTTTTCCAGCCCTGCCTTCCTCCAGCTGATGGGCCACTAAGCAGAGTGCCTCACCTCCTTGTAAGCCAGCAGAGACCTTGATTTCATGCATGAAGCACCCTTTGAACAAGTATATTTTGAGGGAGGCATGAAGCAAAAGCCCAACCTACAGTGTAGCCCTTTTAGAACAACATGATTGTGTTTCCCCCATAGGTGGTTCCCACAAATATGATCCAAAAGGAGTTAAAAGAGTCAGACAAGGATGCTTTTCTTCCACATTGAAGCAAGAATAGCTTTCAGTGCAGCCTCCCCCAGCACGCACTGAGATTGATGTGCAAAGCAAAGCCATGCTGTGAAGAAAGCATTTTGCACTCACCCTTTGGCCAGTGTTGCTATGCCAACGTCGGTTAATTTCATTCCTACACCTACAAGCAGCAAGGAAATACAGAACTTGTGTTACACTGGAACAGCACCAAATCTAGAGGCACTGAGTACTGCTCATTGATTCATGGATTGCATTATTTGTCACCATTTTGCCCAAGCATCTGAAGGTATCCCAATAAAACCAGGATCTTCGTGCTCCATTAAAGGTCAGTCTCAGACCAGTAGCTTACAGATAGTAAGTGATAAGCAGAGTGTACTTGTTCCCTGTGCAGACAGTCCATGGGGTAAGGGGGGGTTACACTTTGGTTTTAAGGAACAGACACAATCTCTGCTGACACCTGCCCTGTGTATATTTATTTATGGGCTTTGTGTGTTTTATGTTTGCAAACTCAGACTAAAAGGTTCTCAACTGCTTATTTGTTTTGCCAATCAAATAGCAATAGTCAGGCAGCCTGATTTTCACTTTCTGGATGCAAGAGCCCAAACCCTTTCTCATTCAGTATCTCCAAACACTTGGGGGTTTAAAACTCTCCCTTTGTTGATTTGTTTCTAGGCAAAACCCAGTCCTGAAGATGCAGCTTTCTGTACAGGAAAATGATGATCTCAAGACCATTAAGCATTAAGGAATGTGAGGAAGCCATTTTTTCTCCTTCCTTCTCTCCTTGAAGGCTAGTAAATAAAACACCTACCTCTGCCTCCTATCTTTTGTTCCAATCTGCATGAGATGCTACATAAAACAGGCACAGACACACTGCAGTTACAGGCATTGCCTGGGAGAGATCACCAATGTGTACTGTGCACTCACATAGCTCACCTTGCAGGTCAGTGACAAGCAAACTCCCATTGGTCTTCTCATAGACCCAGTGCTGGAAGGTGCAGCACTTCTGGCCAGCCTCGGAATCCCTCCTCAGGAAGTTCACTTCCTTGCCATCCCTGACGGAGTACTTCACAAACTCCCCAACCAGCTCCTCCTCCACTGTCGCATAGGGGATGTTGTTGGCAGGGCGATGGACAAGGAAAATAGGAATGATCCTGAAAACAAGGGATAAGTCTAGTAAAATCCAGAATGAAGGAGTAAGAGACAGAGTAGCCAGTCATCTCAGAGAGGGAGTAACAACTAAGTCTAAACCACACCAGGAGACATCTAGATAGGGCTTGTACCTCCAGAGCATAATCATGTTATCCTCTATGAGCTTATTTCTCTTGGTTACCAAAGTCTTATATCTTGGATCAACAGTGCCAAAGGGGTAGCTGCTGCCACACTACCATGAATACTCTCCTCTAAATGTATATCAAAACAGGCCTTTCGCCTGCTACTTACTGTCTGTGCTCCTTATTATCCTTCTCTAATGGGAACGGAACCTCTCTCAGCACCCTGATACTCAATATTATGCAAGGTCATGACTCCAGCTGTAGCACTGTCTTCAGAATTCCTCTTTCTTCTTCACGAATTACAGTGGGCAGCTGTGGCCCAGGACAATACATATGAGTAGATGTATATAAACTACATATATACTCACTCTGGTACTTCTCCAAAGCCTTCCAAGGGTTCAGCTTCAGCTGCATAGATCTTTGCATACTCTCTTGCAGTATTCTGGACATAGCACTCCTATGTTACAAACAGATACACCTTTGGAACATTACTCCACACATTAACAGATGAGCTGTTTGAATATTTGAAGACTGCTTTCCCCACAATCCCTGCTGCCAAAGGGGAGCTTACCTGCAGTGCAAGATTGTAGTTCTTTTCCACCAGATCATCCTGACTCTTGGTCCCATAGGTGATGGCATTGTGCACTTTGAGCACACAGGGGTGCCCAGGGCTGAACACTGGCACAAGCCCTTGCATCACTCTGCTTCGGAAGGCTTTCCTGTGCATGCCTTCTCCAAAGTGAAGCTCTTCTGTGGCTATCACTCCACGCAGGTTCCCTCCAAAATAGCTGTCACTGATGAAATCCTCTTTGAACATGAGCTGCATGAACTCAATTTCCTCCATACCTACAACACAAAGCCACTGTGTTCTGCACAGCATCCTCCTACAGCCACAGGGTGGGCATGGAAGAACAAATGCAGCCCTCCGTAGCAGGAGTAAAATGCTCAATGGAAATAGAGCACATGGCTTAACCTGTATTAGTAAGGGCTTGGAACCCTGCTCTACATGTACCTTGTTGCCTCTACCACCTAAAGCCAGCATGGAAAAAGGTGGCTCAGAAGGAGAGAATAAAGAGCGCAGCAAAAAGTAAAGATGACAAAAGCTGCCAACATGTTCACTCAGCTGAAAGAGTCCAGTCCTTATCCAGTATGGCCATAATGGGAACACCTTTCCCAATACCACCCACACTCACTGCATCAGCTCCAGTGCTGCAGGCTGGCATTTAAAGTGGTTCTTTTCAAAGAACATCAGTGAAGAAGCTAAATAGTACAGCAAACGTGTGTGCTACACAGCAGTGAAGGCTTTGCAGCAATCTCTGGTTTGGATTCCCTACTAGTACATTGTTGAGAAATTATAAACTCAGTTGCAATGCACTATCTTTAGCTGCAGCACAGCAAGACATATACTGACTGTGATTAAATACAAGTTAACACAGAGGGAAAGCATTCCAAAGCTTCATGCCCATCTTTCTCTTGGAGTATAGTTACAGAACAGGTGAGCATGTGTCCTCATGTATTTGGCATGTGTGTCTGCATGACATGAGAGGATGCTCTTGCACTACTTGCTGCACTAACTGAAGCTCCACAGCTAAGTGAAAACCAAAACCTTGTCATGGTGGGTGCTCCAACACCTGCACAAGCCACTGCATCCTAAATGAGGGTATTTCCCCTCCAACACTGCCATGAATTCAAGTGACTTTTACTTACCTTCACAGTTCTGGAAACTTGAGAGATGTTCCAATACTACAAGGAAACAAAGAAACACATTTTGTAGTAATAATATGAATGAGAACTGCCACTGTCATTATTATTTCTTACAATGATAAATGGGATTTACCTTCTGAAGTCAGATTAAACTCAGCAGTCACCTTCCCATACATATTGTTCAAGCAGCAGTAATACATTCCCTGGTCTTTGTTACTGGCTTTAGCTATTGCCAGTGAGACAGGAGAGTCATCCTGGGCACTGGAACAGAACATGGTCATTTACTACATCAATGCTTTCAGAAGATCTTCCCGGATTATCCCATATATATTTCCCAAAGAAGGAATAGTGCTTGGGTATACAACAGTTAGTTAGATTGTGGTTGGGACGGAGGGAGATCTCCATGGAACAATACTAAATATCTTGGAATAAGAACTGTAGCTAGAAATGGCTTTAAATCTCTGTTATGTATTTCATGTTATTCCCAACAGTTTGAGATACATTTATCCCATGAGCTCACATGGAATACAAACTAGGACCAATACTAATGCTCTGTGTGAAGACCACCTAGCACACTAATCCTCTTAAGAGGCACAAGGGTAAATCAGTGGCACATGTACCCAAAAGCTACTCAGAAACTACTCAGGAACATCCACTCACCTCCTCTGCAGCCGAGCCAGTAACTTGGAATCTTTAGTCCAGGTAATAGTGGAGTCACTGTGAATGTCACCAAACTGACAGCACAGCTTAATATTCCCAGAGCAGTCAGGGAAGAGTTCTGCCTGGATTCCCTTCAGCAGCTTGGGAGCTGGGAACAGAAGAGCCACAGTTTAGGAGATGCTGCTTTGGCATTAAAAAGGAATTCCAGAGTGACTGGCAGATGTTAAGAATGTGGCAACACTGGTAACTAAATATGAGCTATCTGATGCAGAAAGCGACGCTTTAAAATACAAACGTTTTAAGACTGATTCACTGCCCCACTTTGAATTGATAGAATAGAATGCAAGGGAGATTCGAGACTGAAAAGGCATTGACATAAAATCATTTTCTCACCAAAACACACTCACTCTGCCTAAAGGACCAGCTAAAAAAGCCTTTGAGAGAAAAGCCTTGAAGCCCCAAGAGACGCTCAGTCTCAAGTATCACACCTTGCCAGGATGAGGCTCTCAGAGATGCAGTGATGTCCCCTAAAGCCCAGCTGGAGGGAGGACCCCACACTATAAGATATCTGTATCTGGTACTGTCAGTGGCCTTTGCCACTTCAGTTCCAAAGGACTTACTTCCCACCTGAAGGAAAGTCCCTACCTTTCCAGCCACAGGGCATCTGGTTCTTTGGCTGAGAGATCCAAGCCCTCAGGTTCCTGGCAGTATTGGTGGCCTTGGCAGTCCTGGGGTAAGGGTTGGACTTGATGATCCTACAGGTCTTTTCCAACTCAGTTGATTCTATGATTCTAGGTTAGGGGAGGAGAAGCCTTTGCCCAGGCTGAGGTTGATCCTCACAACCTGGTTCTCTGCTGGGATTTCTTACCAGCTCCCAGCATGTGGGCATGGCATGACCAGAAGGATGGAGGCTACTCGGAAAGAAAGTGAATCAACATATACTTAAGGGAGGGTTTTGGGATCATGACACATCCCTGTGCTCCAGTGAGCCACCCCTGCTAGGTATAAGGGACGTACAATCCAAGACCTTCTGTTTCCTCCTGTGTTAATCCTGTGAATGAGCTGGCATGACACAAGGCCCCTGGGGGGGATCCCATTCCTGCAGTCTAGCTTTCCCCAGCTAATACTGAAGGAATGCTGGATCCAGTGTGAGGGGTCAGGCACCTGGAATTCACTGCTATGTTTAACTTGTAGTCACTTAAGTCCTTAAGCCTATGGATCTTGCTGAATCAGGGCTAAAATGACACAGGCAGTATGTGACACAACTGCAAATAGAACTACCACTGTCCTGATACCAAGTCCTCCCTCCTCCAGCTGCAAATAACACAAAGGAGAACACTGAGCATGTACCAGAGGAGCCATTGCAACCTCCCCACAATGCTGGGGCAGGGCCAGCACGACTCTGAGGTACAGACACTGATTTCAGTCTAGACTGAAGCACATCAGGAGCAGGTGAAGGAAAATCAGCCTCATCTGCTGCAGGCCTGAATGCTTAAAGCCTTTCCAAGCACAGCCTCAGGTACATGGCAAGAGCTCAGGCACTGCTTGCAGCCTGCTCACTGTGCTGTGCAGAACGTGTCTCTCCTCCCACACATTTGGCTCTAGGCAAAGGATTCATCTTCCAACAGAGAAAAGATTGGGGGTTTTAAATGTGATTTGAGAAACAGAACTCTCCCCAGAGCACACTCTAATGAGAATCTCTCACAGTTGCACAGCTTTAGTCCCTGGTCAGTGTTGCTCTGATTATGTCATGTCAAAAGTCGTTGCAAAGCATCCACAGAAACCGCAAACATCTGTCCAACTGTTACACTGCTGCTGCTTCTGTCTGTATCTTGGTTTACCTGGCAGCAACCTGAATCTACTTTCATTCGCATGCTGTTCCAGTTTAATATAGCTGACTTCAGCAGTGTCATTCACAACAGTGGTAGAGGAATGCAGACCCAGCAGCAGTCACTGGTCAGGACTGCACAACATGTGGCACTACTAATAACACTACTACTTGGCTAGTAATAAAACCAGCTGGTAACTAAGGCAGGGTGATTGTGTTTGGGAGCCACAGTGTAGCAGCTTACAGAGCTGGAGGTTAAAACCAGTGAGGGCAGGGCATGGTTTACACCAAAGGAGGCTTGCAGAGTGTTTGAATTTGAACGTCAAACTGCAGCCAGGACATGGGAAAGAACAGAAATGAAACTCAACCTTCTCTTACCTTTGCTCTCCTTTTTCACAGTGAGTTTCCTTTGTTCGTTTCTATCTTCTCTCTGACTCACTCCTGCCTCATTCCTCACAGGCTTTGTGGCAAGGGCAGGATCACTGCAGTCATCTCCCTTCTCCTCCAGACGGGGCTTTTTGGACAGCAATGCTGGAGGCAACTTCTTTTTAGCCCCAGCAGCTACATGCCCACTCTTTGCTGTGTTGTGTTTCCACTTGATGGGCTCAGCTTTTAATTCTCCATCAGACTTGAAGGGGTTGTTACCAAACCCCAGGTGTTCTGATGTACTACAAGGGGCAGCTGCAGCTTGGCTCCCTGAGGCATGCCCAGCTCCTGAGACACAGGGAGCTCCAGCCCTGCCAATCTCCCTCTGTTCTCCTCCTGCTTTACCTAATTCTACGTTCAAATCCTTTAAAACCACATCCCCGGGGGAGGGGGTGAATGCCACTCCTTGGTTTTCTACTTCTGGCAGTTGATCTGCTGTTTGGGGTGGATTCTTATGTGTGATGCTTTCAGGAGTCTCAATTACAGTAACATTTTCCTGTGCATTAGAAACAACTTGGGAATTGTGACAGTCATTCCTTGAAGGGGGATCACTGTCAGGATCAGTGTTGCTCTGTGCATTCAGGGCTGAGTGGTTTCCTTTCTCTGGTGAACTCACTCCATAACTTTCAGGTAAGGTGTTGACAGAAGAGGGTTCCTCATGTGGCAGCTGGTTGGTGTTTCCACTGGGGAAAAAGGCTTTATCCTCAGGGAAATCAGGCAGCTCTTCCCTTGCTGGGTAACAGTCTCTAAAATTACACCTTTCACCAGCTACAGTCTCATCCATCAAGGATATGTTGTGCTCAGTGGGAAGTAACTGACCACCTGCTCCATGTGACATATCTGGAGTTTCTTTGTCATGATCACCACTCTGAGCATCCTTTAATCTTCCAGGAGAACCTGTATCACATGCTTGGGAAGCGTGATTAATGGGAAGCTCTCCTTCCCCACCAACAGCCATCTGAATGGATCCACTTTTGTTAGGTAACATGGGGTTCGGCTCCTGCTCCAAGCACTCCCCTGGATTTAAGATGATGCTATTTGCTGTAACACAAATGGGTGATGTTTCTTCTGGTTTATTTCCAGTGCTAGAATCTAGACCCACACCATCTGCTTCTACCACTTCTGCAAGACAAGTGTTTCCTATGGACACTCCATCTGCTTTAAGTAGGATATTAGAATCAGTGCAGTCACCTTCCTCTGTTCTTTGTCTACTATCTGGCTGTGTAGCAGGTTCCTGCTCCTCTGGCAATGGAAGATCAGAAGAGATCTTCTGTGCACAGTGCGATTTTGTGACTTTGGTACCTGTCAGCCTGATTTCTAAGCTTGTGATGCCCCTGGTTTCACATGGGATTTGACAGTCTGACTCCTCATCTTCATGAAGAAGCTGCCACAGCTTGTCATGCACTGCAGATATATTAGCATCTCTGTACACAGGTTCTCCACATTCCAGGCCTGACTTGGTCTGAGCTTCAAGCGCAGATTCATCAGAGGAGAAACTGCAGAAGGTGTCTGTGTCATTGCTACCATGTGAGTCAAAGCTGTACTGTTGCCTTCCCTCCCTTGGCTCATCACAGAGCTTTGCAGAAGAGAGAACAACATGCAAACATTCTTGTTTGTCAGGAGCAGAGCCCATGTCCCATACAGGGAAAGGAGAAACACCACCACTAACAACATTCATTTCTTGTTCACAGAGGGCTTGTTGGTGACAACTTCCTTCCTTCTCACTATGAGCATGGTGTTGAGAGTCAGTCTGTACATTGTCATCCTTTGCTTGTGATGTTCTTTCAGTGCACAGCACTTCTGGAGCTGGCTGGATGGCTCCTGCACTCTCACAAGTCCCAAAGATGCCTTCCTTTTCCATCTGGGGCTCCATGCACAGCCTTTCACAGCTCTGAGTAGAGATCTGAACATCAGCACTTTGATTCTACAAAGAAAAAAAGAGAAATGTAATGCAAACCCAGAACTGCTGCTTGACACAGGCCTGGAGTGGAGTCCTGGCTTGAAATGTTCCTTCTCTGGGGTTTTAGTAGCTGTCAGCAGTCAAACTATCAACTTAATGGGTGAAATCAGAATCCTGGATTTTGAACAGATTTAGAACCTGTATCAAAATGTTTAAACAGTCACTTTATGCAGGAACAATCCATTCCTCAACTAAGCTGAGCCAAACTGCCTCACACAAACCCTGTTCAACTGCTCCCCATTCCCGTCAGCACAGAGCTTTCACTCTAAACTCCTGTCCCAGGGTCCCTGCCAAGCTTTTGTTGCCAGGGTTTTCCCTAGTTCTTAACAGCACTACATCAGTTCCATGGAGGTGATGAGCATCTTCCACCCACGGTAAAGCTGTAGCTTTTACCCAGCCACAAACTCAGCATCATAACTGCTCTGGGTTGGGATTTTCCCTTGGGAGTCCCAGTTTCACCCATGGGTATTTGTTAATGTGTAAGGCTGTGCTGGATGATGGCAGAAATCAGCCCTTATGACACCAGTGGGTGAGTCCTCTGGGGTGCAGCATTGCTGTGTGTGTGCACAGAGTGCTGGCAGGCACACAGGTCAGAAGTGCTGCTCCTTAGGGAGGGACATGGAATGAAGGATTCCATGAGCTGCTGTGTGCAGCAGAGGCACAGGCTGCTCAGACACCAGGTCCTTTACCAGTGCTTACTTAAACCCCTGAGCCTGGGAAACTGAGCTCCACAACTGCTCTCCCTCTGGTGCCCAAAGGTGCCTCCTGCTCAAGTCAGGAAAGACCCCTGGATCTATCCATCTGGAATTGGGTGTTGCTCCCTGTTCTCACAAATGTCTAGTGTTTGATGCCATATATGCAGCCTCTGGGGTGGTTCGTTTATGATTTCTAAGAGAAATCACCCTGGGGATGGTGAATGGCTAGTCTGAGACCCACATGTATAAAAGAGGCAGCCAGCACAGGAAGCCTGACTGGGAAGGGTTGGTGCTGGTGTTCACAGGGAGGTTTAGGCCAAAAACATCTGCAGAGAGGCCAAAAAGAGCCAGAGATTTGGGCAGCTCAAGAACCTGAACATACATTTAGTGCCATATCTGGGAGGGTTTCATTAGACAAACACATGATTCTGAAAGAGAGTTTCAATGGAAACATTTCCTCTCTCCTAAAATAACACTCTGGTTTAAATGGCTCGCCTGCCTTTACTGCTAAAGAACTCAATACCTGAGGGTATTCCTAGGTGGAACAAAAGACATGAGCTGCAGTTTTTCCTGAAGATGCTCACTGACATCCTGCCAGCATCCTGCTCCTCCTGCTAGAGGCAGAAAAGGGGGATGTTAAGAAAGAATATAGGATTTCAAAGGACAGAAAGAGGCCTCTGCCTTTGACAGCAACACAGAGCAATGGGCTCACAGCACAGCTCTGAAGTGGTACAGATGATGGGCTTGTGTGGCTCTCAGGAAAGGCTGGAGCCAACTACAACCCAGGTGACAAAATGGGATGTTACCTGCCACCAGCCCCTCCAGCCTGTTAGAAAGGATGAGCTGTAGCCTCTCAAACTCTCTTGTGAGATCTGTGGCACATAGTATGAATATAATACTCAGAAATGAAGTATGCAAACCACTTACAGTGAGTTATTCTGCACACAAGGACTACTGAAGAGGTTTATACAGGGTAAAACTTTGCAGTGAAGTGCAAAACTCTAAGAAATGAGAAAGATTCAGACTGGATTTCAATGGGTTTCATTCCCTAAGTTTCAAGCTAACCCATCATGGGCAGAGTTAACCTGTTGTAACTGTTGTGACACCCTTTCAGTTTCCTTTTGCTTTTCCTTTGCCACTGACCTAGCTCCTTCCTTCCTTCTTACTTTTCCACCCTCTTCCCATGTCTTTCTGCCTGTCTGCTTCTCTCCTTGGGTACAATAACAGCTAAAATAACCTGAAAGTGACACCGGTTTATGCCAGGAAGGCCAAACCCATTCTGTCTTGCATTTTATGACACGAGTGATATCCAGATATCAGCAGGATGAAGAGTAAAGCTCATCAGCAGGAAGAAAAATGCTCCATGTGCCATTCTTCTGGGTATCAGCATGAGTATGTTGCTTCAGGCCTGGAACCCCTCTGAACCTGCTGGTTCCAGGAGCACCTCACCAGCATCACTGGCATTCAACAGGCCATAGGCATGGGCTCTGGAACTCAAGAGTGACACCAGCACCTTCTGAACTGACCACTGCAGCCCAGCTCTTGAATGACACACAGCAGACCTGGCAGCTTCCTGGCTCTCCACATGGGATGTAATATCATACCATACCACTGGCACAGTTGGCTTTGAGAAGCTATCATTAATTAAACTGCTTTGAAGCATTAGATACAGACAGCGTTTCACCAGGAGCTCAGGAGAGGAGCCAGGAGCCTCCCACCTCCACCAGCTAATGGCAGCAGGAGTCACCCAGTCCAGGGCTTGCAAAGGTTGTTCCAACTGGAGGCAGCTTGGCTTCAAGGGGAAGTGTAAAGCCCTGGGCCCTGAGTGCTGTGGTGCACCCTCAGCAGACCTGCTCACCACATGCAGAGGGAAACCCAAAAGCAGTCACTCACTGTGCGTTCCCCACCCTGCTCCTGGCAGAGGGGTCTCCAAGGCTGGGCTCCAGCTCACACCACAGCCCACATAAACCTGTGCACAGCAATGGGAGGTAGATTTTGTTCTTGCCTGTCTTAGGTTACCCAAACAGATTGCTGAGGAGCTTCTGGCTTGTGATATGGGAGCTCTGAGAAGCTGGCCATGTTTCATCCTGTGCTAGAAAGAGTAGATTACACACAGGATGCTTTTGGCTCATTTTCAACACCACCTGATTTTGAACCTACACTGAAATTCCATCTTCATTCATAAATTTAAAACCAGAGGTTTGGCTTGTGCTCATCTCCAGCCCTTCTGTGCACATGGGTACTGCTTTCCTATTTGATTTGTGTTTCTTTGTCATAGATGTTTTGTTCCCTGTACCATCAGCTACAAACCTTCCAATCAGTAAAGTCAGTGATAGATTATTCATGATTTAGTACTCACACATCCACATTTATATATCTCAAGTCTTTACTACAAGACACAAAAAGCATGAGGCAGTTCTCCCACTTAGGAAAACTGTTGGCACATTGTATGAGTCTGTACAACCATGCTGAATTCCTACCAATAGCATGAAACATGGAGAGCACCACGTTGGGGTTTCATGTTTAACTGGATTCTACACTTCAGCTGGAGTATTTGGCTCTTATATTGTTTGATTTTAAAGCAAAGCTCCATCCACCTTTGCAACAGGACCCCTCTGGACTAAACTCCCCCCCTTGTCAGACCCTCAGAGCAGAGCCCTGCTGATTTGCTGCAGCACAGTCCTGTTCTTTGAGTACAGACTGAGGCAAAAGTGACTCAAAAGACTCTGTGCTCACAAGAGGTATTTGAGGAACTCTGTGGGTTGAAGACAACATTGCTCTGGTAAGACCTGGGCAGCAGCCTGGGTTTCACATTTCCCTGCCCAGCTGTCCACAGTCCCATTAGTGCCTCTCACTATTATCTGTCTCACTCTATAATTAGAACAGCTTATGGTTTATTTGGGCCTTTTTCAACACCAGATTTCCTCCCAGCCAGAGCTGTCATTCAGTAGTACATGAATAGTGTCTTTCACAGTAATTCCCATTTCCCATGATTTTGTGACAAACAGGAATAAAATCCATTTAAAGCAGCAGTGCAGCTCTTTCTATTCAATGCAAAACACTGTACTTACCCTGGGTGACTGGGTTTCAGCTGGCATCTGGTTGTGCTCAGACAGGCCCCAAGTCCTTTTCCTTTCCCCTTCTTCCACAGGACACACACCAGGCTGCATCTGGGAGCTTTCTGCCTCCCCGGGTCTCCCTGTTGCAGTGACACCTTCTTGACCCAGAGCACTGGATTCCCTGACCTCCGCTGCAGCCTGCAAAGACTGTCCTATAGCAGTTACGTATCTGCAGAGCTCCTTGGGGTTCAGGAACTTGAAGAGGTTTATCCGCAGACTCTCTGTCAAGGTGCACACAGCATGCCTTGGGTTTTCCTCTGGCACGGCTCCTCCCTTCTCCTCCAGCAGCAAGGAGCTTGCCCCCAGCAAGTCCTTGTCTGTGCTTTCCGCCATCGTAGTGTCTGGAGCCTGCTTTGTCAGAGCAGCACCTTTGCCACCAGCAGAGTCTGTCTCAGCAGGTACATTATCCTTGTGCTCTGATGTGTCCCTTGGGAATCCTGCAGCTGAGTGGCTACTTCCATTATTTCCTTCTTCAGCCCTGGGATGGTCATTTCCAATGGCTGCGGATGCTTCAGGCACTTTACTTTTCTCTTTGTCCTGCAGACTGGAACTGCTGTCCTGGTGGTGCCCAACAGTGAGAGTCATCTCTGGCTGCAGAGTTGACTGGCTGGACGTAGAGGGGTCTCTCCTTACATTTACTCCTTTGAGTTTTGAGTGATGACCACAGAAGCCAATGGTGGTATCCATAGGCGTAGTGTCATCTGACACTTGAATCAGGCAAGGCATTTCACCGAGGAAGTAAGCACACCCATCACAATCCTTGCTCAGCTTTAAGTCATCTTCATCATCACTTTCTAATAAGAATTGTAGTTTCTTTTTCCAGATTTCATCCTCGTGCACTGTCAGCACATCTGAACATTGAAAATATTCCAGGTCATCATCAGAGTCATCACTTACACTTGGAATCTGCTCTGGATAAACCCCCCCGACAGTGGCAGGGTTGTCAGAACCATCTTTGACACAGTACCTGTGGTGTCCTGTGGGAGGAGCATCTGCCTGCTCAGGGATCAGGGTATCAGTGGGGAGAGGTATAGCAGGGGTATCACCTGCCTGGACATCAGCCAGAGACTGACCAGACACAGAGTCCTCCCTGTGACAGCAGCAGTTGTCTGTGTGAGAAGTGATCACATTTGCAGGGCAGGAACCTACCTCCCCGCTGCAGTGTTCTTCTGCTTTTCCAGCAGTGACACTGGCCATAAAATGAATGAGGCCATCCCCATTCTCTAACAAATCCCTTAGGCAGGAACTGTCTTCCTGGGGTTTAAATACATCTCTTACATCCATCTTGTCTTCCATGTTACAAAAGCCAGTGGGGTTTCTCAAGTGGGGACAACACTTCAGCTTTCCTGAGCTTTTCACCTCTGATTTCTGAGGAGTCAGAATCTGTGGGATCAACATGGGGTCACCCTCACAGGGTAACTCCTGTGCTGTGCAAAATGTTCTCTTTCTGCTCATTTTACCCTCAAGACCCCCACATGGTCATTTAGGTCACCAGCCAACTCCAGGGAAGTCTTGGGGTCTGTATGTGATTCCAGCTCCAGCCAGGCTGCAGAGCAGGGCATTCTGCTGTCAAACTGTGTCCAGGTCCTGTTCAAAGTATAGATCCTGCTTTGTGTACCTGCAAAGAGAAGAAACCTGCAGTTTAAACCCCTTCTAACATAGGAATATATACTCAGTATTTAAGAATCAGGATCAAACATTAAAGCAGGAACTACAACCCATCAGCCTATTCACTGACACTTCCTGCAACACATTGTAGCTGTCTGGAGTGACTTGTGCTTGGAAAGCACACATTCCTAAGCACAACTGCACACACACATAGCAGCACAAAATAGGCTTTAGCACCTCTTACTTAGACATGTCTAAATGCAAACAGTAACCTGCACACAGTGTGACTATTCACCTGGGCATGGCTCCTAGCAAGTAGCTGCTATGTTGGTAGCCACATTGGCACAGCAGCAGGCTACTCCTGGCATCAAAGGGACACAAAGTCCCAAATGTGTTTGTAAGAATACCTGGAGCAATCATTCAGTTAGGTTTTACAAGGGTATTTCTGTTTAAGGCAATTCTATTCCTGTTTGGTTTGTTGTTTGCAACATCTGTGGTGAGACAACAGTGGCATAAGGGTGGCTAGTTCCATTTGAGCCTTACTTTCGAAGAGCTGTGCAGATGCGGCTTGGTGTGGCAATGGGGAATGCACATCAAGTCAAGGTGCAAGATGCCAGAAGATTCTCATTAGCTGATTCCAAAGAGATATGGAATCATCTCTTTCCTCCTGTAAATAAAATGTGTTTACTAAGCATTCCCAAAATCAAAGAGACTTGAGATGTTTCTGTGTAGTACATGAGGGACTCTGGGTCATTCTTCACCACAGGGTACCCGCACTAATCACAGCAGGACTATTCCACCATCCCAGATCCACTCCTCAGGGAAAGCAGTGCAGCAGAACTGAGCTCCAAGTAACTGTGATCTCATGAAGGATGCATGAAAAAGTGACCTACTTTTACTCTCAGAACAACAGAGGGAAAAACTTTCTTCCCATCCTGCTGATTGAAAGACACCTCTATTCATTCTCTTTTTTCTTCTCTCTGCTTTCCCCACTGTGATCTCTTTAGCTGCTGTCTCTCTCCTGGCTGGAAGCTCACACCATAACCTTTCCTAAGTGCTCTGCAGTGCTCCTGCTCTCTGCAGGGCCACAGCAGAGCAGGCACTGGACCTGTCAGCACCCAGCTCTGTGTTACAGGCCACTGCACACGCTGATCAAAGGCACCTAGCAAGAAGCAATGGGAGAGTCAGATTAGAGCTTGGTGGCTAAATAGCAAGGCACTTGGATGGCTTGCTTGGAATCTGCTGTGGTGTGAAGAGCCCAAAGCAGCTAGGTTTGATTTCATCTCCTTTGGGCAAACACCCACAGACACCTTTACCATAGAGTTACTTGGGAGGCAAAAGCAGGAAGAGAAGGTGTTTGATCGGAATGGTACTACAATATCAAGTTGTGCAACCCCATGCACACAAAGGAGCATGAACAATAGCAGATGGGGTAACCAGACCAGTATGTAACACGTATGTGTGTTGTACACAAGCATGTGTGTGCCTGAGGAGAGGAGAGGAAGAGAGAGTTCAGTAGTTTTGCTATGAGAACTAAGACAGGGGAGAGAGGGAAGGCTGGGAAAAGGCAGGAGAGAGGCAACATGCTTTGTCAACTCAGCTTTCAAATAAATGGGCAAAGGTCCAGCATGCAGAGGCTGACAAGAAAGGATGGTGTGAAGAGCAAACACGGTGTGCTACGAAGGTATATTGCACACACTGTCAGAAGACATAGAAGATGGCAAAGCAGCCTGCTGGTGGTGCAAGCCGGCCTGGTCCCAGTGACTTGGCTAGAGATGCTCTCTGATCGGAAATTTTTCAGCTAAAAGAAGGTAGATTCAGATCAAATAGACGGAATAAATGGTTTCCAATGAACGTGGTGAGACTCTGGCACAGGTTTCCCAGAGAGGTGGTAGAAGCCCCATCCCTGGCAACACTGAAGGTCAGGTTGGACATGGCTCTGAGCAACCTGATCTAGTGGAAGATGTCCCTGTTCACTGCAGCGGGTTGGACTAGGTGACCTTTAAAGGTCCCTTCAAGCCAAACCACTCTGTGGTTCTGTGATTACCCACACAGGAGGGCAGGGCAGGGAGCTGGTGTGCAGCTACCTCTGAGCCTGAGAAGCAGTCTGGTTCCAAATCCATCACAAGATGGGCTTCCCATAGGAAGAGGACAATCAGTGCATATTTGTAGTGGGTTTAAATGATGCAGACACCTGTCAGCTGGCCCTGAACAGTTCAGTTGCTTCAGGCAGGCCTTTGAACTGCAATCTAGACTCTGCCTGCAGAAAACAGGCATCAGCTCCCATTATGTTCAGGCTTTCAGCTCTCCAATCACGTTTTGCTTTCCATTTCAACCCTACAAAATATAAATATTTAACAGAAGAAATAAAAATGGAGCAGGAGAGATGAATCTTTCCCTCCTCAGTTTTATTACAGTGCCATGGAATCACCCCCCAAGCATTCACCCATCTCCTCTGAAATATGTATCTGCCTAATGCTCCCTATTGCATTCTTTCAAAGCTGCTTTCAGCTCTGCTTTTCAGGAGAGCAGATGCCTCTCTCCTCTTTTTGGAGGGGATAAGCTATTTTAAAAGCATGGCAATTTTCCCAGCTGAAAAGAGACTTGGCAAGAGTTTTGCATGCAGATAGCCTCATGAATAGCCTTCACTAAAGCAATTGTACTGTACAGACATGAGCTTGGTTCCTGCACATTGACATCAAGGGGAAAGAGCTGTCAGGTTTCTTGATATAAGAATTAGATTTGATTGCTGAGCACTGCAGCTCCAGAAGTGGAAAGGAAAGCACAACCCTGCTCCAGGGGTAACACTGCAGTAAATGTTGTGGTTCCACCCCAAACAGACATTAGGTTTTTGTAAAGCTGAGGATAAAATAGAAGATTTAAGCTAAAACTGTTATTTCAGTTATTGAATTTAGATAGAAATTAGAAAGAGAAGTGTTGGATGAAACAATCTCAGCTCTTCAATAGCACATGACAGAGGAAAGATGAAAGATGAGGTGGAAGTTTATCATCAGCTGACTTGTAACCTGAAAACAAGCTCAATTCCTATGAAATAGGGTTTGAACATGAGATGAAAAGAGGACAAGAGAATATTTAGATGTGGAAGGGTGCTCTGGCTGATGGTCTCAAGTCTTGCTCTGGAAACCAGTGATGGCAGTGGCTGAATCAGACAGTAGCTAAGGACACGAGGGCAGAGAAGCAGAATCATCCAGGAGAAACCAACACCACAAGGTTTGAGCAGGTAATGGTAAGAAAGATGCCAACTGTAACTGCCAGAAATACACACATTTGATGACATTGAAAAAATGACCATTAATTCTCTTCTCTTACATCACTTTTTTTCCTACTTCATTTAGTTACAACCAGAATTGCAATCTTCCTTTGTAAGCAGTTTACACTCACAGAAGTTACTTCTACACAAAGATGTGATTTCCAAGCCCTGGAGGGAATCTGTGTCTTCTCTGTGGGGTTCCTGTCCTTTACAGGCAACAGAAAAGTGCCTCTCTGAAGCTGTTTTCTGTCATTTACTATCTATTCATCACACAATCTCTGTTCTCTGCACAGTCCTGCTCAGCCCACACCTTATCCAGTAGGATTTATTCCTATCTTTCGGATGCATTCACTCCTCCTCTCACGGGACCTGTCAGTCCAAATGCATGTGTTGTCTCTCTCCTTATCATGGGGCAAGGACCACTCTCATCTTCACGTGCTGCAGTACAATAGACTGACAACTAAAGCATTGTCTGGGGTGAGAGCTTTGAAGTCCCACATGAGAGCATAAATACCCCTGCCTGGCTCTGTTCTGCTTCACACCCACGTCAGCACAAAGGAGTGGGCAAGAAGAGCCTGCACAAAGGGTTATCTTAGCTAAACACACAGGAGGAATGAGACTGATAATCCCCCTGGCTCATATTAAAACATATCCTTCCATCAGCTAATACTCTGGTCTCTTTATACCAAGCTGACACTAGGTCTGGGATACCTGAAAACACAGGAAAAATGGATAGCTACATAAATAACATGTGTAACAGCCTCAGATCCCACAGACTGTGACTGTAGTAACTTATCTGCTGCTGCCCACGCTGGCAGGTCCCTTGTGGATTGAATTCCACTGAACTTTTACCCCCAAACCTACACACAGAAAGCATGATTGATTCTCTGATATGAGGAGGATGTGGGTGCATGCATCATACAGGCTGCTCACCTACTCTTTAACACTTCTCCATCACACTAATCTTTAGAAAGTCACTGGAGTGTTTGCTGATGTGCTTCCTTCTTTGTCCTGAGGTACCTGGTCTGAGACAACAAAATCCATAAATCCTACTGTTACCTCCAACCCACCAGGCCAAACTTTGGGATGTGGATTTAGCCTTCTGGAAAACAATTATTATCCTACTAAACTTTGGCTTTATACATGTCTTCATAGAACTATTATATTGGCAGGTGGCTTAACCACAAAGCAAGCTAGGGGCTATAATTATACTTCATTTAAAAGAAACATGAAAAAGCTCCAAACCACACCACTAACAACCGCAAAACTTTTCCTTGTGATGAACTGAAACAGTCATCATATACCATACATATCATATATCATATCATATCATACGTATATCATATACCATACAGATCCCACCAGAAAGCAAGCTGAAATGGCCAGAAGGATGTTATTAGGTTGAGTAAAGAAAGCAGCAAAAGCAGAACAGAAACAACAAAAGCAGAAAGGAATCTCCACTAACCACATAGTCCCAAGGAAAACGTAAAAGGGGCAATGTCTGAAATGTGGGACTGGGAGGAACTTCCCACTGGCTGGGTCAGGATCCATGCCATGCCTGAAGCTGGCATCCTGTTGGAACAAGTGTTGTGTACATGCTATTCCTGCCTTACCCTAGTGTTTTTAGCACAGACAGAACACACAAGCACATGGGATATAAGGGAGTCCTGCTGCAGCCTGGCTGGGTTCTCACTCCCCACTCCCAGCCTGACGATGCTTTTCCAGTTGGGAATATACGCATTCTTTCACTTCCTCATCTTTTCCTTTAACAGAAATCCAGGTTTTTAGTACAAGCTTTCCTTTAAAAGTTTCATCAACACTGATGTGTTTCTGTGACTCTCTTCTGTGCATCCAGAAGTGCTGATGGAACCAAATCCTGCTTTCCTCCACTCCGAGCCCCGACAAGCTTTCCAAAGTGATTGCTCCAGACAGCCATAAAAGCACTTCCAGAGGTGCTGTGATCATGCCGTAAATTTAAATGTTGTTATCAAAACCTCCAAGACTCCAGAAACTGGGATTCAAGAATTCAATGATAACTCTGTGAGCTCTGTTCACGACAGGGCTACACAGTAAGTATTTACACAGGAGTTTGCTTACTACAGAGTCGAACATTTGATGGAGTAGGAGTAGCAAGTGGTACTCAGTTGCCAGCTGGATTAAATCACAACAAGCTCTCATCCACACGAGGATTTACAACTACATTTCCTATTTGCTTCTGTCTCTCACAGTAGTTCTGTCTGGAACTCCTAACACTGGAATACCAACAATAACTATAATATTACTCTTCTATAATCCTAGAACAGCTACCTGTCAAAGAGTGTGTAAGGTCAGAAAGTAACAAAATACTGCATTATCTAACCCAATTCTCTCATCTATGGCATGAACAAGGTGTGGATAAGGAACACATCAGGGAAATTTTGCTGTTCAAAAAGCAGATGTCTGGAAAACATATCCTTGCCAAATATTCTGGGATATTTTGTGTTTCTTCATTTGCCAACATGCAAAGCTTTTTGACAACTTTTCTATTAGTGTGCTACCTGTTGTAAACAGCACCAGTGCATAAAGAAAACACCCAGCTATAAATCATTGGCTAAATGCAAGAACTGACTGGCTCTGCACATATCTAATGAAGAGCTTAATACTGAGTAATTAAAACACAGCACCACTCTTAACACTGATCTGTCTTCATCTATTTTTAACACTTGCCAAGCATCTGACACTGTCAGCATGAGCAATTCATGCAGCCAACAATCCCAAGCAACCAGGTTTTTCCTCAGGAAAGGAGGAAATGCTTACCTGGTGAGGCTTAGGCCAGGCAATATGGGTTTAGGAAGAATCAAAAGTGAATTTCAGGATACCTTGTACCACTTACACACTCTTTAGAGAAGGAAGCTTGCTTTCACGCAAGTTTTGTCCTCCTGACGCTCAGTGGACATGGTGCCAGAGTCGCATTTCAAAACATTCAGAATTCTGAAGGCAGTGCGTTTAGAAACAACAATCTCCCAAGCTGACCAAAAATGACCACACTCTAGCAGAAGCAAATCAGAACTCGTGCAATAATGAAACAAATCACTACATTCACGTAATGCATTAAGAATAAAGCAATTTGCTCTGCTTCATTTATTTCCCTTCCATGATACACATTCTACCTGCACGCAGGAGAACAAGCAGACAAGTACTTTGAAAACCAGAAACAATCTGACCTCTCAAAGCATAAACTTGCACTTACCCAAGTGCTCTTTCTTTAAGCTCTACAAGCAGGCCAGGCCTGTGGTTTCATCCATGTTATAAGACAAAAGACATTAAAGTGGTGCATGTCGTCTCAGAGCTCAAAAGCTGGCGGGGAGCTTCAGTGACCTTAGTGTAGTGAGTCTGCTTACAGAACAGGTTGACTTTTAAGAGAGACTATTTCGTTACATGCAGCAGATGGCTGTTCCTGGGAAAACCACTGCCAGGCAGAGCGAGAGCTGGCAGGGATGGGACGGCACATCCTACTTCCATAGAAGTCCAAGGGAATTTCCCCATGGCCTTGAAAGAGAGGAAGTGTTGGCCTTAGCTTTGCAGAATAAAGCACCGGGGTGTTTTTAAGTGTGCTTAACTGCACTGGGAATATCTCTCGCTTGCAGTTAAGCACACAAAAGCTCTGCTGAACAGGAGCAACTGCAATCCCTAACAAGCACTTGAGGAACTAAGGTGGATAGCGAGCTTTTACCAATGGCTTCATAAAATTCGACCTCATACCTCAAAGGTGAGTGAATCCTGCAGTCAGAAAGTATTCCCACTCCTGTTCCCCAAGTCTCACACAGGAGGAACCAGGATGAATTGCACAGACTGCTCTGAGCACAAGAAAAGGCTGCAAAGCAAGTTTTGTGTCATTCGTTTAGCTGAAAGCACAGCTAAAAGTGGTTATGAGGTCCTACTGTGCTAAATACTTGCTGCTCCCACTGTTATCTAGACCCAGACAGGAAAGTGGTGTGTTTTGCAATAAATATAGCACCTATTGCTGCCCTCATTCAGGAATAGCAGCAGGGATACCTGTGTTTTACATAATAGCCTCAGAATAATCCCCACTGGAATGAGAGCCCGGGATTTAAAAGTGTGCTCACCAGGAGACAATTTAACTGCTTGGTGCTGCAGGAAGACACCCACAAAGCACAGACCAGGCTGAGGGGAGTGAAAGGCTTCTTCCTGCCTGGTTTCCCAGTGACTAAGTCATCCACTGCTGTGGGTACCTGTGTATCACAATGAAGTCAGTTTCACTGTCATCCATACCTGTATGGGTTGTGCATTGAAATGATGAGAAATAGACTATGGATACAGGCAGCAGTCACTCAATGGCATCAATTTCGTCAGTGTAAGCCTAACTACAGGGCTTGTTTCTCATTGATTCTGGATCCCATACAGCTCAGGATTGGTGCTAGACTGGCAGGTGTATAGAGCCTGCTTTGAGTGGTGCGATGCACCATGAGACACGTGAAAACCACTTCAGCAACACAGGCAGCCACATTTGAGTGCTTCATCGCTGGTTAAACCATTGGTATCATCACCTCCGGAGGAACTTTGGGCAAGCTGTAAATGCAGAGAGGTGAGAATTCCCCTCAGATCATGACCATGCTCATTGGTCCATGAGCAGCGATGGAAAGAAACGACCCTTTGGGAGACCCTTCCCAAGGAGCATGTCCTTTCGTAGAATCAACCCCTCAGGGGCTGATCAAATTCCAGACCACAAGGCTGGTCTTCACTGGCCTTATCAGTCTGTTTCTTCCCCTTATCAGTAGGAACAGGGGTCTGCTTCTCCCCCTTATCAACAGGAGACAATAGGAGTTCTCCTCTTCTTAACTTCACCTTTTAGTCTTCATGCATGCCCTCAGGGGCTGAGCAGTCAGCTTCTCCCCTCATCAGTAGGAGGGACGATAGGTATTTATAACAGACAATACTTTTGTTTAAGCAAGCAGATTTCTCTAACCCCTTGTACAACCCCTCTGTACTACACCCACCCTCCCCCACCCACCCCCATACCATCCCCTTAGAATCATAGAACCATAGAATAGTTAAGGGTTGGAAAGGACCTT
>NDXB01006149.1:7098-17752 GCA_002631895.1 Agapornis roseicollis | reverse complement strand
CTGTCCCTGCTTCCTCCCGGCCTCCCCTCCTCCCTGGCAGAGCATGAGGCTCACAAAGTCCTACATCAGAATAAACATTACTGAACAGTAACCAAAAACATTCCTGTTATCAGTTTTGTTCCCAGCCCAAAACTCAAAAACATAGTCCTGCACCAGTTACTATGAAGAAGAAAAAGATGACTGCCACTGCTAAACCCAGGACATATGAATATGGAATTTTTGTTGAAGTTAGGAATGAACATCAAGAGACATCCTACAACTTGTTCTCTGAACATGAAAGGTTTACATGGGTTAAAGGGATGCTTTTAGCTATTCTCTCTCCTCTCCATGCCTACAGGAAGCAGCATATGGAAGAAGTCTGTCACCTCAGTGTTAAGCTGTTAGTGGAGTTACACATTTTTGGTACCTTTTCCCTTTTTGGTTCACAAGATGACTGTAGTGCTCAATTCTGTAATTTTTGTAAGGAATCAAATCCCAGGAGGCATAAAGTCTGCAATGACAGGCAAAAGGGATTTGGTCCTTTAATTTGCTGCCCTTCAATTTCCAGACAGAAGAAGGAAAAATTCAGTTCTGGTTTACCAGATGGGAGCCCTTGAACTAGCCTGCATGAAAATTTCCTGCTTTGCTCAAAAATGCTCTGAAAGAAATATTACAATGACCCAAATATACAGGTATTTATGTGAATAGTTCGTTGCATTCTGGGCACATCCACTCCCTTGGCAGACCTCACGCAATACCCTCTAGCTAGGTCTTATCAGTGAGAAATGTAACTAAAGGAATTGAAGTTATTCAAGACAATAGTGTGAGAATATTTAAAAACGTGCTTTTTATATGGCTGCTCATAAGAGTGGTTATAAATATGCCCCTTTCCTCCATCTGTTCTCTGCTCACGCACTGGGGGCTGCTGCCATACCTCCAACAGTATCACTCCATAAATATATTTAAGGCTTTGTTTCTTTGTATTTGATGAGTTGTTTAGTTGGGTTTTTTTTTTTTGTTTGGGTTTTTTTTGTTTTGTTTTGTTTGTTTGGGTTTTTTNCTCCTCTCCTCTCCTCTCCCTTCTCTTCTCTTCTCTTCTCTTCTCTTCTCTTCTCTTCTCTTCTCTTCTCTTCTCTTCTCTTCTCTTCTCTTCTCTTCTCTTCTCTTCTCTTCTCTTCTTTCTCTTCCTAGCAAATAAACCTTGTTTTAGAAAAATTAGAATGCACTGTGGATACAGGAAGGTGACCCTAGGTCTTGGATCTGTTTCCTTCATTAGTAGCAAATCAGCATGTAGTGATTGCTGCTTCTAGTAACAATGCTGGAGCATTTAACTAGTCAAAAGAGTTTACAGATGCCAGAAGAGAAAGCCAGTGATGCATATAATATATTGCTGGACTCATAAATAGCTGAGACAAGGGCTGGTTATTGCTTAGTTCAATATTGTTGTTTAATAGCAACTCTAAATACACTCTGCTGGATTAAATATTGTACTATTAGCTCCAGAGATAATGATCTTCCTAGATTGAATGAGGGACAATCATATTATGGTGTGATGCATTTCTTTGGTCTCCCCATATGTGAGCAGGGTAATTGAGGGGACTAGCAATTCTGCAAGCCATTCTGAGGGTCAAATTCTCTCATTGTATGGGCTCCCCATTACTAGAGAGGGCAGGAGGACTTACTCTATGAATACAAAAGCGTTATGTGACCTTGCTTTTTGTATCTTTGTAAAGCACCCATCAACTCAGCTTCCCACACTATGGGTATTATCAGTCTCTAATTATAAGATATCCACTCCAGTAGCAGCTTCAAAGGTAACCATTTATCTGGGCCTTTCCCTCATCCTTTCATATAGGCAACTGAATGAAGAAATGAGTGGTCTTCTTGTACATCTTTTTTTTTCTCTCGTCTGTCTGAGCTAGAAGGAAAGTGCAAAAGGACTCAGCAGAGAAAGGAGCCCCGTTTCTAAAGGAGGCCCGTTTCTAAAGGAGCAGTAACATCCTTAGAAAATGTCCTACCTTTAATTCCTGCTGAATACTTCAATGAGAGCATAGACAGCTGGAGTGGAAGTTTTTATGATATTTTAAGAATACATTTTTAGCCATTCAAACAAAAGAGAAATCTAGAGAATGAAAGAAATGTCCACAGTTTACCTTTGCTTGCAACAGCCTATTCACTTATCTTGTGCATTTCCTACTAGAGTTCCTTCTTTTCTATTTTTTCATGTTCCCAGTTCCTGTTTTGTTTAGTGCTGTATTTAAATGTTTCATTTAAAGGATTCAAAGGATTGAGGAGAGGGAATTATACATTTGTGTATATAAATATATACACATATACACATGTGTAGGTATATACACATACAAAGTTCTCGGTAACAAAGCCAAATTTTACATAGATCTTTTCTGTTCCCTGATAATATTTAACCCTCTTCTGTCATTCCTATTTTAAGTTCAGAACCTTTAGAGTGCAGCCTGATGTTGTCTAAATCCACAAAGTCTACCAAAGACTGGCATCAGCAGTCAGCAGAGACTTGCACTTCAGTTCTGCTTTCTCTCCTCCAAATGACCATTTTAGTTTGCATGGTGAACACTTGAGTTCTGCAGAAACTCCACACAGACATATTGAAGAACATTGTGCTGTTAAGTTATGTGGACCATTTCAAACTCTTGAACTTTGTGAATTTCTCCACAGTTAAACGTAATTTACCCTAGCTGTTTGGCACTTTCCTAGTGACAGTGGTAAGGTAGGAATTATTTAGCAAGGACTATAAACAGTTGTTTAAAGTTTAATTTATACTGATCTATCTGTAGAATGACCTCTGCAAGCCTTGCTTCTTGGGGGCATTCTGTGCCTGCACTTACTCTCGGGTTTGTTTCTTTTCTCCGTTTGAAGGTCATCTTAAAGGCAGGTTATCTTTTGGGCCTTTTCCTTCATGAAGATGAGGATTTATTTGTATTGCTTTTAAAAACAGATTAGATGCTTTTGATTTGCTTGCTGGTATTTTTTTAGTTTCATTATGGGAGTCTTGCCACTGGATGAACTGTGATTTTGAGCCCTAGTTTTATTGTCTAGGTAAAATGAAGGATGAGTTTGAAATGTTTTTCACCTGAAGTGCAAGAATACTTTGGATTCACAAGCCTGTTGCTGCCTGTGAAACTACTTGCAAAGTAAGGAGTGCTAAGCTCCTGTGGATATACACAGGTGTAACTGTTGGGTATGTAAATTTTCACATCATTATGAAATAATTTATGATACAATAGCAGAGACATATTAAAAACATAAATATCTGAATGGGAAGTTTCAGAGGTTCCTGGTACAAAAGAGGTTTACTTCTTTGCTACCTTTGTATTGACTTAGGAATTTTTACTTAGCTCCTGTTGCTCTATAACATATTTTTTTTTCCATTTAGTAGTTTTTAGATTTGTCTTCATTCCCTGATTGAAGAATACTTGCTGGTTTGGGGTTTTGCTTTATTCTATTTAAATCCTATTATGGAATAATAGAATGCAAATTAAACTAGAAATAAAACACACACAAAACTTACACTTGCTTCATTGCAGTGCTTTTGAGGAAAAAAATAAACTAGTCAGATCCCTGGACACTATATTAACTTGCACTAATTCAAAACCCAGTTATTTTTGTATCTTCTTTATGATTTTTTTTCCCTTAGAAAATCTACCCTTTACCTCCAAAACCAGAACACGACTGAAATTCCAGAAGACATTATATTCCACAGCAGAGACCAGATAGATATATTCTAAACCACTTGCATGACTTATTTAAAAAAGTAAAAATACTTTCTTGAATAACTATAACGTAGTGTAATATAAAAGATCATAACACGAAGAGACATCAACTATTAGAAATCATGGAAAGTTATTGAAATTGCTATAGTGCAGATGCTCTTTTTTATGAATGGCACAGCCATTAACACCGAAAGAAGTATCTGCCTACCTGAACTGACATCAGAAGGTAACATGCCAGACCTGAAATAAAGGAGCATGTTGTTTTGGAAATGTCTTAGTTGTGGGATTCATTAATTTTAATGCTTGAAACAACATTAGCCTGCCTGTCTACCTAAAGTAGAAGTAAAGACTTATCTGTGTTTTTTGAGGGGGAAGGAGGAAGGAACTGAAAAAGCAGTGTGGGAGCATAAGATAAAAGTTCACAGCAAGTGGCTTAAAATAAAAGTGTACAAAAAAAGAGAAGGGTACAGTTATGTATCAGATGTTCATCTACCAAGAAAAGATGCTGTGTCACCATGAGAAGAGTACCAGCAGTAGCACAAAATGGCAGGTTTACTTCCAGACCAAGGATGTAGCTGCAACTTATGATATTGAAAACAGGCATTTTAATGCAAGAATAAAGACAGAGCAAATGGAGGAAGCTGCTTCTATTTGTTGGTGGACTAGTCAGTTGTCTAATACTGTCAGGAACTCTAGCAAGGGCAATAATAGACGTGTCTTTTGATGTGGAGAAGATGTTCTATCATATTTAAAATTATGAGGAGAAAAAAATATTCTCTGCAACTGTCACCCCATTGATCTGATCCTAGTTCTTTATACAGGTTTACAATGTATTTGGAAGAAAAGAGAAAAATAAAGGTCTGCATTTAAATAGAAATCAGGGCAAGACACAACCTAGGCTTGCTAAAAGTTGGTCATACTTAGTGAATGCATTTTTATTTTACTAAGCATTTCTCTAAACAAGGAAAAAGCAGGTCTTCTAATTTTCCATTCAGTAAAGCATTTGATATAGGATTACATGAATAGTTGTTATTTAAAATGAGGAAGATAAGGTTGAAAAATGAGAGAAGAACTGTATAAAAGAGAATATTAAATGGGGAAGGATTTGACTGGAAGTAGGCTCCTAGCCAAGTTACTTAAGAACTGTTCTTAGGCTCAGTTTTGTGTAATATTTTCACTAGGGATTTTGGTGCTGTAGGAATTTGCTGATGGTGCAAAATTTGGAGATAGCAGTACAGAGGAGCATTGGGATATTGTTCAAGTGAACTTAGTGACCTTCAAGGGGAAGCAATAGAAATAGAATAAAATTCAAGCTATCAAAAGGCAAGTTCATACACTTTGAGATTAATCATAAGATTTTTTTGTATTTAGGCTGGGAACTCTGTAGTGGAAATGATAAAGGAGGAAAAACAAATGGATTAGTTGAGCATAGGATGACTGTGAGTCCTCAACTTGCAGTACTTCAGAAAAGACAAATAGGATCTTTCAGCCTATAAAGATAAGTGATATCTAATGGAGACAGAAAAATCTGAATTCAGTAGCACAAGGCAGTGATACAAAGCAAACCATTGCAGAGTACAAAGCAATGGTAAGGCTACCTGGAATACTGTGTTGAGCCCTGGTGGTTCCAAGAGGAGAAAGGACAAAGTTCTGGAACAGTTGTAGGTGAGGTGTATCAGGAGAGTAAGTTAGGGAAAACTGACACAGGCTGGTTTGTCAGCCACCATGGAGGCTGAAGAACAGTGTGCATGGGAGGAGGTCAAGGAAACTTGTTCAGGCTGACCTACCCTGTTTGAAAGGCACATAAGCCAGAGTTGTTGAAGTTAATAGCTTTTTCTCTCTATCTGATTACCTATATGAATATAGGTTGCTGTGCACAAGCCGAGTAGATCCAATGGACAGCAGCAATGGGAGACGCACATCCCACTAGGCACAGCGAGACTGGGGCATGCTCTCTTGCTTTCCTCTGAGCTGAGCTGAGTAATTCTCCCATCTGGATGAATAGGGTATTGTGAACACCGTGTACACCTGGAGACAGAATCCATGCCAATTGCTGCAGTGGGTGAGTGGTGTTAGGCTTGTATTTGCTCCCATAATACAGCTTGCCAGAAGCTGGGTATTTTTTCCAGCGGTTGATACTATTAAGTTTCCTCCTTGAGGGATAATCATTGTTCTGCTCTAAACTTTCCCTGCCTCCAACATGATGAGTCTCAGGGTGCATGCTGGACCCAACATTATATCTCTGGTCAACTGCCAGACTGTGTATGGACACTGCATATTAACTTCCATATACCTGGAGAAAGCTTGTTTTTTGTGCTTAACTACACTTTTGAATGTTGTGATTCACCTCTGTCTTGTGCTACCTGGCACCTCCTAAGGTGTCATGCCATTATGTTACAGGTTTTAAATGGATAACATAATCTCAGTCTGTCATCTCTACTGCTAGAAATTAATTAAACATTATCAAATTAGTCACAGCTTGATGACTATCAGCCTCTTGGTATAATTAAGATACATGAATTATACAAAAGTTTCCACCTACTGGGTAGGCAAGATTTTCTGCCACTTGATATTTTTCTGAATTAATTTTTGGCTTAATAATAATAGGATAGGCTACAGTGAAGTGCAAAGCATGGCACATGCAAGAAATTCAGTTGCACAAACACAAGACTATGGCCCAGCAACAGTACTTCTAGAAAGGATTTAATATGGGGTAATAGAACAGGGCTCTGCAATAAAAGCCCTAGGAAAATAATCATATTCCCTTTATAGAAGCATCAAATCATCAAATGGTTTGGGTTGGAAGGGACGTTAAAGGTCATCTGATTCTACGCCCCTTGCCAGAAGCAGGGACACCTCACATATCTTAACAGAGACCTTAAAAGAGAACCTCAGAGGGTTCTCCACCTTCTCTCTCTCATCATTTCATGTATGATGAATCTCCAGCAGCAGATACAGTTTGACCAGGAGACTATGAGGTTCCTGGAGAAAGAGTTGTATTTTCTTGTGTGAAGCAAAAAGAGGCATAGCTAACTGTATAAGCATATACTGTTGTTCATTAACAACAGCTTGATGCAGAAGACATGCAAGATAACTATGTGTTTTCCTCTGGGTCTTTGAAGGCTTCAGGTTATAGAAAAAACTTTTAGGATGGTTTAAGTTGAAATAGACCTCTGAAGGTGATGTCCTACTTAAGGTTTTGGTTCCAGATAATGAGAATCATTGGAAGCAAGTTCTGGAGGAGAACTGCCCAACAGATGAAGTAAGAGACTTGCAAAGAAATGTTTAAAATTTGGGTTTTTTTCTGGTGGAAAAGAGAAGACTGATGGGGAGGACTTAGTAAAGATTTTGATACTTAATAGAGTGTTATAAAAGTTATTGTTTTATTTATGTATATATATTAATGTCCACAGACAAGAAGTAGTTGACTGAAATAGCAGGAAGGGAGATTAGAGATGTATATTAAGCTACAAATTAAGAATATATTGTTAGACAACTATATTTCCAGGGTAAGCCATATCCTGCCTTAAAGTAGGGGAGAAAGACTTCTACACAGAGAATTTTAGGATTCAGAGACATTTACAAAAATGGAGGAAACGACTGATAAAATAATGAGACCAACATATCTACTGAAAATGTTTTATGGCCCAGGGAAATTGAGATGATTTCACTGCTTTCAAATGCAGTGGGATTCACAGGGCAGGGACTCTGATCATGAAGGACTCTTGTATTTTTCTTCTCTTGGAAAACTGTGTATGCCTTTTCTTTTATTTGTTACTTAGGCAGCTTGGTGGTCTAATGCATGAAACAAACATGCAGAGAGAGATGAAGTGTAAAAATCTATTTCCAAAGCTGGGGAGTCTCTCATTGATTATCAAGCACTGTGCGCGAGCTAAATTAAGGTGAAATACAGCTCCAAATAGTTCAAGAAAGAAACGTTTCTGATGAAATCAACAGAAGTTCACACCTCAGGTAAATCTGTTTCTAATAACTTGGTCTTTCAGGCTGCTGTAAATCCTTGGCTAAAGTCAAGGAAATGAAAACTGTGCACAAGCAGTGTGTGCCTTTCTAGTTCACTGAATCAAGGCTTACAGCTATTACGAAAGACTCCAGAACTTAAAGAAAATGCTATTGTTATGATTGCTTGCTTTATTCTTGGAGGACTTGTCTTCTCTGTTACAAATTCATCACATCTAACTATACAGGGGAACAGGCATAAACAAAGCATTTTTTTTTCCACCAGGTGAAATTCTTTTTTAACTTGAGAAAGACAGCTAACTGTGGGTGAGGAAACTCTCATTATGGCATCTTCCTTATGGCAGATTTCTTTTTCTAATGGGCCTAGAAAATCCCTTTCAACTTGAGGCATATGACTGACTCACACATCCATTTGTTTTTCCAAGTGAAGGTGCAAAGGATTTATTTTTTCTTCTGGTATGTTTTCTTTTTCTCCTGTGCAGATCTGTGTTTGATATCTACAATGCTTAATTCACTTGGGAAATTTATATAGTAACTCAAATCACACCCCAAGCTTACAAATGAGTAGTGTTGCTCTGGCAAAGCCAGATATGCAGTGCCGGCTCCTCTATTTATTGTAGCATTCTGTGGCACACAAAGCCAATTAAAAGGTTTGACCGCATACAGATTGGGTTTTCTTCTATTTTTCAGCAAACATCCAAGGGGAAGGTGTGTGTCAGTGTTTGCACAAATATTTAGAGAAGGTTGATTCAGATTCACTCCAGCTCCTCAGGGCATATGGAACAGGGTAGGAGGACAAAAGCAGTGCCCTGCAAGTGACTCCTAAACAACATAACTGGGCCTCCAGACTAGCCAGCAAGTGTTGATGAATCCCGAAGGCAACCTAATGATTTTTATTCTGGAAAGGGGTTGGTGAATGATGGATTTGAAACTGGACTTCCCATCTGTTCCCGATTCATCTTCCACTGAAGCTAAAGAATGAGAATGAGCAACCAGGCAAAAGCTTCATCCAGCTGTCTGGGGATCATGTCACCAAGCCAGACAGCAGTAATTTAACTTTCCTCTCTCGTAAGGCCAGTATATACTGGCAGATATTTATTGTTTCTTCATTACTAAGGATTTACTAGATACTTTGTTGTTCTTGGGGGGAAAGGCAATATTTCCTGCTTTGTAAATGTGTCCTTTCCTTTCTGTGTATTTTTTTAGTCATCTATATTTTGCTTGTATGAGATAAATGTGTGGAGCATTACAGAGAGGACGAAGTCCTAAGGGAGTATTAATAAGGGTAGACATGCTTGGTGAAGAATACTTAGCTGTGTTATTACCTAAATCTTCGTATAGAATATGTTCAGAGGGCTGTGATATAGCACCAAATGGCTATAGCAAATCACCAGATTGAACTGGGAGGAGGGAGGGTTGGAAAGCAATGAATTTTAGAAAAAAAAATGGACCAGATTCTTAATGATTAAATTAGTGATGCTTGCTTGGAGATAACGATGCTTATATCCACAGAAGTTCTGGCTATGGCAACTGCAGCCAGGGACCTGGGGCTGCAGGAACTCAGGCCCCAGGATGCCATGGATTATATACCAAAGACCAGTCAGTTTTCAAGCAATGTAAGTACTTCTTGTTTTGCAAAAGGGCAGATCTGCTCTAGATTAGCTCTAATTAGCCTCCTGTCTCTATGGTTGCAACTGAATGGTGTGGGGTTTTTATGCTGTAAATCTCCTTTTAGTCTGTAAGAAGTCTGTCATTTATTTTAAAAGCAGCTGTGTTTTTCTGATAGAGAGACATCTGCTCTGGTTATTGTATCAGCCTAACACATTCATGATGGCTTTCCCACCACCTCACTATGCTATCACCTCCTTTCCTTGTAAGAGGAAGCAAGAAGGGAAGCATTTTGATCTTTGAAACCTGTTAAGATTAAGGATGCTACATGTATGTTGGCTATCTGGATTAGGTGAAAATATGAACCACCATTTTATGAAATAATCAAAACTTCAAAATAATAACTTTATTCCCTGAAATCAAACAGGCTCCCTATAACATTAAAAGCAGGCTAGGAAAAAAAAAATCCAAATGAAATTTACATAAAATGTACAAGTTACTTATTGGAAAATTGCTCTCACAGAGTACCAGCTCGTGGTTTCCAATCAATTTAGAAGGTTGTCTTACATTGGGTACACAGGGAGCTGCTTTCAGGACTGATGCTAATTATTATTGTCTTAATAAATTACAAATCAGTTAAAATTAATAATTATTTTATTAGCAACTTCTGTGGTGTAGGCAGTGTAGCTTACTGATGGTATGAAGCCCAGAAAGTCTGCACATACCACAGACACTGAGAAGAATTCAAAATGAACTTCATAAATCAGAGGAACTGTGTGCAAGAAAAGAAATCTGTGATTCAGTAAGAGCAAATGCAAGGTATCACATAGAAGTTGAGGATTACCTGGCTCAGTAGGCTTTCTGCAGGAGTTGCAGGGCTTCTATGAGGTTACAGACAGCAAAAACCAGGAATATCACAAAGGTGCAGAAAACCCAGGAAGCTTTTAACTAAACATAGAGGAAGGAGTGTTGTGCATTAAAAAACCCTCAGCTGCAATGCTTCTTTTGCTTATGGGCAGCACACTTTGAGAAAAAAGATGGAAAACTGAAATCAGTCTTATGAATGGCCTTGGAAGTGATCCAGTATCTAAAAAGAGTCAGACATATGGATTATGGAAACTTCATTAGAGTTTGTAAAGAAGAGGTTAGAAAGAATGTCAGAATAGGTGTAAACATGTTAATTTTCCAGTATGATTGGGGAATAGACCAACTGATATCTCAAAGTCCAGCCATACTGCTTCTAGGTCAATGATTTTATAATTATTATTTTTTTTATTGCAAGTGGATTTTTTCCCCACCTGAAAAGAAAGGGGATTTTTTTTTTTTTTTTTTTTTTTTTTTTT
>NDXB01006118.1:2276-16875 GCA_002631895.1 Agapornis roseicollis | reverse complement strand
TTAAAGGTAATTGAGACTTGCCTAGAATAGATGTCTTTATGCAAGATCAAAGGGAAAGGGATGAAAAGAACAGGAAATCCTTAGAATAGATTAGCATCATCAGTGTGGCTTTCTGTCTCAGAAGGTCAACGATGTTGATTTCATATTATTTATGTTCAAATTTTACAGAATTTTAGGAGAGTGTGTAAGGTCCTCCCCAGACAACCACATGCCATTTTTCAATAGTCTTATTCTAAGCCTTGTGATATGGCTTTCAGTCCCTGTTGGTCTTCTGTTGTCACCTACTGTTGGAGGTAGCACAGCTGTAAAACAAAACTTCTTGGTATGATGCCCATGCAGAATGAATTTAATAACTGCTGTTACATTTGGAGTTCTTCTATAAATAGGTAGTTCTCAAAGCAGCCCTGAGGGGCATTTTTCTCAAGGTACAAGTTTCTCAAGATAGCTGTCAATACATATCTCAGACCTGTTAAACACAAATAACCTGCTAAGTTACTAACCAGCAGTTTGACACCACTGAAAGATTTCCCCTCCTTTCCCATTTATCCCAGGTACCAGAAAATGTGAGCTCCTAAGGCTATAACGTGAGTCACAGAGAAGCCAGTTTGGCCACCGTAAATTAAGCCTCATAATGGTCCCGTTGAACTGTGATGACAGCTACTGCTGGGTGATGTTAAATGTGTGAAAAGTGCTGGGGGAGAGGGCTGGAGGAAACAAAAGGCAGACATGTTAAAATTTGCAGAGCCAAGTCAGGTAAGGACTGGAAAAAATTGTAGTGAAGGGGAAAAGCTTTATCATAAATTCTGGAAAGAGGTAGGTAATTTCTGCAGTCATGCTGCTCTGTGTGGATAAAGGATCTGAAACTGAAGGCAGAATCTCCACCAGGTAAGCTGGCAAAAGGGTGCAGGAGTGAACAGCTGCCAAAAAAGCTGTACTCAACCCACATGTGTCCATACTGCCTCTTATTACAGTTGCTCTTCCCTCATCTAGGCTTCCTTGTAAAAAAGACACAGAGCTAGAAAGACATTCCTGTGTCCACCTAAAAGAAGTATCCATGCAGAACAAGAATAAATGCTTTTCAAAAGTGGAAAAAGTCTTAAATTGCAAAAGGCCTTTGCAGGATAAGAAAGGGATTTGGGCAGATATTAAAGTGCCCATGAATGTTTTGAGAGCAAAGTCTAAGTAAATCCAGAAATTAAACTGGTTTTTAAAGTGGAAGAATAAAAAAGAAAATAGGACTTTATTTTCATTCATGCTTGTCTTTCCAAAGTGCAACACCTCACCCCTTTATAAACACTAGCAATACCAATGTAAGAAAGAGTGTGATACTCCTACTAGTCTGCAATTAACAGTAAAGTGTTTAATGTTTTTAGCCATAGGCATCAATGACTTTCCAGAGGTTTCTTTAAAAATGAAGGCACACACAAATAAAATAGGGCATGCATTTTTATTATGGAAATTTGGGTCTTATGTTTTATATTTTTTAAAATATATATATATTAAATAGCTGAATTATTTGTGTTTATTGCACGGTTTGTGGTGAGGTTTTGGGTATTCATTTTCAAGCCTTCCTCCACAGCAGTGACATCTGACAAAGCTAATATTTATTATTTTAATGAGCTGAGATTTTCACATAATCACTTAACTTGAGGATTAGGTTTTTAAGCATAGCATTAAATCTTATGATACAGCTCATGTTGTCAGAGAGCTCTATTTCTTTCACAAAACTTACCAGGGAGCTATTGCATGCTCCAGGAAGTCGAGTGAAGTGACCTTATGTGAGAGGGTCTTAACAGACAAAGACAAAAATCAGCTAAAAAATGACCTGGTTTCCCATGCTTTTGCAGCAGCAACATATCAATATCTCAACAGGAAAGGCAAACCCACTGAGGAGCTGGTCTTATCTCATTTAGATTACAGCCTTGTGACTTAGAGAAAGAGGTATGGGAACAGCTTTTCTAAAGAGGAAAATCTACCAGTTTAATTGGCCTGCTTGTTTGATTTGAGCAAAGACTATTCCCTTGCATGCCATCACAGCAGCTCTGAGATTTAGATAAAAAGCTATTGCTTGTTCACTTCCTATCAGTCCAGCCCTGCTATGAGAGAAAACAGAAGCAAACTCCTGTCTGGAAAGTCCTAAGGAACTGGTAATTAATTTCACAAGGAGCCTGGCATGGGACTTAATGTCTACCAGATCCTGATGACTACTTGATGAATCCTGCATTTACTTATAGAAAGCTTAATTGAGTTGACACAGGAATATTCCACTTGCAGTGCAAACAAACAAGCTAAAGAAGGCTTAGTTAGACATTCCTAGCGGAGTCAGATTAAGCTTCCATCCTAGCAAAGTACAGATGTTCTGCTTCTGGTTTGTGTGATTGATAGGCAGCCTGTTTTACTGAACAGCATACCTTTTCTTATGCTTAGATATAAAAAGCTTTGTTTTTCTTGCAGCAGACTTCGATATTATAGAAATGGGGAGAACAATTTTAAGTCTGCAGTTCAGTAATATTAATGTCAACCTTGTTCTGTATCCAAAGTGCTTACCTCAGAGCTACTGGAGATACCTTAGTCAAAAGGTCTTACAGCAAAGCTTTGAAAATAGAAGACCCTTAAAATTAAGGAAAGAGGAAGCCTTTAATAAATATTCAATTTAAAAACAATGATCAAATAGCTATTGTAGTCAGTAATAAGACACATAATTTAAGATATTTGTCTCTCCTTTCACATATTTTGATAGGTCATTCATGGACATAACTACTATGAATTAGGTCATGAAAACAGAAACATGTCACCTGAGACAGCTGCCAGTTTTCAACTTTACAGATACAACTATGTAGTTTAATACTGAGACATCTTTCTAATGCACTTAACTAACATATTACCAGGGTAGAATAAGCATCTTGCTTATTCTACAGATGTGAATTGACTGAGGGAGGGCTGAAGAATCTATCTTATATTGTTTGCCCCAAGTAACACCCTCCATAGGGTATTTACCCTCATCAGATGATTCAGTCTCTGTCATACACGGGGACAGTTTTTCTATCCCCATCACAGGGCTACCACTGCCCCTGCCCTAAAACAGTCACATCAAGCAGCCATGCTCTCAGGTAATGCCCTGGAAGAACTGGGTGATGACAGATGTGGTCACTGTGGAACTTTGCAGAGCCCCATCTGCAGCACATGGAGGTCACTGTGTCCATGTATCTTTTAGTATAAGTCTACCCTTATCATCCTCCCTGCTTTTCAGTTCTGTTTCATTTGTGGTTGATTTGTTCCTGCAAGTTCTTTGGGAGGCATATTCCTCTGCTACTACCAGGCTTCTGTTTTTCAAGGTCATTTTGCCCAATGAAAGTGATGCTTCTGCTGTTTCTCCAAATGGAATTTAAAANATTTGTTCCTGCAAGTTCTTTGGGAGGCATATTCCTCTGCTACTACCAGGCTTCTGTTTTTCAAGGTCATTTTGCCCAATGAAAGTGATGCTTCTGCTGTTTCTCCAAATGGAATTTAAAAAAAAAAAAAATTGAAAAAACCCAAAACATAAATAAAATCATTGCACTGCATTCAGAGGACTGTCCAGATTTACGATCATGGAAACTTGTTTTGACACAGTCGGTCTGAGTGAGGCTGTGTGATCAATCTGTAGGAGGGGGAAGGCAACATTTGCTATCTTACCTTCCTGTCAGCTCACTACTTCACGTATCAGTGTTATGGCTGTAGTTCAGTTCATATTTGTGAAGCCCTGGTAAACGCTAAGCACTCTAGAAGTGATAAAGATTAATACTATTTTGCCCTGCAAACACACGGTTACTTCAATAGGACAGGGCAGTCCAAACAGGTCTTGACAGTGACTGGATAAGCAAACAACTGCCAACAAGCAATCCCTTGTTCCATTTGTTTCTGCAAGCAAAGGACTGAGTGATGTCTGGCTGAAGGTCATCCTTTTCTCTCTGTGTGATTCTCTAAAATGCCTTGAAACACAATATAGGTTGCAGAAAGAAAGCTAAAAAGTCTGTCTTTATTCACATTTCCTTACAGACCTGATACCTCTCCATGTTTCTAGTAAATGCAGAAAAGGTATACTTGCTGTGATTTCTTTCAATCTTTGACTGGCACCTGCTGGTACAAGGAACTGAAGGGGCTGAATGGATGACAGTACAGCAGAAGTCAGCTGCAATGAGGTCAGAGAACATAGGGTTGATAGCCAAAATTAGGTCTGTACTCCCCATTGCTCTTTCTTTAATCCCATATCTAATCCTTATACTGTCTGATTTGAGAAATAACAGCTGTGAAAGATGAATGGCAGTTCCAGGCTTGCATTCTTGCCTTCCAGAAAGCCTTGTGCAAGTGTGCTGCAATCAGCATTTCGAGAAATGCATGTATTTTTTCCATCTAGGAGTCCTGGAAGTGCTTACCGCTGGAATGCCCCACCTCATCTCACTGTTAAAATGGGGTTGTGCACTGTGTGCTTCCTAAACCACATCTCTCCCAGCACTTAGTCTGATTAGTGGTCTTTGAAATACAGTCTAATGAGTAGTACAGTCAGAAAGGAAGAAAGTAGTTTGGAAAATAACAGAGAGAAAGAGAACAGTACTTTTAAAACACTTTATTGCTGCATTTTCTTCTGCTTGGCTATATTAATAAGGTTTAATAGCCAAAGACAGGAACAATCCAGATTTTCTCAGCAGTTTCAGTATAAACCACAATGCACAGAAGATTTTTTTTCTGTTTGATTGCTTACTTGAAGAGGTTACAAAAAAAGGCTTACCACATCCTCACACCCACAAGAGCCTTTTTTCCACACCCACTTCAAGACATGCATAGGCAGAGCAACTCACAGCGCCCACGTTCAGTGAAGGGGTGAGAATTTTGACCAGACTGCCAGGCCCCAGCTCCATGTGCAGTAACTGAAGACAAGCACATAAGGCATTTACCATAAGATTGGATTTACCCTAACTAAAGCATCCAGAATTCAGCCCACATTAATGGGTTTTTCAAGGCTGTGGAATGTACACTGCTAACCTATGGCAGACTTGACTTCCCAGAAATACTCTTTCATACTTTGCCTATGCCCAAAGCCAGTTCTGTGTCATGATGTGGGTATTTCTTTGAGAAGGACAGTTAAAATTTCCTGTAGCATCTCAACATTTTTAATTGCATAGTATGGTACAAAATTACTAGACTGAGCATAATACACCAAGTCAATAAGCCATTGTTGTGGTTTAAACCCAGCCATGCATCTCGTTCACTCACTCAACCCCCCTTTCTTGCCCTCCCCTGCTTCCAGAGGGATGGGGAGGAGAATCAAAAGAATGCAACTCCCACAGGTTGAGATAAGAACAGTTTAGTAACTAAGGTATAATAACAATAAAGGAAATAACAAGGGAAAAGAATACAGCATCTCACCAACCACTGACAGATAACTCACAACACCCCAACCCAACCGAGTGCTGACCAACCACCTCTTCCAACCACCCCGAGAGCACTAGCCCTTCCGGATCACTCCCAGTTACATCCTGGGCATGACGTGCTATGGTATGGAATACCTCTTTGGTCAGTTTGGGTCAGGTGTCCTGTCCCTCCTTCCTCCCAGCCTCCTCTCCTCCCTGGCAGAGCATGAGGCTCACAAAGTCCTTGGTGAGGGCAAACATTGCTTAGCAACAACCAAAAACATCGGCCTTATCAGCCTTGTTCCTGGGTTAAGTCAAAACACCAGCTACTAAGGAGGAGAAAAACTGACTGCAACTGCTGAACCCAGAACAGCCATGTAATACACTTTTTAACCCGAGGCTTCAGAAATCCTTGTATTTTTGTAGGTGTGTTTCCTGTACATGCTTTGAAGCCCAGGACACGTATAGCTTAAGGGAACTGTACAACCTGCTTCATTTTGTACAGGCAGTCTTGTGAATGAATGGAACTTACAACTTCAATCCACACCTACAGTAATTTTCCTGTGGTTGGGAAATACTCCTTTCTTCAAGTACATACGAGCATTAAATATCTTGGAGGAACAGAAATAATGACTGTACTTTATGGCTCGACTCCAGAGAGGAGACTTCTGACAACAGAGACTCTGCCTACATTTACATCTGCAGAAGAGGCACCCACACCTAATCTTCTTGTTTTAGGAGTCACTGTCCATTTGTGACAAAAGGTGAGTATGAAGCCAAGTGAGTGTATTCTCTGCCCAAGAAAAAGAATGGTCTGTGGATTATTTCTTTAACTATAGGATGAAAATAACATTACAGCCATACCAAGATGTTTTCAGCCTAGCCACTAACATGCCCTTCCACTAGGGCTTAGGTGTGTGGGATGGAGAGGCGGGATGGTAATCTCCAGCATCATTGCTGGCTCAGCACAGACTCCTTGACCTCCATCATCCAACATAAGAAGGGTATGGACCTGTTGGAGCAAGTCCAGAGAAGGGCTACAAAGATGATCAGAGGGCTGGAGCACCTCTGCTATGAAGACAGACTGAGAGTTGGGGTTGTTCAGCCTGGAGAAAAGAAGGCTCCAGGGACACCTCATAGCAGTCTTCCAGTACCTAAAGGCGACTACAAGAAAGCTGAGAGGGACTTTTTACAAGTGCCTGTAGTGATAGGACAAGGGGGAATGGCTTTAAACTGAAAGAGGGGGGTAGATTTCAATTAAAGAAGTTCCTGCCTGTGAGGCACTGGAACAGTTTGCCCAGAGAAGTGACTATCCCATCCTTGGAAGTGTTCAAAGCCAGGTTGGATGGAGCTTTGAGCAACTTGGTCTAGTAGAAGCTGTCCCTGCCTGTGCCAGCAGGGTCAGAGTAGATGATCTTTAAGGTCCCTTCCAACCCAAACCATTCTATGATTCTTTGATTCTGCAATCACTAGAAGTGAGCTGGCTTAGAAATCACAGTACTTAAACCAAAATATGCCTTCAATATATACTTGAGGCCAATCTCTGGCTCATTTCAGCTGGGATAAACAGGATGTGAGAAGGCAGTAACCCACACAGGGTCCCAGGCAAGGGCATGTTTCAGCAATGACGTGTGCATGGATGGGTGTGCTTGGAGGCTCCCAAGCTGGAGACAGCAGCTCGGCAGGCAGACTTAGCCTGGGAGGAGGATAGAGTACACCATTTGTTCAACACTTCGGGGAATTAGCAAGTAAAAGCAACTGGGAGATCACAGTCTAGCAAAGCTTTCATGTACCTGTTAAATTTTAATCAAATCAATAGCTTGTTGACTTTGGTGGGACTAACGATGTGCCTCAGTTTAAGGCTGTGTTTGTTTGACTGGATTCAGGTTTGAAACATTAGTTGCTGCTGAGTTTTGTGTGTTCTAATGCAGGTAAGTATGGAGAAAACAGAAGGTGATACCACCCCTAACATGAATGCTACTAAACTTGTTTTGAAAGGAACAGGTAATGCTGTTCAAGGTGCAAAACTAACCATCTGTTTTGAGTAAGAACATGTTTTGCAGTTTCCTCTCCTTGCTCTCTCTAGGACACTGCCATTACTGTATTTTATTTGCCTTGCCCACCTCCAGATCTCTCCTACTTGTTTTTCTTCCTTGTTTGACTGTTCTGGGAACTGGAGTTAAAAGGAAAGAGGAGCCGCTTTGAATCTGCAACAGACTGGATTAACTGGGACAAGCAGCCCTCCTTCCCCTGCCCTGCTGTTTGCAGCCGAGTGATAACATCAACCAGTTCCTCGCTCTGTCCCATGTGTTTTCTTCTTCCTTTTTAACTTGTCACTGGCTTTAATGCCATATGCATCAGTGAACAGCAGCCACTGACGCTTGATTTAACCACTACACAAGAAAACCTCTTACACAGGCTGCAACCTGAGCTCCTGCAAACACATTTCATACCTCCAGCTGGTCAAGGTGCACCTCTGCTCACATTTCCTTTTCTCAGAAGGCTGCAGGGGACTGTGCTAAGTAGACTATTTACTCTGCTCTGTATGCAGCCTTGCTGGCTTGTATTATCAGGGATAACATATAATATTGGAGATTGCCACCCAGTAACTAAACATGAGATAAGTACTTGTGGGTAAAAAAGTACTTCTTTGCAGAATATAGTAAGATCATTAGAGGATCACACACTGTTCATTTACCCAAATGAGCAGGCAGGAGCCAGGTAGGGGAAGACTGTCTGCACTGATACTGTCTCCCTGTTCATTTTCAAACCTTTTTGGCAGCATAGCTGGGAATAAAACATGGGTAAAAAAATAAGAGACCCGGGATCCAGGTCCTCAAAAATACGACACAGGGCATGGTGGTAAGGCATAATAGTTGATGTGGCTTGCTCATTGCATGGTGTGATTTAGAAGGACTTTGAAAAGGGATCTGATGGTCAGCAGAGGCTGGCACTGAACATTACTTCTCTATCCAGAGCAGGAAGGTAAGAAAGACCAAACACCATGAAAAGCACAAAAGGAGTGGAGGAAAACCACATGTAAATATGCAGGAGGAACATGAAAAGACTGCCAGGGCTGTTTCCTTCAGGGTTTCTTCACTGCTGTTATTGTCTGGCAAGAAGAAATCACTTTTGCAATGAGGTGGCTGGGACTTGGGCAATGTCTCACAAGCAGGCTGTGGAGATGCTGCTACTCCTTCCCCAGTGACTGCAGAGGAGGGCAGAGAAGCTCTGTCTTTGCCTCTGCTGTAAGGAATGAGCCCAAACAGCTGCCTTTTTTGTTGATACCATGTATATTTATTGAAGAAACAAAAATGTCCTTGCAATGTGTGGACATGATAGGCACCTGCTTGCTCTGGGTCTCCTCAGGGAGTTCTTGTCTAGCATGCATCCTTCTGCATTGCACTACTTTTGGGGAAAATTATAGAGCTCCTTCTTGCATTGTAACCATGTTACGTAAAGCATCTGAATATGCCACCCTCTGAGAAGATGTGCCAGCTCCAAGAACCTCATTCAGATATTTCAGATATGATAATGACCCATTTAAAGTACTAATTAGAATTGGATGAATTTCATATGTCCCCCAGCTTTAGAAAAGAAAAATCACGGTCCAAATATAAATTTCATAAATGCTTGATAAAACCTCTGCAGGAAGGAGTTTGGCAGAGACCAGGCACTTTTGAACAAATGAAAGAACCTAAAGCAAGACTTTGAAGTCTGACCTTCAGAGCATACAATAATAGACTGGATGACAAAGGCAATTAATACCACAGAGTGGGACAAAAATGTATCTAATTAAGCAGTTTTAGCCATGCTTTGGCATTCTTTTCAAATATGCTTCTTACCATAGGGATTTTCAAATTTATCACAGCTTTACAGTGATGTTAGCTCTGAAAATACTGCTTTCTTTTTCTCCACGCGAAGCAGCACATCATCTATTATAGTCACATCCGCTTCAGCTGTGTCATTTCCCTTACAGCAGTGGGAAGCCTGAGAGAGCTATGACTACTGGTAGTCATCACTTTTCTGAGAACGATGGGCCAAGCATATTGTTCTGAGCTTTATGATAAAGTCAGTGGATAAGCTCCTTGGGTAGATGCTGCCATGTGAACTGGAGCCCCAATTTCTTCTTCTCTGAGTGGACAGACTAAAAAATGTGCTTTCTTACTCTTGAAGTCTTCCCAGAATCACAGAACAGATAAGTTGGAAGGGACATCTGGAGGTCTCTAGTCTGACATCCCACACTCTTCTTTACACCCTACACAATGATAAGATCCCCCTGAACTTTTTGTTCTCCCACCTGAACACTCCCATCCCTCTCAGTCTCTCCTTGTAGAAGACGTGCTTCAGTCCCTTCATCATCCCCATGGCTCTTTGTTGAACTCTTTCCAGTATGTCCATGTCTCTCTTGTACTGGAGAGCCCAGAAATGGACACAGGATTCAGATGTGGTGTCACTAGTGAAGAGTGGAAGGCAGGGTCACCTCCTCTGACCTGCTGCCAATACCTCTTTTAATGCACCTCTAGGGGTTCTTGACCTTCTTTGCTCCAATTGAACATTGCTGGCTTATGATCAGTTTGTTGTCCACCAGGATCCCTCACTGTCCTTCTCTGCAGATCTGATTTTCAGTTGGTTGGTTCCCGGAGTCTATTAATGCATGGGGCTTTTCCTCCCTGAGGTGCAGAACTTTGCACTTCCCCTTGTTGAACTTTGTGAGATTCCTGTCAGCCCATTTCTCTGGCCTGTTCAGGTCACTTGGAATGGCAGCACAAATCCCTGATAATCAACCACTTCTCTCAACTTTGTACTATCTGCAGTCTTGTTAAGCTTTCACTCCTCCCAACACCTAAGTTATTAATGATTTTAAGAGAGAGTGCCAAAAGCTCTGCTGAAGTCAATGTAAGCATCCACTGCCCCCCACCGCCTCACCTGCTGAGCTGTTTGTTTTATTGTAGAAGGCTATCAGGGCAAGCATTATTTCCTCTTTGCAAATCCTTTGCTACTTCAGAAGTAGCAAATTCCCAGCTACTTTCCGGCCCTTCATGTGTTTGAAAAGGGCTTTCCAGGATTATTTGCTCCATTGAGGTGATTGATTGAGGTGTGGCTGTCAGGGATGTAGTTCCCCATATACTCTTTCTGACCCTTCTTGGTGATAGTGACATTTCCTCTGCCAGTCCTCATGAACCTTTCCCAATTGCCATGACTTTTGAATGACAATGGAAAGTAGCCTTGCTACTTGCTCCCTCAGCACTTGTGGGTATATCCCATCAGCGCCCATGGACTTGGGTCTGTCCAGTGTGTTCACATGTTCCCTCAATGATCATCCTCATGCAAGGCAGTCTTTTTTTTTTTTCTAGTCTTTTCCACTGGTTTCAGGACCATGGACTTGCTGAAAGCCAATACCAGTAAAGACCTAAGTGAAGAAGGCACATTGACTACCTAGCTTTTTGTCACCAGGCCCCTTGCTTCATTCAGCGGCAGGCCCGCTTTGTTCCCAGTCTTCCTTTTGCTGCCGATATAACCTTGAAGACCTTCTTGTTGCACTGCATGTCCCCCACCAAATTTAACTCTAAGTGGGCTTTGCCTTTCCTAACCTCATCCCTGCATGTTCAGACATCCCTGTATTTCTCCTGACTTCTACCTCCTGTTTGTTTCCTTTCTATGCTTGAGTTCAGTAAGGAGTGGCTGGAGCACACCTTTGGTTTTTTGCTCATCAGGATGAACCATTCTTGAGCTCAGAGAAGATGATCTTAAAAAACACACAGTTCTTCTGGACCTCCCTTCTCTCTAGGATTGCTTTCTACACAATTCTAGGCAGCTCTCTGAACAGGCCAAACTCTGCTCTCCTGAAGACCAGGACTGTGATCCTGCTTTTTGCCTTTCTCCTTCCTCTCAGAATCCTGAACTCTAGAATCCTGTGGTTGCTGTAGCCAAGGCTGCTCCTGGCCTTCACATTCCTGAGCAGTTCCTCCTCTTTTGTAAGCATGAGGTCCATCAGAGCATCTTCCCTCATTGATTCCTATTTCTGAGCTACACAGTCCTCAGTGGGTGAGGGCAGCTAGGTCTCTGCCGGTAAAGCCCAGGAATGTATTATGAAGCAAACCTTACAGGCACTGGTCACAGGGAGGCATGGCAGAGGCAAGGTGGATTCCTGAATGTTCCTCATTCACTGCCTGGGCACTTGGTTCAAGGATCCAGCACAGCTGTGCAAAATGATCTTGCATAATCTGTGCTGTTAATGCATGGCATGAAACCTTTTCCCAAAAGGCACCCACAGCAAAGCTATTCTGGCACTGGCCCCATGCCCCAGGTGCTTGCTTCACAAACTGTCCTTTGTAACAGGAACTTGCAAGGCTGGGAAAAGGTGAGACAAAGCACAGATAGTTTGAGGAGCATTAGGTAAGGGAACAGAAAAACTTGATATCCCAGGAGGTTTATAGTGCTTATGTCAGTGACCAGTACTAATGAGTGCATGGAGAGCACAAGTGAAATTCTGAAGGCTTTCACTTGTGGGGTCAGTTCAATCATTTTATGTAGATCTGTGAGTGCTTTGGATGAGCACCTGCTGAAGGAAAAGTGGAGGGCTGCTGAACTGTAAGATGCAAAAGGCTACTTTCCACAAATAAAAGTCATGCTGGATGGTGGAACTGGCTGAGGAAGAGGATACAGACTTACACCTGGCTCACTGCCCAATTGCTCTGCAATTGAGAATAACTCTCTGAGGACATTGGAGGGGTTTTCTAAACTAAGTGCTGTCAGAGGTGGACACTATCTCAAATATATATCACAAAAGTCACCATGCTTCCCTCATACTCCAAGACTGAGTATGAAGATGCCATATTAAAACCCATTAACACTAGTACTTCTGCCTGGTCTTGATACTCACTTGTTGCTTTTCTCACTTCTTCCAAGCCACTTTCCTGGCCACAGACCAGTTCTTTTCTATCCTGCCTTTGTATTTGATTTCTTCATCTCATGCCATAACAGCTCACTGTGGAGTGGACATACTTTTCAGTCTTTGCATGATATTACATCTCATTAAAAAACCTGCCTATGTGGAAATCAATTTCTGATTGCATACAGTTTGCCTAACCTAGGCTTCTTATCTGTACAGAAGCACAGGATGCTTGGCGAAGCAGTCCTGCAGAAATGAGGACTTCAAAAGGGCACTAGTTCTCACTAGTTTTTCACACTTCTCATAGAGGCACTCAGACGCAAGTCCACCTACCCTGCTGAATCACTTACCCCCTGGGGAATAACCTGTGTGCCCTTGCTGAAGTCATCTTTGATTCCATCTGTCTTCACAACAAGGTAACACACTTTCTGCAGACTGATGTGTGACTGGGATGGCAGCGGAAGATGGTCTTTCCTGTCCTCAGGATTTGAATTATGTGCAGAAAAAAAACTTTTATTCCTTGTGCAGCTGGGTGACATGCATTTTTTTGCAGACTCGAAGTGGTATCTTTGGGGCAGGTGTGGTTTTCTTGCATGGGAACCCAAGTGCAATAGTCGCCCAGCTGTATGGTGTGCCTGTGTGGGGCACTCCAGCACCATTCCTGGGAGCCCAGTACAAGTGAAAGACTAGTACAGGTGTATAACCATGGTAATAATTTTATTCATATCTATCCATCTTTACCGAAGATACAAAGGGTGATTAACAGTGCAATTTGGGAAAAGTCTTGCATTCCATGTGTTGTTCAAGTCTCTGTCATTGCTCCTAGGTTTTGCAAAACTCCCCCCAGAATCATTGATCTCCTTGGAATGCCTTATATTTTATTGCTTAATTTTTTCAAATGCCTCCTATTAATTAGCCATTGCTAGTATGTACTGCACTGTAACATGCCTGAATATTATATAGCATGATTAATGGTGAGTTCTTAAATACCAGCTTTGCTGGTAGAGAGATTGAGTGTAGTTATCTGGGTGACCTAAATTGCTTCATGAACTGGGACTGCTAAGAGAGAGTGAATAAGTGATGGTATTATGAAATCATGTTTTCTCTTGTGTAGCTATAAATGGCTCCAGCCAAATAACACAGGCTCTAAGTTTTCTTGGGGTGTGGTGAACTTGTGTATTTGCAGTTTCTCACAGGGAAGGAATAAAAAAACCCCTTCTCTGAAAGGCTACTTCACTGAATTTAAAGAGGATTAGGTAAGATCTCCATCTTCTTGCTGAAGGAAACATTTGCCAGTTGTATCTACCCTTTGCCAATGGACATTTTTTCGACTGTTTCGTACTAATGGGTCTACAACAACCATTACAAAGCACTGTAGGTACATGCAGCGAGAGCTTGCCTGCTGTGCTGTGAGCAATGCCTGGAAGCTCCAAACAGTGCCTGGCCTGAGGCAGAGCACCAGAAGAGCAGCTGTTCAAGATCAGGATAAATCAACTCTTAGCTAGAAAAGAGAGGAAAAGAAGTTTGCTTCTAAGATAGGGAGCAAGTATTGTATGGCTTTGCACCTAGGTTTTGTACATCTCTTGTTTACCGTGAATATATATTTGAGGCCTTTGAATTAGTTAAGCAAAGTACCAGTGAGTAAAGGGAATGTTCAAAGCATTTTGTGATAGTGTGGATGGGGGTTCTTGAATATCCCAGAGAAAATCAAACTCAACTCCTCAAAGACATTTAAATGATTTTCCTTTTCCATGGAAATGTTGATTTTTTTACTGTGATAAGGACACATCAAATCCTACATTATTTCTGGAAAGCAAGCAAAAAATTTGAGGACATCTTCCAAGTATCAAGGAAGTTGTCAAAAATAACTGGAGTTGAAAGGCCATATCCCCATTTCACATTTCCTGTTCTAAGCAAAGACTAAGAATTGGATAAACTCTTTATACTGGGAATCATGGATCGAATGGAGGGGCAAACTGAAAAGATACATTTATTAGTAACTATAAAAGAAAAAATATTTCTTTTTAGACCCATTTTCATTGTGGGTTAACCATGGTAGCTCAGTTGCAGCAAAACTGGTTGTCCTCAGAAGAGTACTATTGCTAATGGTCTATGGCTTATGTGACTCCAGAGAAGGGCATTCAACATTATGTTTCCAGCATCCCAAATGATGAGTGTGGAAAGTTCATTTTGATTCATGGGACACAGAGGGAATCCCCACAATGCCAAATCCAATATTCTACCATCTAATCCTAGTCATCATTGTCCCCTAAAGGTTCTACATCAGGTTTTACATTTGTTTCTATTTCTCTTG
>NDXB01006116.1:0-22984 GCA_002631895.1 Agapornis roseicollis | reverse complement strand
CCTTATCTCCAACCTGAACTTGCCCTGTTTCAGTCTGAACCCATCACCCCTTGTCCTGTCACTATAACTGCTGATAAAGAGATCGTTAATAGAGATGTCATGTTCATAACATCATTCATCGAAAGCCCCAGCGTCTGAAAGAGGAAGGGGGTAGAAAAGAGCTGGAAGGAATGACTTTGCTTTTTAGGGAACTTTGGGGTTAGTTTTCACATGAGGGTGTACAATCTGCAAGACAGCAAAGGGTTACATGGGATGTGTTTCTGAAAGGGCAGAGAACGAAGCACTGGAGCAACACACTTGTGCTGCCATAGGTTTGCACTGCATAAGATGCGAGGAGGGGATATGTTCCTTCCTGAAAGAGTTTTTTTCCTTTCTTCCACAGAAATAGCAAAGTGAAAGCATGGCTCTCATGGGAAAGATCACTGTTTTGTGTAATAGAAGGTTGTCTTCAAAATAGTCCCTTCTGGACTTGTTCTTTCCCAATATAGCAAGAAAGGAAAGTGATAAAACCCTGTGGAGCAGCGCTCTCACTTTTCTCATTGTATAACAAATAGAACTTTCAGATGGTGTAAAACAATCTCACTCTTAATCTGCTTTCATAGAATCACAGAATGGTTTGGGCTGGAGAGGACTTAAAGATCATCCAGTTCCAAGNTAACAAATAGAACTTTCAGATGGTGTAAAACAATCTCACTCTTAATCTGCTTTCATAGAATCACAGAATGGTTTGGGCTGGAGAGGACTTAAAGATCATCCAGTTCCAAGCCCCTGCCATGGGCAGGGACACCTCACCCTAAGCCATGTCACCCAAGGCTCTGTCCAACCTGGCCTTGAACACTGCCAGGGATGAAGCATTCACCACTTCTTTGGGCAACCCATTCCAGTGCCTCAGCACCCTCACAGGAAATAACTTCTTCCTTGTATCTAACCTGAACTTGCCCTGTTTCAGTTTAAACCCATCACCCCTTGTCCTATCCCTGCAGTCCCTCATGAAGAGTCCTTCTCCAGCATTCTTGTAGCCCCCTTCACACACTGGAAGCTGCTCTGAGGTCTCCAGGCAGCTTCTCCAGGCTGAACAGCCCCAGTGTTCTCAGCCTATCTTCATACGGGACGTGCTTCAGCCCCCGATGATCCTTGTGGCCTCCTCTGGACTTGCTCCAGCAGCTCTGTGTCCTTCTGATGTTGACATTAGATTGACATTTCATCCTTCCTCCTATTTGCATGAGAAAGAGCTTGTATTCTCAGTAATTTGGGAACCACTGATGATTCTCAAACCCACAGATACCGTGACATGAGGTCCGCTCTATATATTTCCAGTGACAGCACATAGAACTGTGATGGCTTTATCCATTCTGGGCCTGGTTTTCAGACACAAGATGTCCTGGCCTGCCAATTCTAAGGGAGCTGCCAACAAGATGTGTCTGCAGCCGAGGTCAGTGGGAGGCTAAATCCACAAAAGTCAGCATTGGAGATGGATGTGTCAGCAAAGCCCCTTTTGCTGTGCTCTATTTATTGTCTTGTGTTGATTCCTTAGTTTCTGCTGTTGACGTTGTCGTCTAATTTAAGGCATTGCTGTTAAATTAAAAGGCATGATTGACTGACTGGTATCTGAGACACATCACAGCTGTCAGCTGCAGAGATAAACTCAGGAGCAGGATGCAGATCTCCCCAAAGATCAAGGGTGTTTGAATGAGGAGGCTTAGTGGAGCTCTTTCATTTAATTCGTGGTAGGAAAGGCCTATTCTTTTGGTATCTCTGCTTAAGATTCTGAGCAAGAAATGCCAAATACCAACTTACCGGCTGGTTCTGACCATCTTGAATTCTTCTCCATTTAACTGTGGAGAATTGGAATGCATTGGGTCAGCTTAGCATGAAAAGTAATTTGTTTTAGTACGTGATCGTGATAAGAACCAACTGAGGAGGATCAAAAAGCCCTTTAGAAACTGAATTAAAGGCCTCCCTGAATGGCAGTCTCCATGGCGCTCAAAAGAGTCCCATGAGCGGCAACCTCATTGTGCAATAGCCGCCTTGGCAAAACTCATAGAACCATAGAATAGTTTGGGTTGGAAAGGATCTTAGGACCATCCAGTTCCAACCCCCCCCAACATGGGCAGGGACACCTCACACTAAACCATGGCACCCAAGGCTCTGTTCAACTTGGCCTTGAGCACTGCCAGGGATGGGGCATTTGCCTCTTCTCTGGGCACCCTGTGCCAGCGCCTCAACACCCTCACAGTAAAGAACTTCTGCCTTATCTCCAACCTGAACTTGCCCTGTTTCAGTCTGAACCCATCACCCCTTGTCCTATCCCTGCAGTCCCTGATGAAGAGCCCCTCCCCAGCATCCTTGTAGCCCCCTTCACACACACTGGAAGCTGCTCTGAGGTCCCCAGGCAGCTTCTCTTCTCCAGGCTGAACAGCCCCAGTGTTCTCAGCCTGTGAAATTCTCATGCTAGGAGCTGAAACTGTTCTCAAAACCCATAGAACAGAAGCGAAACCTTGCTCTGTGACTGAGATTACAGCTGCTGGATGCAGTGGGAACATCTGGAGCTGGAGACTTGAGCTGCAGCGACTCCAGAGAAAGGGAAGGAAGAGCCAAGTGAGCAGGGCCTGCGGTTCTGCAAGGCTGTAGCTGAGGAAACTTCCCTAAGCGCAATGGTTTGGGTGTGTGACCTTCATGGGAGTCAGTGCCTTTGAAAAGCTCCTTCCTTCATAAAGCAGTTGCAGCAGGCTTGTTATTTCTGGATTAAGGACAGATGGCAACTCAACTCGCCTCCATCAGCGGGGTGCAGCAGTTTGTTGAGAGCTGATGAAACGGGACTCCAGGGAGAAAAGGGACTATCTGAAACAGGTCCCATTAACTTCAGTAGGATTCTGCATTGCATTTTGCATGGATTACTCATTTCCCAGCTTTAGAAAGGTCTCCTCCAACCCTACGCTTGAAACATAAGAAGGGACAGGACAGGGAATTGCGCAGCAGGAAAGTGGGAATGGACATTTCCTAGAAGATGGGGAGTTCACTGTGTATGGTTTTGGTATGTTCAGCATAAGAAGGACATGGAGCTGCTGGAGCAAGTCCAGGGGATGAGCAGGGGCTGGAGCACCTCCTGTATGAAAACAGGATGGGAACATTGGGGCTGTTGAGCCTGGAGAAGAGAAGCTGCCTGGAGACCTCAGAGCAGCTTCCAGTGTCTGAAGGGGGGCTACAAGGGTGCTGGAGAGGGGCTCTTCATGAGGGACTGCAGAGATAGGACAAGGGGTGATGGGTTCAGACTGAAAGAGGGGAAGTTCAGGTTGGAGATAAGGAAGAAGTTCTTTCCTGTGAGGGTGCTGAGGGACTGGCACAGGGTGCCCAAAGAAATGGTGAATGCTTCATCCCTGGCAGTATTGAAGGCCAGGTTGGAGAGAGCCTTGGGTGCCATGGTTTGGAGTGAAGCATCCCTGCCCATGGCAGGGAGTTGGAGCTGGATCATAGAATCATAGAATAGTTCGGGTTGGAAAGGACCTTAAGGTTATCCAGTTCCAACCCCCCTGCCATAAGCAGGGACACCTCACACTAAACCATGCCACCAAGGCTTCATCCAACCTGGCCTTGAACACTGCCAGGGATGGAGCACTCACAACCTCCCTGGCCAACCCATTCCAGTGCCTCAGCACCCTCACAGCAAAGAATTTCTTCCTTAGATCCAATCTAAACCTCTCCTGTTTCAGTTTGAACCCGTTCCCCCTTGTCCTGTCACTGCAGTCCCTAATGCTAAGGTCCTTTTCAGCCCTAACCATTCAGTGATTCTCGAGGGTTGTTGCAGCTCAGCAAGGCACTCCTGAGGAGCTGAAGTGACGCGGCTTGAGAGCAGCCACTGCAGTGACAAATCCCACTTGTGCCTCTTCTGCAGTGCCTGCACTGGGCTACATGTACCTGTGTGTCACCACAGCTCATTCAGTTGTTACCCAGCCACCCCTTTCCAGATGCTTTCAAGAAGTGGGCACTGGAGCCAAGTGTTTGCCTTCCTCATGGCACAGCAATTCTTCTCTCAAGGATGGGATGGGTATAGCTTCATATAATAGACCCTTAACAGCTTGTTTACAGCCCCACTAAAAAAGACAGATCACCTGAAGCAGTGAATGACTAGACCCAGGCAAAGAAGGAAGATTTCAAAAGGTTTATCTGACAGCTAATAAACAGGATAAATAACAGACAGTGTTTAATTTGTCAGGACCATGGGCCAACCTGATGATAAAAAAGGACTGCTCTAGAAAGTGTGGAATACCTTTGTCATGGCTGTAAATGCCTGTGTTGATTTAGGAAGTGCTCTGGTACTTCTCTAGCTTCTCTTTAGGACTCCCAAATGGGATGGAAACTGAGGAATAAAAGGGGAAAGCAAGTTATCTGTGCTCAACCTCATAAAGAGATCTCATTCCAGTTAAGGGGTTGAGGCCATGATAGTTTTTATGTTATTTGACTGGTTCTCCTGTTGCTGAGGATAAGAAGTCATCAAAGACTGGAGCCTACACTGTCCTCCACTCTTCTTGTAATAAGGAAAGGGAGCACCTCTTCCTATATATTTTTAGGGGTTATTGTCATCATAAATAGTCCTATCCTGAAATGCAGAGCTGTTTCAATAACCCATCATCAACCTGGGACACCGTGACAGGCAATCAGACTGGGGAAGCAGTCTGTATTTGGTTTACAAACACAATAGAAACCAGCCTTCTAAGACACTGGAGCGATAATGCATTTGGACTCAAAAAGCATCCCCAGCAAATAAATCACAGCCTTGCAAAGGCTTGCGTGGAGATGGTTTCTCCCTTCCCCAGCCCTACTCTTGAGCTGCAAAGAAGTAAGGGTAGAGAAAGACACTCTTAAAAGGACAAGCAAGGAGCTGGTTCGCTGCTATGTAAGTCTGGTTACAGATATCCTATCGATCAGCTCAAGCAAGGCATTAGGATATCTGCTGTTATGCCAATGGCCTCTCCCGTGACTGAAACCCAATCTGTCTCCCAGCAGGAGATGGGAGAGACAAGCCTGTTCCCCCGTGCTCTCGTTTTACCAGCAGAGAAGGTGACTTTCAAGGGAAAGACAATACTCAAGGTCAAATATTCACTGTGTGCCAATAACAGCCCCATCCTCTGCACTGCTGCCAGGATTTTGGAGCGTCTTCCTGGCAGGTTCACTAACCTGCATTGCCATCCTGCTCTGTTTTCCCATGTTATTCTCGGTCTTAAGTACAGTTCTGGTGTCCTCAACATCACAAGGACATGGAGCTGTTGGAACAAGTCCAGAGGAGGCCACGAGGATGAGCAGGGGACTGGAGCATCTCCTGTATGGAGCCAGGCTGAGAGAGTTGGGGCTGTTCAGCCTGGGGAAGAGAAGGCTGCGTGGAGACCACAGAGCAGCTTCCAGTATGTGAAGGGGGCCTATAGGGATGCTGGGGAGGGGCTCTTCATTAGGGACTGTAGTGACAGGACAAGGGGGAACGGGTTCAAACTGAAACAGGAGAGGTTTAGATTGGAGATAAGGAAGAAATTCTTTGCTGTGAGGGTGCTGAGGCACCGGAATGGGTTGGCCAGGGGGGTTGTGAGTGCTCCATCAGTGCCTGGCAGTGTTCAAGGCGGGGTTGGATGAAGCCTTGGGTGCCATGGTTTAGTGTGAGGTGTCCCTGCTTATGGCAGGGGGGTTGGAACTGGATGATCTTAAGTTAAGGTCCCTTCCAACCCTGACTATTCTATGATTCTGTGATTCTAAGCAGCTTCCACTGCATTCAGCAGTGTGAATGTTGCTGAGCACAGGTTGATTTTCACTGTCTCAGGAGCAAAAGAAGTGCAGAGCTAGGGGCTGGCAGGAAAGTATGATGCGATGGCTTTATGCTATGGAGGTGATGAATGTCCTCTCATCCCTGTGCAAGGGGGTGCTGGTAACATCCCTATATTGATGTGACACCTTGGTTGTTGAGGACCCTCATGTTTTCCAGACAGGGTTTGTATTGTGCCTATGGAGCAGCAGAGCTCACAGCTCAGAGGACAGCCGTGATCTCCGTCGCCTCATAAACAGTAATACAGAGAGGCTGGGAGAGATGAACTGGATCATTTGCATCTCTGAAACCTCAGGCTGTCGGTGAGAAAAGGAAAAGGGGCTTTATTTCACTTTCATTTTAAAAAGCAGCACTTGCCTTTCTCCCAGTGTTTCCACTCTTAAAAACCCCCACATCTTTAGCTCATTATCTTCAGCTGTGCTTGAGCACGGCACATAAGCTGCATTCCTTGGGCCTGAAGCATCTCCGAGGGTAGCTGTGGGTAATGAGAGAATACACAGCAGGGAAAGCAGCCATCTGAGAGCGGCCACCTCTGAGATGAAGGGGCACTTCTGCTCCTCCCCATGAGGTGGACGAACGATGGAGCAGAAGCAGCCACCAGCTGTTAGAAGCAGGGGCCTGTGCGAGCAGATTTTAGCTTGCTGCATATGGCCGATGAGGAGTGAGCTGACTACTGAGGGATATGACAGCTTATCCATCACTTGAAGGGCCTGGTTCATCCCCTGCTGTCTTCCTACAACATGAAACCCAGCTTTGCTGGGCTTCCCACAGGCACCCTGCTGTAAGGCTTTGGACTGTGGGAAGCAAGCCAGATTTAGATGGTCCTCACGGTACATCCTGCCATCAGCATCTATGGACATCCCAGCAGGGTCAGTTGTTCTTGGCAGCAAGATGGAAAGGTGCAGGGTGGAGAAGGCTGCAGAGGTTCAGCATCTCCCTCCTGCAAGTGGCAGGATCATGCCTGCGGCAAGGGGCTTGCTGGTTCTATCAGCTTGCTGTAGCTGGTGCAATGTTGCTGACCCTGGGGCTCAGCATGGCTGTGTAAGGATGCCAGAAAGGCACCTTCATCTTATGGTGTTCACAGATTGCTTCTCATGGGTGCTGCAAGGGTGCTGGAGGAGAATATCACCCTCCTGCCAAAGATGTCATTAGAACAGTGCATCTCTGGGGCTGATGGTATCTGCAGGGAGGGGAAAAGGGGTGTCCTTTTGGGGAGGAATGGATTCTCCATCCTAGCTCCCTTGTGCTGTCTGCACATAGGCACATGTGTTTACATTGGGAGACTGGGGGGAGAGACATCCTTGTGTACCTTGAAGTGATTTTTGCCAGTGCCTTCTGGGGTTAGGAACCAACAGGCCACAAAATGGGCAGAGGGTCTGCTCAGAGGAGACCTCTTTGCCACAGCAAGCACAGGAAGAGCTGGGTTAGTTAGAAATGGGTCTCCAGGAAGGCAAAGTCCCTGTTTAGAGGGAGGGAATAGAATCATAGAAACAAACAGGTTTGAAAAGGTTTAAACTCATCCAGTCCAACCATTCCCCAGCTCTGCCAAGGCCACCCCTGCCCCATGGCACTGAGGCCTGGTCTCCACAGTGTGTGAGCACTTGAAGGGACAGTGACTGCAGCCCTGCCCTGGGCAGCCTCTTCCAATGCCTCAGCACCCTTTGGGGCAGGAATTGTTCCTCAGCTCCATCTAAACCTGCCCTGGGGCAGCTTGAGGCCGGTTCCTCTTGGCCCATATCTTGTTCCTTGGGAGCAGAACCCAGCCCCTCCTGGCTCCATCCTCCTGTCAGGCACTCATAGGGAGCAATCAGGTCCCCCCTGAGCCTTCTGTTCTCCACACTGAACCCCCCAGGTCCCTCAGCCCTTCCTCATCACACTTGGGCTCCAGGCCCTGCACCAGCTCCATTCCCTTCTCTGTCCCCACTCCAGCACCTCAATGTCTCTCTTGTAGTGGGGGGCCCAGAACTGAACACAGGATTCAGGATGCAGCATCACCAGTGCCGAGTACAAGGAGACAGTCACTGCCCTACTCCTGCTGGCCATGCTGCTTCTGATAGTTGAAGAAGAGTCAATAAGAGGCAACGCTTCTCCCTTCCATTTGACATCCTGCACTACCCTGTTGTCTATAGTCCTACCACATTCAAAGACATCCCAGTCTGGGGGTACGGCAGTGGGTACATTGCAGGGTCTGCCAGGCCAGCATCGCCTCGGCATCCTGGGTGCTGGGCTCTCACCGAAGCTGATGGGGCTTTTCTGGATTTTGCCCAGGTGGTTGGAACCCGTGGTCGGCTTGGGGCGACTGCACCAAGGACTGCGGCGGAGGCCTGCAGACCCGCATGCGCACCTGCAAGCCCCTGCCCAACGAAGGTCTTGTCTGCGAGGGAGTCCTGGAGGAAGGACGGCTGTGCAATAGGAAAGCATGCAATAGTAAGTGGAGGCATGTTCCCTTGCACGCGGGTTGCTCTTCCCAAGGAGGAGCTTTGCCCTCATCGCTGTGAGTGATGAAGGATGCTCTGGAGGCATCGGTGATACTGCCCAAGGGCGGCGTTGGAGCATCAAGCCCAAGGGAGCATGAGACTTCGGCTGTGCATGGCCCCGCTCTTCCCTGCCTGTCTCGCGGTCACGCATGCACACGTGCACGTGCTGATACACTTCTTGCACCTGCAGATGCACACCTGTAGCCTGAACGACAGGGGTTAATCTATAAGAATCTATAAGTAGGCTTACATTGAGTGTTCATATGCTGGTGATCGATCTGCCACTCATAACAAAATATACACCCTTAAAGGCATTTCTTTGACAGTTGGAGCCTCTCTCCTGAATAAATATAGCATGCTGCTAAGAGAGATGCTAAACTGATTTCTTTTTAGCTTAGTTCACCTTCCCAGTCAAGAGCAGTGTTGCATTCTTTTACGAAATGAAGCTTACATGTTAAAGTGTGAGAAAAGAGAAAGATTTGGCCATAAGACAAAACACAGGGCCTCAGCAAGGCAAAGCTTTTGGCAGACGCTCCACTCCTTTCCTGCAATGCAACCTCTTTCCAGGTCCTCTTCTCCGCAGCACGGGAGACATTCTCAATGCCAGTCAGCAGTCAGGTATGGATGGGTTGACCGAGTGAACCTCAGCACTTCCAACCCCAGCTCTTAGTTTGCGTTAGCTGAGTTGAGAGAGGGATGAAGAGGCAAAAAAACAACAGCAGAAGCTCAGCCCAGCAAATGCAAGTGAATGGCTGGTTATAATTATTCCCTTCTTTTTATTTCAGATTCATAGTGGAGGATGTTTAGATAACTCCTCCAACTAGCCAGATAACTAGGGAAAGCTCAACTGTCTTCAAAGGCAGGGAAGTACCTCCTGATAAAGGGGAAGTTCAAACAGAGGGACATAACTATGTTCTTCTAAGGGCTAAAATGATTTCATGCATTTTTTACCACATCTATAAATTCAAATCATGTTGCAATTAGGCTTTTTGCTTTCTTTCTGTTTCTTTTTTTAATGAAACCTTCAAGTATGTTGAATTCCATCTCCTTGACTCACAGTTGCTAATTTCCGCGTGTGGTTTGCCCACACTAGAGATATTTAATCTATGTCCCTATGCTTGATGGTGACTTTGTACTCATATTGCAACTGTGGCTTGGGTCCGTGAGGGATACAGTGCAAGGACTTGGAAGCTGAACGTGAAAGGAGGTCCAGCTGTGGGACTTGTGTCTGACTGGAGTTGGAGGAAGGGCTACGCTGCTCATGGTGGACAATGGTATTAAGAAGGTGGAGATGGTGTCAGATGGTAGAAGAGGCTTTGTAAGTGTGGCCATTCTTTGAACATGGGGGCACATGGGACAACAGGCAAAATACTGCTTAGGGTACCTCTCCTGTGTTGGACAAAGATGGGAGGACCCAGCCCTCCTAACTCTCTTTGCAGCACATCCTAAGTGCAGTATAACCTGATAGTAACGTAGGCTGCTCAATAAATGGTTTCACTTATCTTCCTGTCCTTATTCCATTACATACCCGATCAACTCCCATTCCACATTGCCTTGCAGTTTGTTCAGCTGGGCTTATTTGGGAAGAAAAGGATCTTTAGCTGTAGAAGGCCCTAGTTTGAAAAGAGAATACACCCACAGAGTGGGGCAGCACAAACTGATTTATCCCTTTGATATCTATAAGTTAATGCTGATTGATTTTCCCCAGAGCCTCTTTGCAGCCAAACTGCTGGTCCCTGTTGTGATGCTTTCATGCTGACAAGCTAGAAAGCATTTGAGGGAAGATGTGAGCAATTAATCTATCAAGAAGACTTACCCGTGCCCATCTGGTGGTCTGTGTCCAACCTCAAGATAAACTTACATCTCTTCCTGTCTACCAAAGCTCTGTGTTTGGTTTTGAACTCGCTCCTCAGTTGCTTTTGCAGCCATGCCAAAAACAAGTGCACTGTTGGCCCAAGAAGGGCTTATAATGTTTTTTGCACATATCATTTCCTTCTCTTGCTCTGATCTGTACCAAAACCTGAGCAGATTTAAAACTAGAATAGGAATCCTGCTTTAACTGTGCCACTGTTACCCTCAGGTTGACTTTTGCTCATAGGTTTGTTAAGGATGACTAGAAAGTTCATTCTTGCACTTGAGCTGTTATTTCCTTAAGTGTTCATTGTAGACTGTGGTTAAATAGATGCAAATTCATTTTTTCTTTTGTAATTAGAGAAAAGAAGAGGAAAAAGGAGAAAAGAGGAACCAGACAAAAGAACATCGTGCAGGATTTCAGTAGCTTGTACTAATACCTGACTGGCTCTCCAGGTATTGTGGAGTAGCTGACACCTTGGTTTTCTAATAGGAAACGAACAGGGAAATACACTCTTTGCCTTGACCAAAAGGCTATCACTAATCCTGATAAAACAGTCACCCAAAACAGGGACGAGCACCTTGTTATTTTCCTCTTTGCTGTGAGGGTAAATTGCAACCTGTCCAAGGAAAATGATGGCACCACTGAGAAGTAAAATCAACTGGCCAGGTTAAGTTAGAATAACACAGAAATCACCACCACCTTCAAAGCAAAGGTGAAACCATCCCTTCTCTTTAGCTTCTCTTCCCCTCCTTCTGCCAAAGTGCCTCATAGGCTGATGGGTGATTAGCAAGAATGTTTTAGCTGGGTCTTTAGTAGCAGGGAGAGGTCTTAGACTGATGCCACATCTGGCACAGGTTCTCTATGGGAACATCTTTGGGAGCTGCCAAGATGAGCTTTTGTGGAGGATTTGTGGGGGGTTCACTGGTTGTTTTACTCTGCCTGGCCATGTGTTAGAGGGATCCAACCTTTCTTGCCCCAAGGTGGACATTCAACAGGTCTCAGCATGCAGCAGTGGGAATGGTGGTTCTCAGTGTTATCTCTGACAGCTTGGTCATTGAAATCTAGGTATAGCCACATGGTGGTTCCCAGAGATGAGTCCAGACACGCTGTCTGGGGGCCATAGTGTTGTTTGAAATCACTGCACAGAGACATCTGAATACTCCACAGATACCACTTGTATGTGGTCTTTATGTTTCCCACTCACTTGGGCCACCATTTCTGCTGCTTCATGTAATGCAGTCGCTTGCTTGATGATCTTCATCTGGCTAAATTTCTTCAGGGATATATACCAAAATCCAATGGCAGGTAAGTAATCTCCTTGGGCAAACCCCAAAGCTGTAAAACACTGAAGAAAAACTGTAAAGAAAGCTCATCCCAAACTGGAAAGGAAACTGCCTGGTAACAGCAACTTGGCTTAGGCAGAGCTTTTCTTCATGGCAGCTCTTTAGCTCAAGAGACATATTCTAAAGGACAACATTCAGTGTTTGTTAGAACTGATTTTCCCTTGCTAGAGGCAAAGGACTCGGTGATATCCTCCTCTCCAGCACAGACAGGGGAGATTTCCTCCATCTGTTTGATTTGGCCATGAGCTTCTGTTTTCTAGAGAGAGGGGAAAAAAGCCAACTGGTGTGGTGGCAAGTGCTTACAGAGCAGCTTTCCAGGCCCACCCTCTTTGGATGGATGAGGACATCTGCTCTTCTCCACTGGTCCCTCTTGGCTGTGTGGTGTTAAAGATGTGGTTGCTCATGACCTGGCATGCAGACGGTCCTCTAAGGGAGGCTGGATGGGTGATGTAGCATGACAGCGTCCAGACCACAGGGAGGATGTCATAGGTCTGACCCTGATGCTGGAATTGGGCAGTGCTGCAGGACTGCAGGAACAGAGATGCAGGCAGCCTGCATCTATTCCTGGGGGATGAAAATGAGCAGAGGAGCCAGCTGAAACCCTGCCATCCCATCTGGCACTGGCAAACCCATCACTGACACTTATGAATATACAGATTGGGCAGCCCCTAGGCTGGGAAAGGGGAGGCCACATCCTGCCATCAGGTGCAGAAGTGTGACACTGGAGCAGCCCTACCAATCCATGCTGGATTCCCAGCAACAAGCGTGTTCAAGATCTAGACCTTCAGCTGTGTAACTGTTAGTGGTGTGAAGAAACACGTGTTCCACATGGCATTCAAAACATGAAGCCTCAGTCTCTTCCTCTGCCGCCCCTGATCTCCTTTAAAAATAGCCTTTTTGCTGCAAACACCAAGCTGAAATATCCTGTAAGAGCATCTTCATTCCTCACAGGCTAAAATACATTGCAAGCTGGGAGAACTCCTTGCCTGTAGGAACTTGCTGCTGCTTGTAGAGACTTCACCCTGACCCTGCTTTTAATAGCGGTGCAGGCATTTCCTATCTGAGGGTCACTCCTCTCACCCAGTGACATCTGCACAAATCTCAGATGTTCAAAATGCTTTGGGCCACTTCCTTAGCTGTTGTAATTGCCATATATCCAGTGGCCTCCAAAATGACCCTTTCTACATCCACCGAGGTCTGGCTTTTCAGGGATTGTTAAGATTCTGCTCTTAGTTTTACTCCTTTAGCATCTTCTGGATGCCCCAGAAACTCCATAGCCAGCACCTTCTCCTTCAGTTTTACTGCACTGATATATATGCTCCATTTAATCTTCCCTTTCCACTCTTTGCTCTGGTCCATCCTTTCATTCCCACCACTTCAGCTTGCCTGAATAAGTTCCATGACCCTTTATTTACCATTTACTTTACCTCTCCTGTTTGGGGGATGAGTATAGAGAGAGAAGAGTGTGCAGCTCTGCTGAGACATGCTTGGATGTTAAACCCTTGGCCCACAACACTGCAAAGTCTCCACATTGGGTTTTTCCCCCTTGGTTGTGCTGCAAGGTGCTGTCTGACACATTACATGTTCTCATTAGAAGTGTTGGTCATCTGCTTCCTCTTCCCACTACTGCCGGGATGACAAGATTATCCTCCCCATCCACATTTGAGAGATGTTCTTCCAAGCTCTCCCTTGCTTGCCATCCCTTCACACATCTCTGTGCTCCCTCCAAGGGTATTATTCCTGTAGTCCTCATGACAGCTCCTCCGAGGTGCTGGGTACTTTGACAAGGTGCCATCCTCACAGCATGGGATGTAAATGCAATCTAGGTCTTCCTTTGATACTAGCACTACTCCTTTCCACTAACCCAAATGTGGAAAGTGAGCTGTTTAAATCCAACCAGGTCCCCACAGACTTTATTGTGTAGTCTTCACCCGGTACATTTCAGGTGCATAAAACCCAAAGCAAAGTATTGCTTGGATCAACTTTGCCATGTACATAAGAGACCTGCGTTTTCCCTGCTTTACTCAGAACCATGGTTGATTTTTGCATATATCCAAGTCAAAGTCCAGGTTAAGTCTAAACCATGCTCCGTGTTAAATGGAGACAGACGTGCAGCAGAGCAACCCAGGTATGGATCAGGAGGCATTCTTTGCTGGGGGAGACTTGGAACAAACTGAATCAGTTACATATTCAGCCACTAGACCTGTTTGCGGTTAATTAGGATGAGCAATAACACCTAAGACTTGTCATAGGCATCAAGGAACAATGGAAATAATACTTCTCCTCCAAGGCTAGGATCGGTCATTGGGAGATGCCAGTAACATGGAGCCCAAATCACTGATGAGAGGAGGTTCAGGGTGCCAGGGTTGCATTTAAAGCTTTTATTTTGCTCTTTTATCTTTCCTTCTTTCTGTCCTGCCTCCTATCTCTCTGTCCATCCATCCATCCATCCATCCATCCATCCATCCATCTATCCCTCCATCCTTCCATCCATGCTCACTGGCTGATTGTCAGTCCTAGGTTTTCCTTGTCACCTTCCTTGCTCTGGGCAGCTGACAAAGCCATTCAAGCGCCTCATTTACCACTTTCTGCCCAGCCCCCGTTTCTCTTCACAGCCTAAACAGGTCTCTGGGAAGCCTATGGGATTTACTACAGAGGAAGATTTGGTGTGTTCTTATGGCTTCTATGCTTTCATGAAGAGGATTTAAATCAGAGCAAAGTGGATGGGTATAGCCAGCAATGGGTCGTGGGAATGGAGCATATTGGGATCGGTCCTGTATTTAGGAGCACATTTATGATGTGTCCCAAATATGGGACTAATTTGACTTGTGTCCTAAGCAAACTGAAGCCACGGGATATTGGAAAGCTAGTTGAAGGCTGGTCTTTATTTTAGATTGAAATGCTCCATGACTCAGTAGCTATTAAAACACAGGATTTGGGCCCTTTCTAGTCCAGTAAAGACCCAGACAGAAGCTATATGCAAATATCAGGGTGTTTGTAGTCCTGATTCTCTTGCTGATAGCAGGCAGGCGACTGCCCCATCCCACCCCCTCCAGCCTGAGGCCTGCAACCAGCTGATGCTGGGATGGTTTGGAGTTGGCCTGACCAATTCCTATGCTCCTTAAACTCCTTTCAGGCACCAGTAATGGGAAATAATACAACTTCATGAACTCCATGGTCCTCTTCCATGAACCAAGCTGCTGAATATAAAGTGTGGCTCCTGGCAGGGACTCTCTGAATCATTCCTCTCCCTCCTCTGCCTTTCCCTTTTTGGATGGCAATAAAGATTCCTGCCACCACACTGAAGCTCCATTAACCTTTATTAATTTCTCAGGGTTCCGGGATCAAATTTGTCACCATTTCATCTCTTGGCATTTGGTACTTCTTGAGCAAAGAACTGTTTGACAGTTTTAGCTCCTTGGGGGAGGAAGAGCCCCTGTCTGGAACTTGCTGTTTGGAAACAAAGTGGTTGCCAGATCACACAGTATTAGGGCTCAACTCTGCCCTCTGCCCATTCACATGACTCTGGTGAAGCTCTCTGCCGGTTTACAACAGGCAGTGCTGGTGCGTGGGATCTGGTTGTTATCGCTCCGTTGTTTACTAGGCAGGGCATGTGTCAGGGTTGAAATGTACCCAATAACACGGGGAATGGGGATTTTAGTCTCCCTTGTAGCAAGGTCCGGGCTAAGCCACATGGGATGTGAATGAAAAACTGGCAGAGCATGGGTTTGATCGGAACGTGGGTGCTAGCTGTCAGTTAGGAGTTAAATGCCTTTACTTTACAGTGGATGCATTATTTACCTTCTGGTCTCAACACCACGATCTTCAGTAGGAGGTTTTCTGTTAGAGCTTCCCTCTTCCACCTGAGTTGGAAGGTGCCCATCCATAGCTCTGTTGGTATAAAAGTAACTTTGTCGGTAACAGACCTTCATCTCTCTTTGTTGCTTTGTTGTAGACTCTGTGAAGGAGACATCCTTTTGAGCTATCCCTTTCCTTTCCATGTGCTTCACATTTTATGGTTACTCTGCAGAGCTTTGCTAAATAGATGCAGAGTTTTCCACTAAAAAAATCCTGATGATCATCACCATAGGCCTCAAAACACTGCTGAAGATGGTGGGATTCATTGTCAGCACATCTGAAAAGGCTAAATCCTCTTGAACAAGCACACCAGAGAATACATACACATTAGAAAAACCATTGCAACTGGTTAAAGACCAGACATAAGGGATCATATTCTGCATGGTCCCAAGTCTCACTGAGAAACAAGGGGCTGAACTGCCATCCAGACCAAGTCTTGCAGGCTGACTTGGTGCTGAAGTCTCGAGGACTGCTGACGGTCAAGGGTGCTGGGGTTGGAAAGCCGGTGGTTGTGTCAACTGAACATTGCAGGTCGCTGTTGTTTTATACGTGTAACCTTTGTAGTGAAAGATCTTGCAGAGTGAACCAAGGTGTATTTACATGACCCATTACCTTGCCATAGCCAATGGACGCTATAATTCCAGAAGCCAATCGCTGAGGTCCACAGATAACAGAAAGCGAGAGGACACTGACGAACTGCAGCACTACGGGTACCCTGCACCTCAAATAGGTAAGCTCTGACCTACCACAACAGCCTATGGAGATGGCACACTGCCTGGTCACTGCACTTCCAGGCTGGGCTGGGCTGGCTGCGTTGACTTGCTTTGCTGTTTCCATGACCCAGCTAACCAACTCTTTCCCCCCCTCCCCCCCCAGGTTAGTGTGGGCTTGTCTAACAAGTCACACACTGAGCAAATGGTCATCACTCAGTTTGCTCCTATTAACCTACAGGGTTTTGTGTTGGTGCCATTAGCCAGAGAAGGCAAAAAAGGTTAGATGCAAAGCCCTACCAAGACCATGCATCTCACAGACTGCTTCTCATTGCCCTGCCTACCTCTAAGCCACTGCTTTGTCTGAACTATCTAAACAGCCATGGTTCATTAAGCCAAAACTGACCTTACTGTGATACAACCTCTTTGCTAATGTCCATGTCACACCTTCCTGTTGACTGTAGGAAGGTTGTGATGGGGGAGAGAACAGGACTGCTTTCCTCTGTCACTAGGTTTTTAAGTGCTGTGCAAGGACTTGTGTCTGGTAGATTCTGCAGAAGAAGCTTTCACTCTTCTGCAACAGAAGGGGAGTAATGTGTAGGAATATCAGAGAATGTAATCTTGGAAGATGGGAATGAATTGGACCTAGTTCTATGCCAGGTCCAGCCTGGAGAGGTTTTGTGCTCTGTCTTCATCGCTGCCTTTCATAGCAGCAGCTAAACACATTATGGGTCTTGGGCAAAACAAGGTGTGCTGAACCTGACTATGGGTTAAAATCATTGCCCAGTGACCTTGCAAGTGAAGCCTTGCTCTACAAAGGCTTCAAACAAGTGATTCAAAGCCCAAGAGCTGTTAAACAGATTATAAAGGGAGCGGGTAATAGTCTGTTATGTATTTGCTTTGCTCCATCCAACCCAGCAGGACTTCGCCACAGTGCAGCAGTGAACAGTCAGGAAGCTGTGTGGGGTGGAGGTCCCAGGGGTGATCAGGCATTGACTGGGGTTGTGGCTTTCAAGTTAAAGCAAGGGATGGCCTGAATTTGTTTGCTACCCTGCACTGAATCTGCTCCCTCAGGTGAAAGAAGACAAGATCAATGGTGGTCAGCAAAAGGCTGCAGGAGATGAGATAGAGGATGCTTGCACTGCCATAACCTCATGAAGCTGAGCTCAGTCTCTCCATAGCACATGTTCACATAGGGAGGAAGAGAAGGGACTCTAAGGCAGGACCTGGGATGTCCCCTGTTATTTGTACTCTGCTTGGTCCCAGGTGCTTCCTGGTGCTTTGTTCCAGCCTTTAGCTCAGCCATCAGGCTTATAACTTGGCATTTCTTCCTGTTGTGCAGCTGGATACTGCATCTGGTCTCAGTGACACTTCTATTAACTCCCTGTCACTACAGCCACTCCTATAGGAAGGATGACTTGGGCTGTGGTATCCCACAGCTGGGAATGGGCTGGGAACTGTGCATTGTCCTGCTGCAGGTTTGCCACCTTCCTGACACTGTCCCAGGAGCAGCAACTGCAGCCGAGTGGTTCAAAGAAATCAGGATGGAGGAGATGTAAAGACCAGGCAGCGGGTACAGCCCAGGAAGGGATTTAGAGGAGTCTTTAGCTGGGGGTGTTGAAGCAAAGCCCCCATCTTCCTTAGCAATTAACACATTTTATAAGGGATAAGCCATTTCACATCTACCAAGGACCTGGAAAAACATGAAATACGGAAAATGGCTGATGCCAACCTTAAGGGATGAAGAGATGGCTCAGCCCAGCTGAATACTGGTGTGCAATCCTGGCAGCCCTCTACAGCCCTGGGTCCTGTTGGCCCATAGGCTCTGGCACAGTTGTGCTCTCAGCTGCGGTGCTGCTGGCTGCCCATGTGTCTCTCCCAGCAATAGCATAAGAGTGAGATACAGCCCAGCAGGTCGCTGGCATCAGCACTCCTGGCTCAGCCCACAGGCAGCTTCCAGGAGGCCTTTGCCAGAAGTAGGATAAGAGTGAAGAAGTGGCTTGTGTTTAGTGAGATGCCACATTGACAGACACCAGAAAGACAAGGGATCCTGCAGAGGGTTGGCAGTGATGTGCTGCTTCATTAGTACCAAGGGAAGAAGCATCACCGAGAAGCTGCATTCAGTGATGGCGACCCTGCCGCCAGCTGAGCTCTCTGTACAGCCAGCTCAGTTACTGTCAGGGCTGGCCAAGAGCTGGAAAGGGTCCTGGATTGCAGCGCTACCTGCCCATGGAGTGATGCCCAGTGTGGAGCACCTTCCAGGGCATCTTCAGCTGCAGGAGATGTGCTGCAGCTGGCTCTGTGGGAGCAGAAAGCTCTGCAAAGGGACATCTTCTCACCTGAAGTGGAGTCCTTCCCCTTAAGAACTCCTGTTAATCCCCAGGCTGGAAGAGGGACTCTTCAGCAGGGACTGTAGTGATGGGTTCAAATTGAAACAGGGGAAGTTCAGGTTAGATATAAGGAAGAAGTTCTTTCCTGTGAGGGTGCTGAGGCACTGGAATGGGTTGTCCAAAGAAGTGGTGAATGCTCCATCCCTGGCAGTGTTCAAGGCCAGGTTGGACAGAGCCTTGGGTGACATGGTCTAGTGTGAGGCATCCCTGCCCATGGCAGGGGGCTGGAACTGGATGATCTTAAGGTCCTTTCCAACCCGAACCATTCTATGATTCTAAACTAGCCTGGAGCATCACAGGACTAACCAAATCCTGCAGACACATCCGTCTGCAGGCACCAGCCATGATGAAAGGCAGTGAATGGCCTCTTGTCCTCTGTAGGGTGAAGAACACTTTGTGAGAGTGCATCCCTGGCAGGTCTAATTCTAAGATAGTACTGAGCTATATTAGGCAGCTTTCCAACCCAACAAGCATGGTAGATTTCTTGCCCTTATATCATAAAACAGAGCCAGGATCCATTTCTGGGATAAATAATGGGAAGATATTGCAGCCAGCGTTTTGTATTTGCTGCTATCTGACCCACAGGGATGCAGAAATTCTTCTTATCCATAGTTTTTCCGATGGCCGTTTTTCTGTTTCTCTTGGATGGAGAATGAGAGCTTGACCTGATGCTTGAGAGCATCTCAGAACTGGCTCTCACATGGTTTGCAAATCAATTGAGTTTCTTCAGAGTTTGAGGCTAGACTGGATACAGTGTCCCAGTGGGCTGAGATAAATTCCTTAGTTCAAAATGACACCAAACCCAAAGGAGAACCAGCACATGGAAAACCAGCTTTTTGTGGATTGGTGCAATGTGAGAGATGATCATTGAGGAGATTTACCTCTAATCATAGCTATTTCCATTGGAAAAGGGCAAGGGCCAAAAATAATAAAGAAGAGGAAAGAGTCAGAAGAGGTGGAATTTGGTTCAGTGATGCCATTCGTTGATCGAGTGACACAACCCTTGTCTGAATATGGGGATTGCAAAGGTCTGAGTAGGGAGGTGGTGGATGGCAGTGTCTCCAACCTGTGGGCTGCTGATGGAGGAGGCCGCTGTGTCTCTGCAGGATTCCCTTGTCCCATCTCTGGCCTCTCAGAAAGGCTTTTGGGCACAGACTGGTAACATTTAACCCTCAAAGAATGGCATCTCCTTGTCACTGAAGCACTTCATGCTGGATGCAGTACTGGGGATGTTGTTCTAGGTCAATGGGAGGTGTTCTCTGAGCAATGGAAAGGCATCGTCTGTTCATACAGCATCCAGACAAGCTATGTAGCAGGAATGTTTGGGATCTGTGGGCCAAGGAGGGATCTTCTGGGGTCTGGGCCACTCTAGAAGGCAAATACTGAAATGATGGTACCAAAAGGGTCCCTTGCTGGTGGTGAACTGAGATTATCACAGGACTGTCTGTCTGACAGAGCCTGTCGAGTTCCTTATTGGAAAGGCAGCAAAATTACCATGGAAAGGCAACACTCCGTATGCCAACAGCTCTAATACTCGAGAACTAAGGCCTCAAAGCACCCACTATCATCTCCTACACATCCCAGAAAAAGACCAGTATTCCATGACATTTATCTGACTGGAACCAGCTGGGTAGATCAATGAAGCCAAATGCAAAAAGGAAAGGGAAACAGTATGGAGCAATTTTGGCTTAATGAGCAGAAGCAGTCACTTCTCCTGATAATCATGACAATGGCATAGATGAGTAAAGAAAGGCTCATCCTTACCTCCTCCTCTTTCTAAGTCCAGCCAATGAAGGGTTGAAAACCTGTTGATTTTACATCAAGGACACATCTTCCTCTACACTTTCCCCCTTCAACAGCCCTGCACATAGTGATTTACTAGGCTGCAATGTATGGGCATATTTGTAACTACCAGCTGCCTGTATGACTGGAAATGTTCAGAGTAGATGTGCTGAAAAGCGTGACACATAATAAATAACAGATAACTTCCAAAAATCCCAATGGGCAGATTGATGATGGCTTGAAAACCTGCACAAAATTCCTTGGCACACAGTTTTCCTTTAAGAAACTAGTCAATAAATATATATATAAGGCAGCATTGGGCAGTTTGGTGGTCTTCAAGCCTTACAATCCCCATCACAGTTCCTATACTGGCGTTGACTTTTACGTAGCTGGTTTGTAACCCTCACTGCTCTACAAGCAAGGCTGAGATCTCAAGCTGTACCAGCCTACTGTCAGTCTCTTTCATGCTCCATGTTGAAGCTGACCAGTCTAACACAGCATCTGCTGTCCAGCTTTCTTTGGGAATGGGGTGGCTGTGTGGGAAAGCAAATTCAAGTGCTGTGTGCAGCTCAGGCTGTGCCATGTTGTCCAACCCCTGAAGTCTTGCTGCACCCAGTGCTGTGATGCTTCTTATCTCAGCCATCATCTTCCAAATGCATCTGATTGGGCTGTGACATGGTGCAGTCTGATGCTTTGCAAAACTTGTTAGTTAAAAGGGTATGCCCCTCTGTTATGCAGACTTAAAGCTGTTTGTTTGTGCCATATGCCTGTGTACTCTCCATGCCAAATGTTGTGTTCTTGGTTTGTCATGTGAAATTCTAAGTAATCCATGAAAAAACCTGAAAGCGCAAGCAATGCAGAGCTCAATTTAAAGGAACAGAGCAAGGTTTTGTTTTCATGTGGGGGAGAAAGGCATTTCCTCAAGGATAGAAAGTAGGAAAACTACAGAAAACTGTCCTTTCCCTGCCCATGTTACAGTTCTGGTGGCTTATCTGGAGCCTGTGGCTGAAATACCCCTGGCATGACCATCTGTCTGCAAGGATGTTATTGACAAAGGGAATATGTCTCAATGATTCCCACTCCCATCTCTTGTTCAGTGGGATACTTTTAGCTGCCTTTTCAATACTGTCCATCAGGTAAGCAGTAGATAGGGATTGACTGATGCCCTGGGACAACCTTGTTCTGTATCACAAGTTTAAAGCAGATCTTCTCCATCGGTGCAGGAGATGACAAGAGAAAAGTCTGTGGGATTATTCCAACCAATATCCTTCTCATACATCCTGTTTTGCCTGCTCTTCCTCTGCCAGTATGCATTGGCAGGGGCTGTAAGAAGGCAGGGAAAGGAGTTGAGTCCTTACAACCACTGTTCTGTATATGGCCACATTTACTATATCTAATAACTGCTACTTAATAAGTACTATCTGTGAGTAGATCTTACATATCCCAGCTCACATGTTTCAGCAGTAGCTACAACCCCTTGTCATCACTGGTGGAGCCTTCCTTGCCCAGTGCCCTGGTACTTCCACAATGTCCTTCCCTGTTTCTCTGCCTACGTATTACATCTCTATGGAGTAAATGGGAGTGAACGGAGTAAAACCTTTATATCCCATTGCCAACCCTCACATTTTCTCACCAATGCCTTTGCACCCGTCTTGTCCCATCCCACGTGGGACATGTTGCAGAGCTTCACACCAGCAACTTGGGAAGTGTAACTCAGAAAGCGTTGCCTTGGCGATCCAGGTAAGAAGGATGCCAACATCCTCACCTTCTTCTCCCACCCCAACAGGCGACCCTGCGGCTGAGGAGTGGTCCCCATGGAGCGTGTGTTCGACTACCTGCGGGGAGGGCTGGCAGACCAGGACCAGGTTCTGCGTGTCATCTTCCTACAGCACCCAGTGCAGCGGCCCTCTCCGGGAGCAGAGGCAGTGCAACAACTCTGCCGTGTGCCCAGGTGGGCTGAGCACTCCATGGATGGTGGTCAGGAGGGGAATGGAGATGCCCAAAGGATTGGCTGCCTGTGATATCTCCGCTCTGATATTGTCTTGGAGGGAGATGGTTTTGTTTCCTTTTCCTTCTCTTTTTACTCTAAACTCTCATCCAGACCTTGCTAGACCTAGCACTATTAGATGAGCACTTGTTTTGTGTGGTATGGATGAGCCTACAAGAAAGCTGGAGAGGGCATGTGGTGACAGGATAAAGGGGGATGGCTTTAAGCTATAAAAGGGGAGATCCAGATTAGATATTCAAATTTATTCACTATGAGGTGGTGAGGAATTGGATCATGTTGCCCAGAGAAGCTGTGGCTGCCCCATCCTTGGAAGTGCTCAAGGCCAGGTTGGACACAGGGGCTTGGAGCAACCAGTGGAAGGGGTCCATTCCAACCTAAACAATTTTATGATCCTATGATCTTTAAGGTCCCTTCCAACCCAAACCATTCTATGATTATTCTATGATTTGATGCTATCTGAAGTCAATGAACACAGTATATCTGAAAGACATGTGCTCCTTGAGATGTTTCCCAAATATGGGGCAGGCTGGAAAAGAGAAGCACCAGTTGACACTTTAAGTCTCCCAGATACTAACACTGGGCATATCACTGCAAAATCAGCCTGAAAAACTCAGGCAGCTGGTATGGTTACGAATGGAATCACACATCATCTCTGCTTCCATACACTTTCTTCCACAGTTTTGATGGAGAGTACAGTCTGGGGAGCCTGGACATAATTCCATGCTATTAAACTAGATGTGTTATTCCTAACT
>NDXB01006115.1:2038-16020 GCA_002631895.1 Agapornis roseicollis | reverse complement strand
CTGTGCCTGGAATTGCTGCACCCAGGTGTATGTGCCTTCACCCCCAGGGTGCCCATCCCTGGGCCCATCGCTGTGTCCCTGCGGCGGTCCCAGAGCTCTCCTGCCCGCTGTGGCACCAATGGGGACACTTGGGGACATCAGCTCCAGGCCATGCAGCAGCTCTGCCCAAGGGCTCAGACCCAACTGAGGGGCCAGTGCCGGCGGACAGGGGATGTCCCAGGACACACACACAGAGCTCATGCCTGTCTGTGGGTGCTGGATCCGTGTCCCTCCACAGGAACACGGTGGTGGAGCCATTGGGTTATTCTCTGCACCGTGCCATGGGCACGGGAAACAGCAGGGAATGGCTGGGAGAGGGGAGGGAAGCCCCTCCAGCCCTGCAAGCACAGGGGGAGGAGAGGGGCACAGTGTCCTCAGGGTCCCCAGTGTCCCCTGAAGTCCCACAGTTTCCAGCATCCCCAGTGTCCTCAGGCTTCCCAGTGTTCTCAGCATCCACAGGGTTCCCAGTGCCCCCAAAGTCCACAGCATTCCCAGTGTCTCCAGTATTCCCAGCATCCCCAGGATCTCCAGTATGCCCAGTGTCCCCAGCATCTGCAGTGTCCTTATGGTCCCCATTATCCCCAGGGTCCCCAGTGTCAAGGATGAACCTGGAGCCCCAGGGATGAATGGAAGAAGGGACACAGGTATTCAGGGAAACAGGGATGCAAAGACTTGGGAATGCAGGGATGCAGGGACACAGGGAAGCAGGGATGCCGGGATACATGGACACAAGGACATAGCACTGGCACATGGGGCTGGGGGACATGATGACACTGGGCACCCACTGCCCCAGCACCATGGGACCAGTGTCCCCACTGGAGCCACAGCCATGAACTGGTGACATTGGGAAGCAGAGGCAAGGGGGGCCCATGGGAGCCCCCACCATAACCCAGTGTAGATCCCAGTTCATACATCAGGAGCTGTGTATGGTGAATTGGGGTGCTCCCCCCTGCCCCCCCGCCCCATCCCAGTCCTGTGTGGGGCTGTGAACATGGAGCTCCTGCCATGAATCATTCCTGGCTCTGGCTGAGCCAATGTGGAATGGGTGCTGATGGCTGCCAGGCCTGCGCCAGGACCAGGCATGGGCAGGCCATGGACCACGGTGCTCTGGTGTGTGGTGAGGTGGGGCAAGGCAGGATGGGATGGTGAGGGGATGGGGATAGGGATGGGATGGGGATGAAGAGGGGATGGGATAGGGATGGGATGGGGATGAAGAGGGGATAGGGATGAGAAGGGGATAGGGATGGGATGGGGATGAGGAGGGGATGGGGATGAGGAGGGGATGGGATAGGGATGGGGATGAGGAGGGGATGGGGATTAGGAGGGGATGGCATAGGGATGGGGATAGAGATGGGGTGAGGATGAGGATGGGATGGGATAGAGATGGAATGGTGAGGGGATGGGATAGGGATGGGATAGGGATGGGATTGGGATGAGGATGAGGATGGGGATGAGGATGGGATGGGATAGGGATGGAATGGTGAGGGGATGGGGATAGGGTTGGGATTGGGATAAGGTTGGGATTGGGATGGGGATAGTGATGAAGATGGGATGCGATGTGGATGGGGACAGGGACGGGATGCGATGGGACTGGGACAGGGATGGGACAGGATGGGATGATCACGCTGCAAGCGATCTGTGTGGGACTGACACCTTTTCCTCATGGGCCCCCCAAACCCGGGCTGAGCAGGCGGGGGGTCCCGCACAAGCGGCTCCGTGCACACGCCCGGCTGCGTGCACCGGGGGCCGAACCACGCTGCCCCGCACACCGGCGGGTCCCGCTCACATCCGGTTGTGCTCACGGGGGTCNAGGCGGGGGGTCCCGCACAAGCGGCTCCGTGCACACGCCCGGCTGCGTGCACCGGGGGCCGAACCACGCTGCCCCGCACACCGGCGGGTCCCGCTCACATCCGGTTGTGCTCACGGGGGTCCCCGCTCACATCCGGTTGTGCTCACGCAGCGATCCCCGCACACCCGCACCCGTTCCCACCCGCGTCCCGCACACCGGACACCGATACCGCCGTGGCCCCGCCCCATCCCCTCTCACCCAATCAGCAGCCTCACCACGCCCCTCCCGGCGGGGTTGCCGCATGCGCGGTGGATCGGGCCGGGCCCGGCCGTGAGAGGGGCCAAGATGGCGGCAGTCGGCGGGGCGCTCGGGCGGGCGGGGCGCGGGGCGGTGGCGGCAGGGCCGTGACCCCCGGTGACCCCCCCACCGGGTGACCCCGCGGTGACCCCCGCTGACCCCGCGGTGACCCCGCCATGGCCCGCCTGGCCGACTACTTCGTCCTCGTGGGATACGACCCCGGCAAGCGCGGTGAGCCCGGGACCGGGATGGGGCTGGTACGGGCCACGGGCACCGGCACCGGGCACGGCACGGCCCGGCCCGGCCCGGGGTACGCGCCGCGCTATAGCGACGGGGCGGGGACTGCGGCCCGGGGGGGACCGCGTCCGGGAGCGGCGGCCGCACCGAGGGGGATTGGAGCCCCGCGGCCTTCCCCGGGCGCTGCTCCGCGGGCAGCGGGCAGGGCTCAGGCCGCGGCACCGGCGCCCCCCTTCTTCCCCCCCCCCGCTCTCGGCCGTGCCGCGGAGCCGCGGTTCGCTGTGTGGGACCGGGTGGGTTTCGGGGCTGTGTCCAGGGTGAGCCCCCGGCCCGAGGGTTGGGGCGCAGCGGCGCTGTCAGTGAGAGAGGGGGAGTGCGCCTGGAACAGGGATGTGCTGATGGGTCCCCACCGAGAGCATCCAGGCGGGAACCGCAGAGGGGTTTGTGTTGGAAGGGACCTTCAAGCTCCTCCAGCTCCAACCCCTGCTATGGGCAGGGACCCCTTCCACTGGAGCAGCTTGCTCCAAGCCCCTGTGGCCAACCTGGCCTCCAGCACTGCCAGGGATGGGGCAGCCACAGCTTCTCTGGGCCATCACCCTGGGCCAGCGCCTCAGCACCCTCACAGGGAACAGCTTCTGCCTGAGAGCTCAGCTCAGTTTCCCCTGTTGGGGCAGGTTCAAGCCATTGCCCTTGGCCTGGCCCTACAGGGCCTTGTGCCAAGCCCCTCTCCAGGTTCCCTGCAGCCCCTTTAGGCACTGGGGCTGCTCTCAGGTCTCCCCTTCAGGAGCCTTCTCTCCCCCAGGCTGGCCCAGCTCTNCTCCAGGTTTCCTGCAGCCCCTTTAGGCCCTGGAGCTGCTCTTAGGTCTCCCCTTCAGGAGCCTTCTCTCCCCCAGGCTGCCCCAGCCCAGCTCTCTCAGCCTGGCTCCAGAGCAGAGCTGCTCCAGCCCTCGCAGCAGCTCCATGGCCTCCTCTGGCCTCTCTCCCGCAGCTCCAGGTCCCTCTTGTGCTGTTGCCCCAGAGCTGGACCCAGTTCCCAACCTGTTCATTCACAGATGCTGGTGCCTGGGTGGTTCTGAGCCTGCGCTGGTGCCAGGGATGGGGAATCCTTCCCACCCACCCGTGGGTCGGCAGTGACAGGAGTTGTGGCTGGGAGCTCAGCACCCACCCAGAGCGGCTGCGCCGTTGTGTGGGTGCAGATCCCAGCACCGGGGGCTCTCCCATGGGGACGGGAGCTCTGGGAAGCACAGTGCAGCTCCTCTGAGGGCTCATAGCAGGCTGGCCTAGGCACAGGCAGCCAGCTCAGAGGTTCGATGTACCCTGCGCTCTCTGGTCCCATGGTGCGTGTGATGGTGTTCCTATTGCAAGTGCTTTCCCCTGTGTCACAGCATCCTGCAGCACCAGGGTGGGAAGGAGCCGCACTCCCAGTGCCCTTGGTCAGATCCAGGTTGGGATTGCTGCAGGACATGGGCTGCCCGAGGCTCTGCTGGCCTCCACAAGGCAAGCACTTCACCCGTGTTCCTTGTCCTGCGGCTCCTGCGGCTGAGTGGGGATCAGTCACTGCCCACATCCTCCCGATGCTGTCTAGGAGTGGTTTGGGGCAGAAGAATGTTGCTCCTAGGTGATGTGGTTCATTGAGCGGGATATGAGGAAGGGAAGAGCTGACGCTTAATGAATTGTGCTCCTCTGACTGAGTGTTCGCTGTCTGACTTCAGATCTCACCTGTCACAAACAGAACAGGGGCTGGGCTGGTCACAGACCTGGCAGGACAGCGGCCTCAGCTGGGAACCCATACCCAGGCGTCGGGAGTAGAAAACCACAGCACGTGTTAAGGTGTGCGTGGGTCTGAACTGAGCTGAGGGCAGGCAGCGGCTGAGAGGTGGTCATGGAACCACGGGATGGTTTGTGTTGGAAGGGACCCTAAAGCTCCTCCATGCCTTCCACTAGAGCAGCTTGTTCATAGATCTCATCTAATGAGTCCTGTTGGACCCCGGGCTGTGGCTGGGGGTGTGAGCCCTCTCCCAGGCTGTGCTGGGCTGCAGGGAGGTCTATGGGGCTTCCTTTGGCCGTGGATGGGAACATGGGCACAGCCTCGGGGGATGCTTGCAGCCAGAGGTGTCTGCCCATGGTCAGATCTGCTCTGCTACACCTCGGGTGGGCGCTTTGCCCTTGCTGCTGGCACAGCAGAGAACTGAGTACCTCTGCCATGGGTGGCAGCAGAATGCAGGCAGGAAAGCCTTGAGGTGGGGAGAGGTGTCCTGCGAACAGCAGGGAGCTTCTGCTGCAGCACCTGAGTCCCTGTGCTGCTGAGGGGACACTGTCATGGGGTGAGGAGCCCCAGACTGGGGCATCGCCTCCAGGGAACCGTTAGTGCGTGTTCTGGGCAGTGACAGCTAAAGCCAGACCCTTTCCCATCCCCATCTGCAGGGGTCTGAGCTGTGTGAAGGGTGCTTTGAATCAAGATGTGTGTCAGTGATGCTCTGACACCTCCCGCCCCGATCTCTCTGCTGGGATGTGAACACTGATAGTGGTTATTGGTTTGGGGGAATGGTTGGGGTTGCATTTTGTGTTTACCCAGCACAGGAGGGACTTGGAGCTGTTGGAGCCAGAGGAGGCCAGGTAGATGCTGTGAGAGCTGCTCTGGAGCCAGGCTGAGAGAGCTGGGCTGGGGCAGCCTGGACAAGAGAAGGCTTCTGAAGGGGAGACCTGAGAGCAGCTCCAGTGTCTGAAGGGGGCTACAAGGATGCTGGAGAGGGGCTCTTCATCAGGGACTGTAGTGACCGGACAAGGGGTGATGGGTTCAAACTGAAACAGGAAGTTCAGGTTGGAGATAAGGCAGAATCTGTTCCCTGTGAGGGTGCTGAGGCGCTGGCCCAGGGTGCCCAGAGAAGCTGTGGCGGCCCCATCCCTGGCAGAGCTCAAGGGCAGGTTGGGCACAGGGGCTTGGAGCAAGCTGCTCCAGTGGAAGGGGTCCCTGCCTGTGCGTGGCAGGGGTTGGAGCTGGAGGAGCTTTAAGCTCCTTCCCACCCAAACCACCCTGTGAGTGTGTGTGTGTGTTGCTGTCTGCGTTCCTGCTGTCACATCTCCTCCCTGCTGCAGCTCAGATGGTATTTGCAGGAAGGACAGGCTGCTCCTCTGGCAGTGACTAACTGCTGTACAGGTTGGGTTGGTCCCATAGAGCTGTAGCTTGAGCACAGGCTGTGCTGTGCTGTGCTGTGCTGGCTACAAACATACCAGGGCTGGGGGGGACCCACATGACACTGGGGGGTTCAGCTGTGTGAGGGCTGGATGGGACCCTCTGCAGCAGTGGGGAGGGGACTCAGCTCTGCCCACAGCTGGATGTGTGCAGCAGCAGTGATGGGTTTGCATGGGGTGAGGTGCTGTGGAGTTCCTGTGTCAGTAGGATTAATGGCTGGGGGGGAATGGAGCTGGAGCTGGGGATGTGGAGTGGGGAAGGTCTACAGGGGGTGGGATCTGAGGTAGCTCTGTGTTGTCTCCAGAGACAGAATCATGGGATGGTTTGGGTTGGAAGGGACCTTCAAGCTCCTCCAGCTCCAACCCCTGCCATGGGCAGGGACCCCTTCCACTGGAGCAGCTTGCTCCAAGCCCCTGTGCCCAACCTGGCCTCCAGCACTGCCAGGGATGGGGCAGCCACAGCTTCTCTGGCCATCACCCTGGGCCAGCGCCTCAGCACCCTCCCAGGGAACAGCTTCTGCCTCAGAGCTCAGCTCAGTTTCCCCTGTTGGGGCAGGTTCAAGCCATTCTTCTTGGCCTGGCCCTACAGGGCCTTGTGCCAAGCCCCTTTCTCTCCAGGTTCCCTGCAGCCCCTTTAGGCCCTGGAGCTGCTCTGAGGTCTCCCCTTCAGGAGCCTTCTCTCCCCCAGGCTGCCCCAGCCCAGCTCTCTCTGTGCCCTCAGAAGGTGTTGATGTTGCTCAGTGCAGTTTTGTGCATCCAAAACCGAAAGTAAAGATGCTGCAGGATGTGACCGTGGTGTCCCTGTGTCCTGTCGGTGTCACTGCACCTCGATCAGCTCCTGCATCTGCATCCATGTGTCTGATGAGAGGGGCTGCTCCTGGGTACATGTGTGGAGCTGAGTGTGCCCAGCAGTGGGTATTTCATAGGTGAGGATTGGCTGTGTTGTGTGATGATTGCTCGCATGTTCTGTGTAAATGCATGGGTTCCATTTCTTGGCTCTCATCCTGCTGCACACAGATGATGCTTTGCAAAGCTGGGGCCTGTGGCTGCTCTTTGCCTCCGCAGCCAAGAGGCTTTTCTGTGTGTGTCCCTCGTGGCCTGAGAGCCCCGAACCGCTCAACCTCAAACACGTTCAGTGTGGATGGAGGGGTTTATGGAGCAGGATGAGGCTCAGCCTCCTCCTGCGGGGAATAGCAAACACAGAGAAGTCAAATGTGGGGGTTTGGAGACGTGCGATTCTGCTGCTCCCAACACAAGAGGGACGTGGAGCTGCTGGAGCGAGTCCAGAAGAGGCCACAGAGATGGCTCCAGCCCTCGCAGCTCTGCTCTGCAGCCAGGCTGAGCTGCTCTGGGTCTGCACTGGCTGCTCACGGACCTCAGCAGGGTGGCTGCAGCAGTTCCTGGGTCCCGTTGCAGTTGTGCATCCTGGAGCATCCCGCGGCATCCCGCATCCTCTGCCCGCAGCGATGCCTTCAGAGCGCAGCGCTGCTCCTGCACCGGGACTGCGCTTTGGGCACGTGGGTTCTGCTCCTGAGCTCGGGTGGAGGTGGAGGCTGCTGCTCGGAGGAAGCCAGCTCCGTGCTCAGTTGTCTCATCCCGAGCTCTGTGTGATGCAGGCTCCGTCCCCGTGCTCCGCCTGGGAACACGGATCCAGCGGGATCCATCCTGTGCTCCCTGAGCTCCTGCACCTCCACGGCTGGGGCCGGTGCTGGGTGAGGAGCTGCACTAAGCCCAGGCAGAGCAGAGCTCTCGGTCCCATCCTGCTCTACCTTGTGCTGCAGTCCTGGCTGTGCTGCTCGGGGTGTCTGTGCTGCTCGCGCTGGTGGGAGGCGTTTCCAGCTGGTAGTAAAAATACCCATGGCTCTGTCATGTGTGGCCTGACCAAGTGACTCATGGCTTTGACTCAAACTGGTTCTTGTGATGCTCACATCCAGCAGATAAACCCAAACCCCCACGCTCAGGTGTCTCCAGTGGTTGCTGATGGGGAGCTCTGTTTGCTGGATAAGTACTTGTGTGGGGGGACCTTGGGAAAAGGGGATGAATCCCTGTGGTGGCAGTTACCTGGCGGTGTGGAACATGAGGGTGTTCGAGCAATCAGTGTGGATCCTGGCAAAGGGGGTCACCCCACACCACAGCATCCCAGTGGTGCTGGTCCATCTGGGAACTGCAGGTCTGGTCCCACATCCTCTGTTAATCACAGAACCATTGAATAGTTTGGGTTGGAAGGGTCCTTAAAGCTCCTCCAGCTCCAACCCCTGCCACGGGCAGGGACCCCTTCCACTGGAGCAGCTTGCTCCAAGCCCCGTGTCCAACCTGGCCTTGAGCACTGCCAGGGATGGGGCAGCCACAGCTTCTCTTGACAGCTCAGAACTTGCCTTACTCTCTCAGCTGCTGCCCAGGAGCAGCTCTGTGTGCTGCAGAGCCAGACTCAGGGTGACAGATGCCAGACAGGGATACGGGATTAGATCCTGCCGGATGGATGGGAGGTGGGGTTGCTCCCGCAGCGCCTTGTCGACAGGTCCCATCACTTGAGGGAGGTCAGCAGGGATCAATCCTGTGGTCCCTGTAGGAGACAGCCGGTCCTGAAAGCCACAGTTGGTGCTGTGCGGGCACAGCAGGGATCATCTCCCCCTTGTGCACCCGCCACGGCCCACGGGCTGCGGTGTGCACAGGAGCACTGGGGTGTCTGCTCTCCCCTCCCCGCATCTCCTCCCATGGGTCTCCTCCTGCGGCTGCTTCCTGTGCTGGCTGTGGTGGTTGTGCACCGGCAGGTCCCTTCCCAAAGGTCACTGAGTGGGCTGAGGCTTTGAAACGCTCTAAATCAGGCACCGGGAGCACCGTGGTGTAAAGATTTCCATGGGCTCATCTCTGCAGGTGGTGAATCTGCGCTGGCCTGGGCATGGGTTGGGGCAGTCCCCAGCGCAGCTGCAGCCCCGTGTCTGGGGCAGCAGCACGAGAGGGACGTGGAGCTTTGGAGCGAGGCCAGAGGAGGCCATGGAGCTGCTGCGAGGGCTGGAGCAGCTCTGCTCTGGAGCCAGGCTGAGAGAGCTGGGCTGGGGCAGCCTGGGGGAGAGAAGGCTCCTGAAGGGAAGACCTGAGAGCAGCTCCAGGGCCTAAAGGGGCTGCAGGGAACCTGGAGAGAAAGGGGCTTGGGCCAAGGGCCTGTAGGGCCAGGCCAAGGGGAATGGCTTGAACCTGCCCCAACAGGGGAGACTGAGCTGAGCTCTGAGGCAGAAGCTGTTCCCTGTGAGGGTGCTGAGGTACTGGCCCAGGGTGATGGCCCAGAGAAGCTGTGGCTGCCCCATCCCTGGCAGTGCTGGAGGCCAGGTTGGGCACAGGGGCTTGGAGCAAGCTGCTCCAGTGGAAGGGGTCCCTGCCCATGGCAGGGGTTGGAGCTGGAGGAGCTTGAAGGTCTTGCTTCAGACAAATGAGGAGTTCTCCCTGCCCCATGCTGGGTAATGCACCAGGGATGTGTTTGGTGGCCGTGTGGGCTGGGTCACTGCAGCAATACCTGGGCTGGATGCACGGCCTCCAATGGTTGAATGCTCTGGTTGAGTTGTTTGAATGCTCTGGTTGAGTTGTTCCTCCCCATTGTGAGCAGGGCCCCTACCCTGGGCTGGCTTCAGCAGGAGCTGGTGTTGGTGTGGCTGTTGTGGGTGGTGTTGGTGTGTGTGAGACGCATGGGGCACAGTGTGGGGCCGTGGGGAGCAGGAGGAGGCAACTCCTGTCTGCAGGGATGCTGTAACCGCGTTCCTCGGCTCTTACTGACGCTCTGCTGCCAGCTGGGATCTGTCACATTTCTCCCTCTTTTCCTTCCATGGGAGACAGAATCCTGAGGTTTGACTGCACCGCATTCCCTTTTCCCATTTCCAGTGCTGGGATGTGCCAGGCTGCAAAAGCAGCAGCGGTTTTAGGGATCCAAAAACACAAACAGAACCCCAGGTAGGAGCATGCCCTGGAGTCCCCTGTGCTCCAGGCAGGAGGAGTTAACCCTCAAACCCCTTTGGTTCCTTACCCTGAGAGCTTCTCCTCCACCTCTCACCATGGTTGTGGTGTGGAGCCCTCCGGCGCTGAGTGCTTGGTTTTCCTCTACGTGGCTACAGCTCTTCTTGACCACTAAATGCTCTGGTAATGGCAAAGCAGAGCCTGCAGGCACCTTGCGGCAGGATCCTCCTGCTCTTGGGAATGTGTCTCTGCTGTGTTGCAGCCCTGTTTCTCCCTCTTCCAGTTTAGCAACTGGTAAACAGGAGGCACGGAGGGTTTGGTGTTGGGGGCAGCAGTTAATGGTGAGAAAGGGCAGGCGATGCCGGCCATCTCGAATAGACTGGGTTTGTGTTCGAAGGGCCCTTAAAGCTCCTCCAGTTCCAGTCCCCTGCCATGGGCAGGGACACCTTACACTAGAGCAACTTGCTCCAAGCCCTGTCCAACCTCTCCTCTCCCAGAGCAGAGGCCCTTTGTGTCACCCTGCTTGCAGTGGGGCTTCTGCCGTGGCTCTCAAGTGCCGAGGTGGGTTTGCAGGAGCAGCCCAACCTCTTGGGCAAGCTGCTGCCCTGTAGCTGCCTTTCGGGGCCCTGCCTGTTCATTCTGTGTTTCTGAAGGGGTTGATGCAGAGGATGCAGCAGGAAGCTCTGTGAGGAGGAAACCCCCAGGTCTGTCTGTGTGTCTGAGCTCACTGGCCCTGTTCCTGTGTTGTGGGCAGCTGGAGGAAGTGCAGCAGAAACCTGGTCCCATTGCTTGTGGCTCTGCACAGCATCTTCCTCCGCAGGCCAGGGCCTCCCAACCTGCTGATTGCACAGATAGCGGCTGGGGCACAGCGGCAGCGAGGGGTGAGCGGCGACACCAGCATGGAGCAATTCATACCTTGTCAAGTTGGTGGCCATCGTGTTGGTGGATAAGGGAAGAGCAACTGATGCCCTCTGCCTGGCCCTGCAGAAGGTGTTCAGTACTGTCCTGCACAATGTCCTTGTCTCTAAGGTGGAGAGGCGTGGATTTCATAGCTGGACTACTCGGTGGATAAGGAATTGGTTGGATGGTTGCACTCAGAGAGTTGTGGTCAATGGTTCAATGCCCAAGTGAGAGCAGTGGTGTCCCTCAGGGCTTGGTGTCGGGACCGATCCTGGTCAGCGGCTTTGTTGGTGACGTGGACACTGGGATCAAGCACCCTCAGCACAAATGTGATGACATGGAGCTGTGGGGGGGGGTGACACACTGGTGGGAAGGGATGGGATGCAGAGGGACCTGGCCAGGCTGGAGAGGTGGGACTGTGAACCTCATGTTGTTCAACACACCAAGGGCAAGGTCCAGCACATGGATTGGGATGGTCTCAGGCTTGAGAACTGCAAATGGGTCTCTGCAAGGGGCACTATTGGAGCCGAACCCCAGCAGATGCCATCCTGCTCTGCTCCTCCTGCCCACGTTGTGCCAGGTCTCTGCGGTGGGAGCATCGGCTGGGACATCCCTGCCTGCTGAGCACAGAGTGGGACCACATCTGGCGCTCACCTCCACACATCTGCTCTGCTCAGCACTGCCCAGCTGAGGCCGGAGGATGCTGCTGGCTGTGGTGGCAAGGGGGGGGCCCAGGGATGTGTCGTGGGGTGGGTTTAGACAGGAGCACCACCAGAGACACACGGGGTGAGTGGTGCTGGTGGAGAAGCAGTGCCTTGGATGGCACTTTGGATTTGGACTGGTATGAGTGGGGTTCCTTTGGGAAGGTGGTGATAGGAAATGAGGAGAGCCAAGCTGCGGGAGATATGGATGTGACCTTAGCAGACCTGTTTAGGAAAGAGGTTAGGCTAGGTGTGGTGAGTGTGGTGTACCAGGGAGAGCCTGCTCCAGGTCAGCTTCCTACAGAGCAGAATGAGACCTGTGCTGGTCTGTGCAGTAGTTACCTGCAGGAGTGACTCCTGCAGGTTATCAGTGAGGCAAAGAGCTCAAACGTTACCTCTAGTGATGTGTTAGGTCGTAATGTGGATGAGAAAACCTGTGGTGATGCTGGGGAGGCCTGGTGTGGTGCTGCTGCCTCACTGGAATCATGGAACCCCAGCCTGGTTTGGGTTGAAGGGACCTTAAAGCTCCTCCAGCTCCAACCCCTGCCACGCACGGGCAGGGTCCCCTTCCACTGGAGCAGCTTGCTCCAAGCCCCTGTGTCCAACCTGGCCTTGAGCACTGCCAGGGATGGGGCAGCCACAGCTTCTCTGGGCAATAGAGAACTTCCCACCTTCCCCTGGCTGTGGACACTTAACGTACCCACGGGCCATGGAAGGAAACAGCTCCTGTTCTGGTGCAGGCTGCAACTGATGCTCCTGGTTGGAGCCAGGCAGCATCGTTCCTCCTCATGTGGCGTGCAGCGATTCATCCCCTTTGCTGCTCAGAGACGGAACAGCCCCGGCTTTCCACACGTGTCCTGCTGCATCCCACAGCTGATTCAGAGACCACAGCCCTGGGCTTCCATGGAGCACTCAGCCCATGACTGCACCCAGCACCAGGCCCGCAGCCACTGAGCCTCTGGAGAGCAGCACTGGCAGAGCTGTCCCACTGCAGCCCATGGTTATCCCCCGATGGCAGCCCATGGTTATCCCCCGATGGCAGCCCATGGTTATCCGCCTGGCCTGGTGCCACCACGGAGTCATGGTGTCCACAAGAAAGGGACAGGGAGGAAAGCTGGAGAGGGGCTTTGGACAAGGTCCTGTAGGGCCAGGCCAAGGGGAATGGCTTGAACCTGCCCAAGGAGATCCTTTATTAGCAGAGTGTGAATGTCCATCACAGAATCATGAATCCCTCAAAGATCATCTGCTCCAACCTTTGCAGGCACAGCATGACCTAGAGTAGATGTCCCAGTGCTCTGTCCAGCCCAGTCTTAACAGTGTTGGAGAGTCAGCACTTCCCTGGGGACATTATTCCAATGGCTGGTGGTTCTCATTGGGATTGATTTTCCTCTTGGGTCCAGCTGAAATCTCCCTAGGAGCTTGTGTCAATCAGAGCAGCTCCTCCCCTTGTGTTATCAAACAAGAGCTTTAGAGCAGCAGTGCCACCGCCTCACTGGAGCATCCCTCTAAACCAGCTCCTGGTTCCTTTGGGTTAGGGATTTATGGACCTTGCCAATCTTGGATGTGGTGATGAAGTGTCAGAAAGTGGGAAGGTACCTGGGGAGGCCACAGGAGCAGCTTCTCTGGGTGCTGGCCATGGAGAGGAGCCTGTACCTGCTCCTGTACTCGCTGTTGGGCCCCGCTGGGCTCACACACTGCTCCTTGCCCATCTCGGTGCTCTGCTGGCTGAGGTTGTGCTCCTGGTGCTGTTGGCTCTTGTCACCCTGAAGACAAAGTGCATTGTTGAGGGCTGGAGGTGCCCCACAGGAAGCTGGGTTTGATGGGCAGCACGTCCTCTTTTTTTCCCTTATATAGCCACAACCACTGCACTTAACTGATGGTGATCGCAGTGACCAGGGCAAGGAGAGGGTCTGGAGGAGCATCCCTACGTGCTGCCTGCTCATGACCCCCCCTGTGCATCCTCCAGAGCTGGAATACACTCACAGCCCAGCTGGTGCCTTCAGCCAGCTCCTGGAACATGGATACACGTGTGTGTGAATCATAGAGTCATGGAATGGGTTGGGTTGGAAGGGAACTTAAAGCATGTCCAGCTCTACTCCCCTGCCACAGGCAGGGACACCTTCCACTAGAGCAGCTTGCTTTTAAGTGCTGGGCAACGGCTGGACTTGATCATCTTGAAGGTGTTTTCCAACCTGGTTGATCCTAAGCCCCAGGCAGGAGCTGGTTCCTTTCCAGGGGCCCTGTGTCAGCCCCAGGGCTGGGGCTGCCATGGCTCTGTGGGCCATGAGCCCTGTGAGCGCTGCAGGCACAGCAGAAAGCCCGGTCCAGTGAGGAGCTGTGGGTGCAGAGGCTGAAGCTCGGGGGTGGGTGTTGGTTCCCCATCCTAGAGCAGGCTGTAACGGAGGTGTTCTCAGTTCTGTTCAGCGTCAGCCGCTTCCTACTCCAGGCTGGCTGCATGGCTCATATGGAGAGGTTCCTGCAGGAACCGAGCTGCTTCGCTTCTCCTTAACCCTCTGTCTGTCCCCTTCCAGGAGTTACTGCCCTGCTTAGAATCACACAATCCACACTGGTTTGGGTTAAAAGGGGCCTTAAAGCTCCTCCAGTTCCAACCCCTACCATGACAGGGACCCATTCCACTGGAGCAGCTTGCTCCAAGCCCCTGTGTCCAACCTGGCCTTGAGCACTGCCAGGGATGGGGCAGCCACAGCTTCTGTGGGCACCCTGTGCCAGCACCCTCCCAGGGAACAGCTTCTGCCTTATCTCCAACCTTAACTTGCCCTGTTTAAGTCCTGTGAGTGACCTCCACTGGTGCTGGTGCTGCAGCTGGAGCCTGGCACCACATCCAACGGCTTCCCAGCTGCAGCCAGCACAGCCCATGCCCC
>NDXB01006114.1:6890-49672 GCA_002631895.1 Agapornis roseicollis | reverse complement strand
TCCTCCGCACACCTACATTATTGCAAGAAAAAAAAAAAAAAGAAAGAAAAAAGAAAGAAAGGACTTCAGAATTATAATTACAAAGTCACACAGATCAGTATATGCTCTAGATTCACTGTAAAGAATGGTTTAACTCCTTGAGCCAGAGAGCTATGCTTATGGCACAGACAGAAAGCAAAAAGGCAGAGTTAATCCTGAAAATAGAAACTTAACCACAGCTTCTTATGGCTATATCTTAAAAATACTGATACATGGATTTGTCAGGATTAATCAGCTGTTGAATAGAATTTCTTATACTGGCATAAATAGTTAAAAAGTGCTAGCAATTAGTAAATGCAGGGAGTCTAATTCAGCTCTTTTAAATTCAGTCTCTTGGAAGCAGCTGCAGTCCTACAAGTAGTAAACCCTCTCTGTTTCCAGAGCATCCCTGATAAGATCCCTGGAGCAGAGGAAAAGGAGACCACTAGAAACAGGGAGAAGTGTGGGGCTGAAAAAAGCTCTAAAAAAGCTCAAAGAAGCCACTCAATCAGAGCTCTGAAAGCTGCTGTATGCTACCTCAGGGAATACACTGGCTTATTTGATCCATCAGTGTAAACTAGAGAAAGGAATTTCACATGGATTCCTCACACTTGGGTTCAATAGCCAGCCCTGGAAGAAACCCTAAGAAAGATCTATATAGAGAGAGAAATTTTGGTTATAAAGACTTGTCTGAAAACATCAGCTTGATGTGCCTGAAGTCAACCTTGCTATGTGAAAGAAAACACTCGTGTCACCTGATTGCTAACTGAATAGTCATCTTCACAGAACTCAAGGTGATCCAGGGAACCATAATTTTTATCTTCCTCTTGCTTCATTTAGGTTTTGCTTACTTTGTCCACAGAAGATGGTGAATAACCCCCCTTGCATCACATTTGTTCTCAAAATGAAGACCATGGAATCAGCCCCATTAACAGTTCTGCAGAGATAAGCATGGAAAAGTCAGGTTTTTTCCTGTCCAAAGCTGCTCTCTGTTGAATGGAGCTGTAGGTGGCATGTATCATTTGCACCATATATTGATTTATCATTTCAAAGTGATGAACAAACAACTCACTTTTTCCAAACAGACTGCAACTAATTACTCATTATCCCCCATTTAGTAAGCAGGAAAACTAGGTGGTCAAATAACCTAGTTTGCTGTACAATTAATCTACTAGGCCACAATGCACTAGCAATGTTCTTCATGTTAGCTACTCAGCCTGTATTGAACTAGTTCTACTATTGGAAGCATCCAGCTGAAGAAGAATGATCCCCATCAGCTAGTCAGCATGTGCAGGAGCAGCACACAGGACTGATTGCATTTTTGGGTTTTGACAGCTACTGTTACACACATTTTGCCCTGTTAGTCAATGCACCATCACCAAATCTCTGCACTCTGCTTGTGCTTTCTCCAAAGCAAAAGTATCTGAAATGCAGCTTCTCATCTTGTCAGGGAAAGGGCATAATGCAAAGTAACACTTCACTAGATTCTTTTTTCTTATTTTTTTTTTGTCTTTTTTGTCTTCACATGGGCTGCCCTACAGTTAACACCTGCTTTCCACTGGGCTCAGTGGCAAAAAATAACCAGATTAAGTGAATAAATGGCTCTCTGGCATGGCCAGGTATAGTCAGACAAGCAGGCATAAAACTAGCATAAAATGCAATATTTCTGATCTGATCTAATCTCACCCTTGCTTTACTTATACCTGAACAGCTGCCTACAATGCAAACCAGTGCACTTTCTTCATTTATGCACATCCTACTGGAGACTGCCTTGTCTTCAGGAAGCCATATATGCGAAGGTAAAGCTGGAAACCTGCACTTTACTGGGCATGTGCTATCAGGGAGCAAGTGCCAAAGCCAAGGCAGAAATGCAAATGGAGTACAGCCTTTGCTGCACAGCTGAGAAGATCCCTAATCTTGGTGTATGCCCTAGTTGTATCCTGGTCCCAGTGTGGTGCAAAAGTGAGATATTCAGCAAGTTTCTTTAGCAGTATTGTTTTCTACAGGAAGAAAACTCCAACATCTCATTTTGAATGGGACCAAAACCCTAGGACAACCTGTAAAAATATTTGCCACTCAGTCTAATGTCTATCTTGGCATCTTCCTTGAGTGGTGCTATTCCTGGGAGCCAAGTACAAGCTAAGAGAGAGCTACGTACTCTTTGGGGAACAGCCTAAAAGAACAGCCTGAAATGTTAAGTACATTTACTTCATTCACAGTAATGCACTTTTAAGCCTACCTTTAAGTAAACATTTGTACATTTAAGTTTTGCTAGTGCAAATATTCACAGAAAATACATCCTCTCTTGGTTGCTTGGCCACACGGATGTGAACACCATTGGACACATTCTTACTCATGGTAATTTCCAGGTTTTTCTGTCTTCTCTCTCCACACAGCTGAAAACATATATTTCTAAGTAAATACTGTGTATAGGTCACACAAATGTTTCAAGTTACTCCCTGAACACGTGTGTTGATGGAATACAGGATTGGGGAAATAGTGACAGACAGAACAGAAAAGCCAAACTTCCTTTATTGAAGGAAACATGCCTTTTTACACTTTGATAACACAGAGTGTGTACAGCTGAATGAATTCTACACAAATTCACCTTCAGGCAGAGCCTGGGGAAAAAAAAATGCAGTGAAAGTACTGGAAAAGTGTGCACTGTAATGAAGTCTCCAATAATTTCAACTCCCATGATTTTGCATAGAATTAAAAGATAACAGAACATAGTATTTCCTCTTGTTCCCATCTGAGTTAAAATGGTAGAACATGTAATGTACTGAAAAGAATATAAGCAGCATTTTCCCTTCTGTTAATTGGACTTACGACAATCAGAAAAAACAAAGGTAAAGCTAAACCACATGTGTATAATTCAAAACATAAGCACGTTCTTTAGCTTATGTACATAGTTTCAGAAAATACTTTGGTAATTAGCATCACTGTGCTCCAAGGAAACGACGGCAGAGCCATTGTATGGCTAAATATTCAGATACTAATGTGTCTTTATGCAACAGTCTGTATAAATCTGTTCTATAGATCTTGCTTTAGGATCTATCATGTTATAGGCATGTCAATTATGTTGAATTAAGACTTCTCTTTCTTTAATGTGTTCTTCAACAGTCATGAGAGGGAAGTTTATTAAAAAGCAGGTTTCCACCCAAGTCCTTGGCATCCATATGTTAATTATGTAAGTACCCTTATCTGGATTTAGAGATATAAACTTGGGACTCAGATTCTGAACTTGGCAAATACGGTACAATCAGAGGTCTGGAGTGAAATGCAGTATGTGAGGCAGGTATTGCTACTTGAAGTAACTGAGGAAAAAAATTGTCATTTTCACAAAATAAGAGTTTTGACATGGAAACCAGTGAACACTTCTCATCTTCTTTGGATGCTGCCTTGAATTCATATTGCTTTTTACACACAAGAGTTTGATGATTGGGCAGTATTTCTAGTCCTTTTGTAATAGCTAGGTATTTATTCCCAGCAAAAGCACCTATGTTGTAATCATAAAGTGGACACAGGGGGTAAAAAAACCTTATATACTATCAGAAGTGATGAAAATAAGATCAACAATGATAAAAATCAAAAAGATAATCATGTTGTATGCTTTTTAGTTGTAGGGTTTTAAAATACTACCACTATACTCACCTCAAAACACAGTACTTCGGTTCAGAAAAACATTAACAGCTGTAAAATAAAAGCAGTGTGCTTTGTACTACTTGGAATAATTGAACCCTGTAGAGATATTGAGAGAAGTGTCTTGGTGCTGCTGGCCCAGTTTTTAAGAATGTCCAGTGGCAACATCAGCGAACAGAAACCTAAGTAAAAGTATTCAGAAAACCTTTGTGAACTGTAGAAGAAAAGTTGAATTCAGAGTTTGCTTGAGGACCTAAGTTAGCTTTTATTCAGTAACTACTGAGCTGTAGAAACTTGATTATACTTCTATTGAAGTCAGTACAGCTTTGATATGTTAAGGAAATTAAGCACAGGTAGGTCTGTTGTTCTCACTCTGACTAATTGCATGTTTAAAATTAGGCATTCATTAAAGAACACTTAATTAAAGTACAGAACTGCAGTGGAAAGAGGATTAGTGCCTACAAAACTGTTGATATTCACTGCTGTGCATATAAGCAAAGCTTTTTTTCTGGCTCTGTGTCCTATGTGGTAGGTCAGAGAAGACAAACTTTTATAGTGAGCACTGTGGCTACAGCTCACAGAGGCTTACAAAATGGCTACAATGTTTACCTTGTCTCGGAGTAAGTTTGTGGCATTCTCTTTATTGCAAATCCTCTGTCAAGAGACCTACCAGGCAATCCTCCTAGGAAGCCTTATGCAGCCTGGAAATATTTGCTGTTTTTTAAAATTTTCCTAATGTGTACCAAAAAGAAATAAAATTAAATTAATGTAGAACCCAAGAAATTACACATTGTACACAAACTGAACATTGATAAAGGCTAAGATGCTGACATGCAAGGTCATAGCAGCTGTGCTAAGACTTGGCTTACCCCCAAGGTTGCCCTGACATTCCTCATGTTATTTATAATTCTGGAAGTTAAAAGCAGATTTATTTATTTAATAGGAGGCTCAATCTATTACTCTAGAGCTACCTTAGTAGAAAGGCTGATATACATCAAAGGCTGATGTTTATGGATAGCTCAAAATATAAGGCAAGCAAAACAAAACAGAATGAAAACTCACCAAGAGTTTCGAGATATACTGGTACAGAACAACATACTTCTTTTGGCTAGATATTTGCTGTAGATTTAGATGAAGAACATGATTTCATCCAACATTTTTGTGGTTAATTTGCAGCCAGGATGTTTATATAAAGTAAATAGCCGGAGTTGGAAATTTGATTCTTTGCTTACTGGTAGTATCTCAAATCTGAAATGCATTTCATGAGCTTAGCTCAGAACCTGGCTTCTTTATATTCTTTTTTTTCTTCTTATTCTTCTTGTTTTTGTGTGTGTGTGTGATTGTGTGTGTGTTTGGTTGGTTGTTTGCTTTGTTTTGTTTTTTGTTTGTTGGTTAGGTTTTGGGTTTTTTGTTGTTGTTTGTTTTGTTTTTTTCTGACAGGACTTTTATCACAAAAACCAGAAAGTGTTTAAGAAAAGCAGTCTAGTTTTAGAAAATGTTAAATGGACATTTGATCAAGCACCTGCAATCTGGAAGAGGGACCAGAAAATGAGGATTTGATCATCTACTACATTTACCATCTTTTTAAGCATTCCCATCAAATACTGGTCTTAGTTATGTCATGGCTTTACTTGAATGCTGCTCTCAATTGCATTGAAAATTCTGCTTTTCTTTTATTTGAGTGAAAGTAGCTTCAAGGAGAGGTTTCATTGAACAAATTCTAGAGGATGCTGTAAGAGAACAGAAGCTCAGCCTGCATGAAAGTAAGAAACATGTTCATTTAGCATTTGCCCCTGGCTTTAGGCATATACCACCAAAGCTGCTAACCTTCAGACACTGAGCATCAAACTCTCAAAGTGGATATTCTACATGCAAAGGCAATGAAAAAAAGCTATTTCATAGCTATCAATAACAGCTTTAAATCTTACTTATTCACAGCAATGCAATTACAGTCTCAAGGCATGTGCCTTCTAACCTGCCACAGGATCTTACAATTTTGAGAGGTTTTTCAGCTTTCCAAAGGCCAGAAATCTAAAAAAGAACATTGTATCTCATAGTAAGTATTTAAAGACATGTCTCCTTCATGCGTCTGCACAGTGCTTTTATTAGGATGACACTGTGGCCAATATCTTCATGGGTTTTATTATTTTGACAGAAAACACTCACTTAACCTTTTCCTCAATAGGAAAAAATAGTTGTCAAAAACATGCACAGGAAACTGTGCTACCCAAAAATGAGACTTTTTCTGATTAAGGCATTCTGAATACTTTTTCTTTTTTTTCCTACCTCAGAAATTCACATTTTATTAATTCTTAAGCACTACAGACTTTTTCATAATGGCATTCCTTTGTTAATCAAAAGGTCTTCTCATTATTTCTTGGAATAAAGCCAAAGCAAAATCACATTATGCCTGAAAGGTATGGTAAATTATCTCTCTTGCTTGTTGTCTATTTAATTACATTTTTTTAAATGGGTGCTTGAATTTTCTCTCTTAAATTACATTAAAATATTGTTTTATATACATGCATCTACCATTCCACTGCCCTCTGCTGGAAAGAATATATCCTATAACCTATTTATGAAAAAGTAGACTGTGTGGTTGAGTAGGGGCTGGTGTTTCTGGACCCAAAAACTGGGTGCTCCTCCACTGGTGAAGTCTGCAAGCAGCTGGCTCATACATCTTGTGTGTATCCACAGGCAGATGTTTGATCATTATCTGTCTCCAGCACAAATAAACGTTCCATTCAAAAAAGTAAAAGCACCAAGTTAAGAAAACATGAAGATTGCACAGTTAAGTACCCGAAAGTCAGGAAATGCCAGAGGTAAAGCTTCCCATGAAAATGCATCTCTAATTCACAAGCATATGCATTTATAGTGCAGATTTTAATTATATGGAGGAAAACCTCATTGTTTTTTTTATATGGTATAGGGGTGCTCTCAAATTCAGGCAGTTTTCAATATGGTTAGACATAGGTTAGGATTTGTCTGAACCTATTCTCTATATTGAGCTCCCCAAAATAATTTCAGGTGATTTTCTGCTTTTTTGCTATTGAAACTAGCCTGTATAAATATAAGATGCAAATTAAATTACTTTATAAACAGACTGAACACACAAAGTCAATTTGAATTGATCATTAATCTTTAATTAATAAGTTATTTTGTAGAAAAATACATTTAGCCACCACTTCTTACCAAGCCAACTAACTTCATAACCAGTATTTTGCATAAGCAAAGGACAATTGAATCAGAACTTGTCTCATTCCATAACCACATAACTGCCTGAAGTGAATGAAAGATGAGTTACAATCACTTGTACTAACACAAAACATTAAATGAAAATAAGCTGATCTTTCTAATGCACTATCATGGTCAAAAAAGTATCAACAAAGCAATGCTGATTAAACATTTATCTTGCTGTATTTCAAAATTTCTCCACATTTTTGACTGGCAAATCTTCTCACTGGAAACTAAATTACTTTCAGGTCAAGAGGCTGGTAAAAGAGGCTGAGAAACAAACTATACAGAAAGGAAAGTCTTATATTTCTTACTTCTGTTTTTTATTTAGCTTGCAATGACAGATCTGGAAACCACTTCTATTTTAAATTCATTCTGATGAACAGAGAGAAAAATGAGAACTTGTTTCAGCTTAGGGTATTTTTGCTAATTAAGATTTATTTACAGATTAACAGTGAGAAATGATACATGTGCTGTGAGGTTCCAGGTACTACATATCCTGTAAGTGACACAGCTGTAAAATCTGTTCATAAAATAATTTTCATTTATATCTTCTACACTTCAGCTATAAGACAACTTTAGTTAGTCACAAACTACATACAAGAAATATTTTTACTTAAAATTATATGCAGCATACAATCCACTCAGTCAAGTTTACATCAGAAACCAGTATTGTTGTTCACTTGCAACAGCTTTTTGTCAGGCTAAATTTAATTTTATAGAGCATTACAGTAACTTAAGTAAACCCCTCCCAGCAGGAGTTTGTTATAGACTGGAGAAGCCCTTCTCCTATATTACCTGGAGGCAGCATAATGTTCAGCAAGTCCCTTGGATCCTAGTGGATGTGGTGGGAAAATCTAATTAAATGGATTTTTTTCTGGGGCTGGTGGTTTTGCATTTTTCTGGAGCAGAAATGCCAATAAAGCCGTAATAGACTCAGCCGTGTTTTGCTTCAGAGCAGTCAAGAGTACAGAGAGTGCAAACACAACATGCTTGCAGACCTGGAACTGGGAGATATGTATAACCTGGTGCTAGCAGCACAGTCAGGCAGTGTAACTTCTCCACTCAAAAGCTCCAACCACAGACTTTTAAGGTTTGTTCCTATAAATTAGAGCCATAAAGGAAAACAAAACCATCCCAACTTTCTTTTCTGAGGGAAATTCATGATTTGGGTATGTCTGTCTGAGACGCACTTACCAGTTCTTCCAGGTCCCAGAGCTTTCCAGCAAACAAGCCACAAACCTATCCCCCACTTGTTCAGGCAGGAAAATCTCCAGGTACAAGAACATATTTTTCTTTCCTTTCAGTTGAACCTTTGCCCATCTTCACATAGTGGGCCTCACTTAACAGAGAGATTTTTCCCTGTGTATTTAAATACATAGAAAAAAAGAAATTGTCTAGAAGCACAGAGCGACCTCATTGCTGTATTGCTTTTCCCACCAGCCTATTTTGGAGGCAAAGTCAGGATCTTGGGTCTTGCAGCTCAAAGCCACCCAACATAAAAGACAGATGGTCCTTGCATTCCCTTTCTCATCTCTCAGCAGTACAGGGCAGATGAATCAAGAAAACCATAAATCTTTTGGGTAACATAACAGTTGAATGTTAATGTGCATGATGTTCTCTTAATTAGTGATTTCCTCATCACTATTTGTGATTTGGTGACATCAGGGAATGCAGTGGAGTGCAGTGCAGTGCAGTGACAACTGATGAAATGGAACAGTCTTAAATATAAAAGAAATTACTGTTACTTTGTGTGTGTACAGAGCTAGCATGAAAATTAAGTTCAAAAACAAGACAAAAAAAAAACCCAAACAAAACCTCAAGATAACTAGAAGGGACTGGGGAAGGAATGTTTTTAAAGGAAAATTTCATTTCCAGAACCAGTTTAGATCTCCAATGCCTAAAGCCAGGCATTGTAGTATTAAGTAACCATTAGTCTTACAGCAGCACTCCACAAGCACAGAGATGTAATAATAAATAAGATTTCTCACATTTCTGTCTTACAATACAAGCAAAAAAGCATGGATTTTTAGAAATTTTTGGAAAGACATGGGATGATTCTTGTATACATTCTTACATCCTTATATGAATAAGTTATTAAGGACAGCTATGTCAATGAAGTGAGCTTCAGTATTAAACTGTTTTCTTCTGTGGTTGTGAGGCACAGGATGGGAAGGAGGATGTGAATAAGTTGTTCAGAATTCTGCTATGAAAATTATCTTTTTCTCAGAAGAACCCTTGGTTCATTGCTTACATATTTCAGCAAACTATAGCTTTTATGATATGATCTGCAAAAGAAGAATCTCCCTCACCACTATCTTGAATGGGTCTAAGGGAAGTTCTGAATCCTAAACCAAAAAGCTTCCAGATTACTTGGAAACTTGTACATGCAGCAGAACACCAGGCTGGTGAGCTTTTTGCAGTCTGTGTTGCTAAGGAGACCAGGAGCTGATTTTGGAGAGCAATGTAAGTACGTTTATATAACAAGGAGTTACAGGTTTCAGTGCTGCAAGTGTACAGATTTCTCCAGTAATATGTATTTGATACATAGATGGTTGTTTTTTCCACCCCCAGAAATACATCTGGGAGAATAAAAGGAGGAATAGTTGAGAAGACTTTAAGGTAAATTTTCATTTATTTTTATTTATTTATCCTTGCTCTCACACTATTTAGGTAATCAGTAGTATCAAAAGGGTGAAAAGATTCTGAAGATAAAAGCAGACTTAATCTAAGCCAGGCCCATACAAAATACTGACTGAAGGCTGTACACTACTTCAGACCTATTTGTATGTCCAGCCAAGACCTGATAGGCAGTAGCCATCTGTCCAGTGAGGATTATGATGAACATGTCTTCTTCCTCACCCAGCAAGTAAACAGAAGTAGAGCTGACTGGGACAGAATAGCTGCAACTTGGCAGCAACTAGCTGAATCATTTTCTTGTATATCTTTAATTTGCAGGTACATTAGATAACCAGGGCTGCTCAAGATAGAGCAATTTTTGCTAAAGTCGTCTCTCTCTCTTGCCCTGATTCATTTTAATCTATCATTTTCCATTTCAGCTGTCTATTTTGACAGTATAATGAAAAGGCTATACTTCTCCCATTTGGATAAAAGAAGATTTAGAGTTTTGTGAGTTATGATAATTGATTTAATAGTCAAATAAAAAAACTCTAGCATCCTTATAATTTCTATTAAATTTAATCAGTTCAATGCAATGTAATAAGAAGATGACATTGAAACGGATTTTTCTCATTTGTTTGTCACTTCACATGGAAATATGCAGACATGACTGTATTTTGGAAAAACACTCACTTTTACCACCAATGTTGTCCCATCAGTTTTGTAGTTAAATCAACACCTTTGCTGAAATAATTATTGATGAGAAGTTAATTTGAAGAAATTAGTTTTGTATTGGTTCCAAAAATTACTGACCCCGTAGGATTATAAAGCTGTTACTCTAAGAGCTCTTATGAGTACTTGTTTCATATTGGACCATACTAGTAATCATATTAATATATCCACTACAGAAAAAACTGGGAACAGTTCCATTTATTCACTTCTTTATAGAGATACATAAGATACTGCCTAAATATGGGAGACACAAATTTCTTAAAACTGGCTACTAAAGTTGAAATTAAGAACAACAGCTGACCACATTTTCCCACTTCTCGTGTTGTTTGGGAAAAAGACATTAGTTTCTGCTCCCTAAAATATGGCTTTGCAAACAAAATCTGCAGTTGCAAGATAAGATACTTCAAACTATATTCCTTTTTATTGTATAATTTTGGTACTTGAACACACTAATGAAGGCAGAAACCAGATACTCTATAAACACATGCAAAGTACTTACAGACTAGTGGAGAGATTCACAAAGACTGAACTAACAATTTCCCTAATATTTATCCAGTGGCAGTAATAAGAATTAGAAAAGTATTGTTCAAGAGAAATTGTTCAGATGTGTATTGTTAGTTCTGTGTTCATGGAATTGCCTACATCAGAAAATAGGTTTAACCAGCCCATATAAACTAAGCTCATATGACTCATAGCACCTTGTTGAAGACCAGTGGTGCTGCAGGGAATTTAAATGTAATGGCTTCTATTTCATAGTAAGCTCTGTCCCTTGTGAAACCCAAGAGGAAAGTATTTAGATAAGAGAATAAGTGTCCTGCATGCTGAAAGGTACAAACCAACCTTTCACAGAACAGGTGAAATAATAGTGGACAAAACTTAGCTTCCATATAATGCAATAAAGTCTTCTTAAATCCAGGACTTTACTAAAAAGGACTTTGCTCCTGTAGTGTTGCGGTTACAAATTGTTGCAGAAACCCACTGTATACTTCCTGTTGTCTTAAAAAGGTTTGCATGAGTGGCAGCTAAGAAGGATGTGTGTTTACCTCACTCTGGCTGCTGTACTCTGAGTCAGATTGAAACTCTGGGAAGCTGGAAGGAAGTGAGGGATTGCTCCTTTCCTCAAGGCCAAGCTCAGCCCTGCAGAAATTTTAGAAGGTGGAGTGGAAAAGGCAGTGAGAGAAACAGTGAGTACAGACTGGGATATTCCTGACAGGACCAAGCTGCTTGCCTAGAGTAGTGCTAACTCAAAGCTGAGCCCTGGAGGAAGAAGACCAGAGAACCATTCCTAAGAATGAAGAGAAGACTTCAGTGTTTATTTCAGCCCACTAAGTCACTATCAACTGCTAACCTTGGTAGGACTTTGAGAAAGGACAACCATCTTGCAAGAAACATTGATTGGGATTGATTTTTCCATGCTTCCCTCATCCAGTAGGTCTGACATTCCATACTTTCTATGTCATCTTCTTCCACTGTGTTTGATTTTGTGCTAACATCACAAGCGGCATTAGAATTTGGAGTCTTTCATAGCTTACATAAAATAAAATGTGATAGGAAGATAGATGAGTGATTCTGCTTCAAGATGTTGGCAAATTCAGTGTGCAGACAGCAGACAGGCATAAGGACTAAGTAACCCCAGGCTGGAATGTCAGAACCCAGATATCTACTGTGTTCCACATCTGCACTTGCTATTAAGCTGCTCTTCACCTGACAAGGATTATAGGATTAGGGGAATGGGAAATGATGACACTCAGCAGTTCAAAGGGCAGCTGCATCAAACAGCAGGTATCACAGACTCTGCTGAAGACTGCCTGTCATTGGAAGGCTTGAAATCTGAAATTGTTACAACCAACCGATCTGTACAGTGTTCAAAGCTATTTTTGTCCTATTCAGTGCCACAGAAAACAATGTTATAGTGGCTGACTGGATCTTGGAAAATGTTTATAAAATATTTTCTACTAGACTTTCTAGGTTGCCCAATAATTAGTATCTGTGAATGATCAAGCAATTAGGTTTACATGACTTTGATTCCAGTAGGCCATTAGCCTAAATTTTTAAAGATGCCAGATATACCTTTGTTTCCTTGGGGTAAGAGCTTTTTTCTTTCATTTTCACCAACTATTCATTTCGATTTGTTCCAATCTGACCACAGACAAAGTTACTAAATTAAGAATTTTCATATGATTTGCTGAACTTAAATTAATCTGCATGTGTTAAGCAAGAGAACAAAGTTAGACATTAGGTCTGCATTATCAAGAGGATTAAAAAATCTTGTGCAACAAAGAAAGAACATGGAAAAACATTCATAGGTTTCTGAAATAGCCTCTGAGGAAGAGATTTGATCCCTTTTTTTCAAGTTGACCTTTAATTTGGTGGTCATAGGAATCAGATTGCTTGTGACCTCAGTCTAGCAAAGCGTTTCATCCTGAGAAGAGTATAGGAACAAATCTTATTCAGAGTAGTAATGTGCTCACAGCCATATGTTCTAAGTTGTGTCTTGAAGGACCATAGAACCTAAGAAGATATTAAAACTCATGATTCAGCTTATTTGCATCCCTGGTGACAGTTGATTTTAGGAATAGTTCTAGTGAGAGAATATTGGAGAAAACAAACCATTAAACAATAATAAAAAAAACCCCACAATCAGACCTTGTTACCAGGACAGCTTTTCAGCTTAACTACATAATCTTTCTGGTAAGTCATTGACATTGTCTCTATAAGTTTGCTTTTGTTTTACAAAACTCTGAGATTTATCAATTTCCACCCCCACCCCCCACCCCCCCTACCCCCTGAATCAATGATGATTTGGAGTGAAGTTTTCAACTGCATCAAAGTTATTTAATTTTAAAGCTAGTGTGTTGATGATCTGAGGTGTATCTGCAGCTATAAGTTATTTTTCTGCCACTAAAACCTGAAACTTGCTCATAGCATTTTCAAACTAGTCTTCATATTCTAGCAAAAGACATATCTCAGCTTCTAACAAAGAGGAAGGATGTTGCTTGCACAAACAGTTTTACTGCACTAGTCATTCTCCAGAGAAGTAATTTTCTTTGAATCTTTATCTAGATTCAGGCTTTTCACCAGACAAGCTTTAAAGAACACAGAAGTTTAGTCAAGGAAAGCAAAAGCTTAAGTTCTTGATTTCAAGACTGGAAAAGTTACAAAAGTGAAGGAAACCAACAAAATATAATTATAAAGTATACCTGGCAGTATTATGCTCTTTGCCTTTGAGGGATTATGTCAAACACAGCTCACACAACTTCATGGCCATCCATACTGCTGTTTGTTTGGATTAGAAGTGGTTTGAAGATCTGAATAGTTCCCAGGCCGCCAGGGTTTATCAAAAACTTCTGTGACTTATTTGCTCCATTTACTCAGAACAGAATATTACCCCTCATTCTGTTCTCTGGCATTGTTATGGCATAAGAATACAGCTTCTGGATCTACACAGTAATGACTCTGTTCACTCCAGTCCTCCCACCCTGTCTTTCAGAAGATATAACAGGATTTTCACCTTTGGGTAATTGAGTACATGAAGTGCATGGGATCACCCACAGTGTTACTGCATATGGATGAGTATTAAAGGAGAAACAAAAGTTACTTCCAATGACTGGTTCTGCATTCTTCTGCAGTCTGTCCAAGCCTCTCCTGCCAGCTGTCCTGTGGTCAAAGGTAACTGCCTTCTTATCTACCTGGCAAATTGAAGGGGAGAGAATATGTGTGCCCTCCCAGCACTGTGAGGACAAAAATTTAATAAAAGATATCACCCCTCACTACAAAACTTTTATATTCTTATTTCATCATATGTGCAACACTGCTGTAAGCTTGCAGTTTCTACACAGCCTCACTGTACATGCTCTGTAGATGTTGCAACTGCAATTGATATTGCAGTTTTATTTTACAATTTATTAAGGCTACAGCTATGGCTTAAACTCTGGTGGTGCACACCTTTACCTCAGAAGCTACTTCGGTGGTCTCATAACTATTCACAACGTAATATATTATGCATCTGATCAATCTCTTCATAGAGGTGACTATTGTCATTTGATTTCCTGGCAGTTGGAACACACAGATATTAGAAAATACCAAAGTGGACTTGTTCTATGAATAAACCAAACTAGATCCTGAGAATCCTGGTTTTATCGAGCCTTGCAAGTGACTATGAGGGATCAGAGATCTCACCATTTCCAACTGAACATAGTGAAGGTGCAGAAATATTTCAAATGTAAGTTTAGAAGGTCCAAGAGTATTTTAAATGTAAGTTTACAAAAACAAACTCCTTCAGAGCTGGGGTAATCAGTCTCTTTCAGCATTAACAATAAAGATGGCAGGAGGTGATCCTGCCCCTCTGCTCTTGTGAGACCTCATTTGGAGTACTGTGTGTAGTTCTGGTGTACTCAACATAAAAAGGACATGGAACTGTTGGAACAAGTCCAGAGGAGGGCCATGAGGATGATCAGGGGACTGGAGCATCTCCCATACGAAGACAGGCTGGGAAAGCTGGGACTGTTCAGCCTGAGGAAGAGAAGGCTGTGTGAAGACCTCATCTGAAGGGGGCCCATAGGGATGCTGGGGAGGGACTCTTCATTAGGTACTGTAATGATAGGACAAGGGGTAATGGGTTCAAACTTAAACAGGGGATGTTTAGATTGGATCTAAGGAAGAAATTCTTTCCTGTTAGGGTGGTGAGGCACTGGAATGGGTTGCCCANTGGGTTCAAACTTAAACAGGGGATGTTTAGATTGGATCTAAGGAAGAAATTCTTTCCTGTTAGGGTGGTGAGGCACTGGAATGGGTTGCCCAGGGAGGTTGTGAATGCTCCATCCCTGGCAGTGTTCAAGGTCAGGTTGGATGAAGCCTTGGGTGGCATGGTTTAGTGTGAGGTGTCCCTGCTTATGGCAGGGGTGTTGGAACTGGATGATCTTAAGGTCCTTTCCAACCCTAACTATTCTATGATTCTATGATTAGTAGTCAGTAGGAGTGCCAAAGCCTCCTGACTCTTCACAAGCCTCTTCTCTCTGGATTCAAAAAGAAGCCACTGTCAAGCCAAGAAATACTTATGCAGATACAAATCACACTCTGTTTGTGCCCTAGAATTAAAAGAACAGCAATTTCAGTATCTGTTCAAAATCTTAACATAGGTGTCTATGGCAAAAATATGCTTCCTGAAAGATGGTGATCACAAAAGATGAAACTACCTGCAGAAACTTGAAAGGTCATGAGAGAAATATGAAATATTAATTAAGATAAATGGAAACTCCAAGGTACCACAAGGAAAAAGTACACCAAAGGTGCTGTGTGTTCAGAGCTGAGTGCAAGCTTCACGTTGTTTTACAGAGCTGAAGAAATGAATATGAAACAGAACAAAACAAAGGAACTCTCCCCCCAAAAGCTGTGAATAAAATAATATACAAAGAGTTTTGGTTTTGCAAAAACTTCTGCATCACTGGCTAAGTGTTCTGAGTCAGCTGAGTAGCTGAGACAGACTACAGGACATGGGCATATGGAGGAAGAAGAACACCTTCAAGGAGTATATAAGGAAAAATGGAGTCAAATTTAAGCATCTGCAATACAAAAACACATCATAATGTGAATATGCATGTAGACAACACTCAGAACCATTTTGCTTTTCATGTTTCAGCTGGGGAGGCTTATTGAATGTTTCCAGTTTGACTGACAAAATATGTCCATCTAAGCCTAACTTTCAGCACAATTTCTACTCTTAAGGGCTGAAGTCTTTTCTAAAAATGACATTGTACTTAGAAAAGAATCTTAGTAACTATTTCTTAATGCAAATGTTGTTGGCTATAGTCTTGCTCTGATAGGATTTAAAGCTTTGCTAATTCAGATCTCCAGCAGTAATTGCTTCCTGCTCAGCAGGCATTGCCACACGACTAAATCCATTCTTTTGAAAATTCAAAGCAAAGAGAAGGTTCAGGGCAGCCCACGGCACTGATCAAAAAAACAGAAATTAAGTAACTGAGTAAGAAAAAGAGGAGGCATTTGGCAACATTTTTCTTTCACAATAACCCACACAGAAACTTGTTTTCATTTTTACATAAAACATTCAGAATTTTTAAAATCTAGGTTATTCAAAATGAGCAGAAGGTCTTGAAATGGTTTGCTCCATTCTGGACCGATATTTAATAGGACCAATGCTGAAAGTCAAACCTGGAAGACCTCTGAGTTCAGACAAGAAGTGAAAGAGCAAAATCTCTCTTATTTGGAGGTTTCCATTGCAATTACCCTTACCTTGTTTAAAATGTTGGGGGGGGTTGTTGTATACATTTGAAGCCCTGAAATTAGAAAACAAAACAAAACAAATGGCACCTCCCCACCCACTCTCTTCCCACACCCCACACCCCCCCCAAAAAAAAAAAAACAAAAACCACTTAATGGACACTGAAAAGGTCTGTCTGAGTGCAGATGCTGCTATGTATGTCTGTAAGAGAAGGANGCCCCTCCCCACCCACCCTCTTCCCCCACCCCACCCCCCCCCCAAAAAAAAAAAAAAGCCCTAAACACCAGACCCACTGCACCAAACAGCAGGAGAGAACCCAAATGCTGGAAGTTCTGCAGACAACTCTAGCATGCCTGGGAAGTCCAAAAATGATGCCAGAGAGCACATGTAATATTCTGGTCTTGCTTGCCTATAGGTGTTTGTATGCGTATATTTGCCTGTTAATACTGAATGATGCTCAGTGTAGCATGTTGAATTGGATGATCTCATGTTCTTTATAGCTTTATGTTTTGATGATTCCATGATTATGGAATGACTGTGACAGACACTTTTACTTCAAACTATTTCCAAGAATTCATCTATAATGAAATACTACCATTACACTTAGCTATTTCAAAACATTTAACTAAAAACCTGTGAGTGTATCTTAAGGAAATCATCTGGAGAACAGACAGGTCCACACCATGTTTTTCTGGTAAATGCATGATGTCACATAATTTCAGTGTGATGTTATGCTATAACAATATTATTTAGATATTTGACAGCAATTAAAATTGTTCTGTGCCACTAACAGTTCTGGAAACTCTTCTCTTCCTACACTCCCAGTGGGGAGCTAGGAGATATTTCAAAATACTGTTCCTGTGCTTGTGCCAGGTCACATTATTGATCAAATCAACTTATCATGTATCTATCACGGGACTTTGCTCATATAGTTGCTGCTGTTCTCTGGTTAATTGCCGGCTATTTCTGTTGGCTACAGCTGAGGTAGAGGTTGACACTCTTTTAAAATTTAGTATTTTGTAGGTCTCACTTCTAATATTTTTCTAATATCTCAAGCTCACCAGAAATGTTATAAGGCTTTTTTGTTTGTTTGTTTGTTTCTATTTGGCAGACTTACAAGTAGCAAGATGTTTCATGCAAAGATAAGAATCTGAAGAGAATAAAAAATGTAATAGTTGTTCCTTTTCATAAATCTTTTAAAGTTCTAATGTTTTATTTTTAGTTGCCTTTATGCAAAATCACAAAACCTGAAATAATAAAATTTCATTTTTGTCTAAAGGATCAAATCAGTCAAAGAGTTTTTATAAATTTTCTTCAAAGGAGATTCTGAATTTCACTTAGTTCAGTTTGATTTGTAATGAAAAATACTGAAGCTTTGAAAATCTCCTAGATAACTGGTTTGCTCCCAATCCAAGTTCTCATTTTACCTGAACAATACATACATTTCTCTTCAAAATTTAAAAATAGAATGTAGTCTAAGTATGTAATTAATTAATTAATTCTTCCAAGAGAAAATCAGTCTTTTTTGCCATATACAAAATTATACCAATTTTATTTTTTTTTTATTTTTTTTTTTTTTTGGCCTATGAAAATCTTCCCAGTATTTTTTTAAAGTTATAAAGAAAATCTGTCATTCCTACAAACTCCACTTTACCCAGTAGTCTTATCTCCATTTGCAAATCCCGATATAACAGTCACAAAATAACTCATGTAGCAATGGAGTCAGACCTGAGAAATATCAACAGCAGATGAGTGGGCTGTGGCTGACCGTATATTCAAAATAGAGAGTTTGCTGTGGAGAAGAGGTGAAAGTGCTCGTAGTGTACAATGTTGAAATGTGTAGTGTACGGCTGTTGAAATGTGAACAAACTATACGGACATTGCTGTTTTGTTTGATTTTCTCTTTTTTCCCCCACTTAGGTGCCCCAACCTAAACACAGATGTATTCTGTCCCAAAGAACTTGAGAGTGATTTTTAAGTGTAACTGTTGGCACTATCTGGTTGAACTGCACACTTAACTTACTAGCAGCACTACTGCCTGTACCAAATCCTTTAAAATATTAGGCTTTGCAGACCCAGATGTGTAAGTACATCTACAGAAAACTATCCCAATATTGCAGTTTGTTTTACCCAAAATGTAATCTGTAACTCTGGACAAAACTTGTCAGGCTGGTATGGTTAATAAGAGCTCTCCTACATCAATTTGGAAACAATTTAACAAATTATGAAAACTTCAATTTGTGGAGTAAATCAACAGAGAGAAGTAAGCCCAGCGAGACAGCCTGCAAGAGAATTCAGGTTTGGATAGGAGTCTGCCGAAAAGAGAGGTTTTAGCATTTCTTATTTGAATAATCATGTAGACTGGCATTTCATCCTGTGTTTTTGTTCCACTTGCCTGTGAAACTTGGCATTACGAGGTCTGAGCCCAGGCCAAAATTTCATATTTATTGCAGTAACTCAAAGAATAAACATTTAATATCACTGAATCATTCTGCAAAAAACCTGCAACTGAAAGTAATTTAATAGCTCTCTAAATGTCTTCAAATCATATTTGAGTGTCTTATCAAGAGCGTATGCTTTACCATAACACCATCTTAATACTGGAGTTAGAGAATGAAATTGTATGGGTTATACAGGAAGTCAAGCAAATGACCCAATGGCTGTAACTGGTTTAAAAAATTATTAAATGAAAGTCAGAAGTAAAAGATACCTATGGACTACATTTTGTGAGAAAGTAGTAATCACTGTGATGGCTGTTATAATATGATGACATGGAAACCAGCTTTGTTCAGAGCCTCAAAATGCTTTCATGCTTTGCAAGAGTCTTTTGAAGAGCCATTGGTTATAGGCAAAACATAAATTCAGCTGCTTTAAAAAATCTATACAATTCTCCATCACCCTAACAAAATTAATTACAGAAATATGATTCTTTGTTTTGGAATGGACTTTACAATGCTTTTTAGATGTGATTACCCATTCACTTGAAGTCAGTGAGAACACAGCCAAAGGGCAAGTGAGAGCTGCAGAAATGTGCATTAACACCAAATACCAGGAGATCCAGGAAATCCACAGTAATGGTAACTCCATCTCTCCTTCAGTCAAAATGGCTGCTGTGCTCATACCAAAGCATACACTGAGTGATGAAGGAAAGGCAAGGAAAAGTGTGATCATCGGTGGGTGTGAGCATTGCATCCCATTGCAGACTGTCTGAATGGAGTGGCAAACCAAAGCACTGTCAGCATCAGTTTCAGGAGTTTAATAATCAAAATGAGGAAAAGTTTTAATGGTTTAGAGAGCCAATGTGACGAAGGATGTTGTATACATTGCTGAGACCACATGGGCACCGAGAGAACAGCTGGTGAAATAAAGGAGATGTGCTGAGAGAGTATAACTCTTCTGTCTGAGGAATTAAGTATGTGCAAGTGGTTTGTGAACCAAGATTTCACAGAATCAACTATCAAACTCACCCAATCCAAATCTCTTCATCCTGACCTTTCATTTGCTGATTTATTCCCACAGGTAACCAGAAAGAGTGTCCTCATCCAGGAGTTTTCCAGGAGTTTTTCCTCAGTCGTGGTTTTACCCTAAGAACTCTTGGTCAGAAAGCAATAAAACTTTGCAGCAAAATGTGGGGCTATTTTTCTAAGTGCCCTATTGCAGTAGCTCACCTCAGGGAATTAAGATAAATAAACCAATTTAAGAACTCTTTCAGGGTAAATCACACTGCTCAAAAATAACCATAGACTTAGATGAGAATTGTGATTAACAGCATCCCAGTGTCATTTGGCACTGCCCTTGGACATTGCCATTGCAGTTCCAGTGATTTACAGAATGCATGTCTCTATGATTGCACAGTAAACTATAAAACATCTTTTAACAGCTGTTTTTCTATTTTGATAATGCATCAAATGTTTTTGAAGGCTCAGGTAGTTTTATTTGAACTGTTTTTTTCTGCCGCCCCTCCCCCCTTTTTTTCCTGCCTAAACTGATGTCAGTTCATTTCAGATGGCTATGCAGGATTTAAACATTCATAACAATAGAATTATTGCCAGAAGAATGTGCTTGTGAAGCATGAGTGGCTACCCAACACCACAGGCAATGCATACAAAGCAGTCAGGTGTACTTCGAGTGAGACAGCAACTCTTGTTATTGGTATTTCCTTTCCAGCTCATAGAAGTCTGCCTTAGCTGGATTAAGGAGAAAAATAAGAGGAAAGTGAAGCTGGTTAGGTAGCTTGGCAAACATTGAAAAGAGCATGTAAATGCACATGTTGTTTGTGCATGTGTGAGCGGGCACGTGCATTCAAGTACATGAGTGGATGCCTTTTTCTCTACCACATTGTGAAAGTGGAGTGAAAGGGCACTGCCCACGCTCCCCTCCCAGGATCTGACTTGATGGCAATGGCCTTGCATTCTTCAGCTGAGAAGTGCATCTGTTTGCTTGAGCCGAACCAGATGAAAGCAGCACTACCAGGCTCTCTCTTTGCCTCAGGCCCTTGCTTTTGAAGGAGCCAACCCTGCTGTTTCTCTTTGGACTTATTCCTGGTTTAAGAAGACTTGGCTAAAGGAAAACCTTCCAGTTTTCAGTTTGCCTTTGTAGCTTAGTAAGGAGAGAATATGTATTTTTCATTTGCAACTTCATTTGTTTTAAATAAAGCAATAGTTTGAATTTTATGCTTGAAAATCGGAGATAAAACCCCCAAGACAAATCAGTGTTCTTATAAATTGGAACATATTTTGAGTAAGACAACTTCTTACATTTTCATTAATAACTAAGAACATGTTTTAGCTCTAATGTTGGTTCAGTATTTTAGTAGCTGGAGCATTAGAGAGTGGCATAAGGCAGTTGTATTCCTGGTGGTATCATTGATCAGCTACTTGGACAAGTCCTTTCATTTCATTGTGCATCCACCTTCCAAGAATTACACATTTCCGTCTGAAGTAATACTGTGCATTTGGTAGGGTGGGCACTTTCTCTTATATCTGCCTTTTGTACTGTGTTCAGCACGATTATAGTTAAAACATATCAATTTTTTTTGTACTAAATGATGATATAATTTCTCAGAAGAGGCTATCACTGAAATGTTGAACATAAAAATGTCTTTCTGGATGTGGAAGCCTCATGTCAGGTCTCATGCATGGGTTATGAGATTGTCATAACAGTTTCTCACAAATACTCTCCCAACCAGATCTAGATGTTACCATTACGCTGTGCAGTTTTGAAGCATCTATAGAGTATTCTGACTCACATCTGCTAGACACAGTTGGCCAAGCAATCTGTTAACCAGATGCATGTAGCATTTTGGCCCACAGCAGGAAGAAGCCAAGGGACAGTAATGAAGTAGGCGATAGACAGCCCCTCCCTATTACTTGTTTCGGTACACTCATTATGTGATCTCATGATGCCCTGATGCACTTTGTATGTTTTGCCATGCAGAGCTGGCAACAGGCATGATATGCAGAGACAATTGTGGGAGATATTAACAGAGTTCTCCCCACACAGAAGAGTGTACCAGCATGATAGTTTCATATTTTTTCTAATTATTTATAAGAGCTGACTGTAAAAACCTAAAAAAAAAACCAACCAAAAACAAAACCACAATTTTTTGCTTCCCATGGTGAAAATACTCCATTGGAACATCTCTATTTCTCACATGTATGCACACAAATAAACCTTTTTCATTTAGCCTGTATTTTACTTCTCACAATATCATTTCATTCTAAAGTTTAATCCTTCTGTTTCTGAGACCAGATGGATAGGTTTGGGTTTGGTTTCTTTTTTTTTTTCCCCACTGGAAGAAACCAAGGCTGAGTCAAATGGTTTCAGTGGCTTTTTGTTCTTTTCTAGTGTTGCCTGGAAGCAATTTTCTCAAGCTTTGTAATTTATTTGTCATCTTCCTCAAAATCCCCACGCAAGAAAGAATGAGAGCCTTTCTTTGGAATTAAAAACAAACAGAAGAAACCTTGCCATTTGATTTTTATACATATCTTTCATATCCTGAGTGCAACAAGTTTAAGTTCTGATGTCTGGGATCTTGAGGAAAAGAAGTTATGACTGAAGTCGTATCTTCTGTGGAATACAAGTGATAGTTGGTGTCTCCAGGGATTAGGTCACGCATTACCTAATGAAATGCAAGCAACTACATGTTTCTGTATTGTAAAATCTAATATGTAAAATGAGAGAACATTTACCAGTCTTTAACCTGATCTTTAAAGGTTGTTTCTATACTTTCATACCAATAAAGCAACTCTACAATAAAAATAAAATCAAAAATTATTGTCCTCTCTTACAAATGTTATTTTCTTCTGGTTTATTTTTTTTCACAGTCTAGGTAAAGAAGTTAATGGTCTCTCGAGCAACCACGAAGATTAAATTTTTGTAATATAAGACCAAACAAGAGACAGCAAAAACTAGATTTAAAGATGAAGGTCCCTAAAACAACAACAACAGCAAAAAAAAAGGTCTTTATCTTTGCCTGCTCTTTCTCTTACTTTTTTTTACTTATTCTTTTTTTCTATTTTCATGATCCAGTTCAAATGCTTCTACTGAGCAGAGCAGTGGCAGAAAGATATATGGTATAAAGCTGTTTCTGAAACATGTAAATTCAATTAATTCTTGCAAAATAATCCACATCCTTAACTGCATCTGGAAAGTCACATAGACATTTGTGAGAATTCAGTTTGGCCTGTATGCTGCCAAATGCAGTGTTTAAGTGTCAGGTGTCACATTCTGTACCAGCTATGGTTTCTGGATTGATTTAAAGTTCAATCCCTCATAATATGTGCAAACAATCTAACCTCAAAATGGAAAAAGCCCTGGTCTGTGTTCAAAGCAGACCAATGCTGTTTGCAAACCAAAGATGAGGAATAATGATACTGGAATGTGACAATTTTACAACAGGTTGGCATCAACACTACAGTATTTGGCAAGCAAAAGTTATGCAAAACAGAAACATTCAATAAGAGGGAGAGGTATAATCTTTACATATACCCAGTTACCCCCTATATTTTACCAAAATCAGTTTGGGATTACCAGACCGAATGCGACTTAGTATCCATGCAAAATTTGTTTTCAAGTACAGATGTAGTCACTCTCAAATATTACAAACAAATAGTGACATTGTAATAACTTCTTGTTACCTTATATCAATTTCCAGACCCTAAATAAAACAATACAGAATTATATTAATTGAGCCAATAAAGTGTTGTTCTAATATATTCTCCAGGTATTACAATAATAACAGTCTTCAGCCAGTTCATTCCTTCATAATGTTTTTATTACTGGAAACATGCAAAAGCAGCCAGCTGCATATTTCCCCCTTAAAACTGTGTTCATTCTTGAATTTTCCTTCATTATCCAAGCAAGGATATTCTCATCTCTCACTAAAAAATCATTTTTATAACTGAAACTTAGGTGGAATTTTAATGTTGAATTTACATATCTTACAATATAAAAGCCTATCAATCTCTTGTTGCATGTCATATAGTCCTTTTCATTAAGGAATCAAAAAGTGGTTAGGATACCTACCTACACCACTCCTACTGGGATCCTCTTTTAGAATCTTGTGTCTTTGGTGGTTAGAGATTAGAACACATCTCCTGCCTAAGTTTACTTATGACAATTTTAATAGTTATTCTCTTTTTCTGGTATAAACGCACCACCTCAATGCATTTATAGAAACAACTCTCATTTCTTCTCAGCCTTCACTTTGCTAGGGTAAACACACTAAGCTCTTTCAACTTAAAGCCATTCTCACATGTTCTTAACTACACGCGCTTGTAAGCAGTCACTCTCCAGATTTTTTGTAAGCCCCTTTTTGGTATTGGAAGGCTGCTTTAAGGTGTCCCTGGAGCCTTCTCTTTGTCCTGCTGAACAAGCCCAACTCTCTGAGACTGTCTTCGTACAAGAGGTGCTCCAGCCGTCAGAGGATCTTCATGGCACTGCTCTGGACTCAAGCAGGTCCAAGCCCCTCTTGCGTTAAGGGGCTCAGAGCTGAAAGCGGTACTCCAGGTGGGGTCCCATGAGACTGGAATAGAGGGGAAGAATCACTCCCTTGACCTTCTGGCCACACTCCTTTTGGTGAAGCACAGCATATGGTTGGCTTTCTGGGTTGCGAGCACACACTGCTGGCTCCTGTTGAGCTTTTCAATCAACCAACACCTCCAAGTCCTTCTCTGCAGGGCTGCTTTCAATCCATTCTCCACCCAACCTGTATTTGTGCTCAGGGTTGCCCTGACCCATGTGCAGCACCTTGCACTCGCCTTGTTGAAATTAATGAGGTTCACACGGACCCTCCTCTCAAGTGTGTCAAGGTCCCTCTGCATCCCATCCCTTTCCTCCAGTGTGTCAACTACACCACACAGCTTAGTGCTGTTGTCAAACTTGTTGAGGATGCCTCAATCCCACTGTCCACATTGCTGACAAAGATGTTGAGCAGGATTGGTCCTAATGCTAACCTCTGTGGAACACCACTCATCACTGATTTCTGCTTGGGCATTGAGCCATTAACCACAACTCTCTGCATGTGGCCATCCAGCCAATTCTTTATCCATCAAATGGTCATCCATAAAATCCATGCCTCTCCAATTTAAAGACAAGGATGCTGTATGGAACAGTGTCATATGCCCTGCACAGGTCCATGTAGATGACATCAGTCACTCTTCTCTTATTCACCAAGGCTGTAGTCCCATCATAGAAGGCCACAAAATTTGTGAGGTATGATTTGCCCTTAGTAAACCCATGTTGGCTGTCACCAAGCACCCCTTTATTGTCCATAACTTTTCATAATAGCAATATTGTGAATGATTTTTTCTCATTAGATTAAACCATACTTTCACCAATGCTTATGCTATGAATATAGTATCAAAATGTTTCAATGAGCAGTCCCTAGGTTTCCCTCATGACTGATGGAAAGAGAATGTCAATTGCAAGCTAGTATAAAAAGTAAGACCATTATATTACTGTTTTCATGTTTTAATGTTTCATATAAAGAATGAAGTGATGCTTGAATTTTCTGTAGTTTCTTGAGAACTTTGTACCTGCCTTGCACTCTAGTCTATGCAGCAAGGGGTGACTTGAAGGCAGCAGCTTCAAAGCATGTCTTACTTACTGTTTGACTTTTAAGGAATTACATGTTTAACATGACCCTCCACAAGACAACTGTATCTGATCAGCTTTTGCAGGAACCTCAAAAGGTACAGCTCTCAACATACCCCTTTCTTATGCCTGTCAGGGGAAGGATTCATTACAGACTCCAGTGTGGGTTACAACAGATCTTAACATATGCTATCTCTTTTTAGTTTTCTCATTGCCCTGAGAGCAGACAGGGGTCTTTATGATTAGAAAGAATATTATGAAATGAGAAATTATTTAAAAGTTATAATGAGACCAGTTTTAATTTAACTCACATATTGCAGTTTTTATTCTAAAGTTTCTTTGTCTCCTTTAGAATGTAAAGTAGAAATCTAACATCTGTTATATCTTGTCAAAATTGAATCCGTAAGTTGTAGTGTATTATATGTTTGAAGTTATCTGTTAAAATCTATTTTTCTGTCTCATCAATAGGGCTAAGACACTATTCTTTTTCCTTCTGCTTCCTTCATAGGTTAATTAAGAAGTGAGATAAAAAGAAGGAAGAATAACTCATCTTTGAGTTCTTTACAAGGAGTTGCAAGGAAGACCAGGCTCCTACTTTCACGACAGATGATCACTTGAATATACGTAATTCTAATGAGGAAAGAAAGTAAGTAGTAATAAATAAGGAAGCAAGAAATCTTGCAGTAATAATAGAATGGTTATTTTGAAAAAGAAACATATGTATTCTACATTCAGAGAAGAAATCACTTATGAGCAATCACAAGTAATCTCTTAGTGTAATTTGCTTATTCACTACATGTTTCCTTACCATTGTGAGACAGGTTAGTTTTACCCTACTGATGATGCGTTGTTGCAATAGTAACCCTGCTCAGTAAGAGAGGAACTGCAGCTTCAGACCCCTGGTGAGTGTGCTTGGCTGAGGAGCCACTGGCATGAGGCTACCATCTGCAGGCTTATAACCGAACACCTCTAAGTCAGAATCCCGCCTAGACACTTGATGTGCTGTTGTGTCATCGGTCGCTCAAGATTGACCCAGGAGATGACAGTCTTGTTCAGAATGCATGGATTAAAGCTCTTCCTGGACCTTAGTTAGCAAAGGCAGGCCTTCCTCACAGGAGAAGGAAAATTCCTATTTTCAGACCTGGTCAGATGGAGCTTGTTTAGCCTTGTATGGTCTTCCATCTAAGAGAAGGACACTCTTATCAAACCTACAACCTGAGTACTCTGCTGTCACTGTCCTAATTTGCTAAGCCGTGGCAGTTAAATCTCAGGTGTAAAGAGTAGGGCTAGTTCTGCGCAAGTTGCCCTCACCTAACAAACCCACTGTGCAGACTGGAAGGGCTCACTGTCACTTGTCTGTATGGACAGGTAAGGGTTGAAACAGTAGGTGACAAGGTGCATGGGAAGCTGCAGATCCAACCTTGCATGCAGGCGGACCAGGGCACAGGTCACTCTTGATTGCCCAGGAAATGTCAGTCCCGGTCAGACACTTCCTAATTACCTAAGCTGCTTTTTTTCCAACCAGTTTTGCATATCCCACATGTCCTTGGTCATTGTACTTGTAGTAAGCATGAGTAAAGTCCTTCCCAAATCTTCGTTCATGAATCCAAGCCATCAATCAAATGTTTCTTATTGTTATGAACATTCATATATTTATTAATTACTTCAAACTTGATTTCTGGTAAAGATGAACACTTTACAAGGTTTAAACATTTTTTAGAGCAAAGATACATAGAGCAAAACCAGTTGACAAAAATAAAGAGACAAGTGCTTAAATATTTAACTGGGCAATTGTCACATATAATATATTGTTTTTATCTGCAGACACTTAAACTTGAGTAATTTTTCTGTGTTACAAAGTTCTTGTAAAGAGAAAATTCAAAACACCACATATATTTTATCACATTCCACAACAAAAAATAATGAAGCATTAAACTAACACAGCTCTCTGAAATCAGATCATGGGAGGGTTTAAGCTTTTAGCAGCTATCTTGCCTGTAAGACTCTGTGCCAGAAATTCTAGATCTACGTCTGCTGTGACCTGAAAGATAACTGTATAACTGTAGTAAAAGCACTTCTCACTCATTCAGCCAACCTTCTTACTGTAAGCTTCTTCTGCAGTAAACAAGATAATAAGTCATGTATCACTGATATGAAAGTGTTCTGATTTTGGTAGTGGCCCTTCCTATAATGATTTAGGGGCTATATTTATTCTGAGTTATTTCAGGATCTTAATTCTCTGCCAGGAGTCTCCACTGTAGTATATTCTCCCTAGGAAAATTTTTTGCAAGTTTCAGAAATCCATTATGATTGAACCTTGTTAAAATGCCAATACATAAACCAAATGATTAATGTAGCAAAATCTTTCCCCTAGATTATTTTCAATAATGATTATATGCTAGGACAGTACATAGTGTACTGTATGGTATTGACTATGAAGTTGACTGTGCAAAGAATGAAAGGACAGAAATGGTGGACAAGGAGAGAAAAAATAAAATTAATATGAGTATTCAGTTCTCCTGTGTTGCACAGTCTCTCTCTGTAAAGTTATTCAGAATTTTTAAGCCAACCTCCCCAACATACTGGAATTATACTGGAATTAGAACTGAACACCTCCATCCCTACCTCCAGCATTTTTCATCTGTGTATCTCATGTTTTCAGTTTAAGCTGGGGAAACTGAGAGAGAACAACTCCTCCCAGATTCACAAAAGTCAGTGTCAAAGTTGGAGATACAATATGTTTCTCAAGGGAAGGTTTTATGCTCCAGCATTGCTAACAAGGGCTGGGCAGTGATAAGGTTTGTTCAACATAATTTGAAAAATCTAGATAGACAAAGTAAGTATTGTGACAATAGCTCTAAAATGAAGAGGAAAAAAAATTGCTTGTCTAACAGGGGCACATCTTTCACCCTCTTCAGGAAATGAACACCAGCCCTGACCAGATATTTTCTGTCAGATATTCCTGTTAGAATGTTGCAATGACAAACAGCTGATGTGGAGTAAAAATATAAACAAACTGGAGACAGAAATGGAAACCTCAGTGTAAGGAGAACAAAAAGAAATTGCTGTACAAGATGGAAAAAAAAAAGTAATTTAATTACTGTTTAAGTTCTGTGAACGTTGAACTTTGAATCCATGCCTACCTTCATACCATTCTCTGAAAAGATTGTGTAGGGGACAAGCTCTTCAAAACTGTCACCATCTTAGGATGTAAGATCCCTCATCTAGAACTGTAGCAAACCCCACATTTTTTATTGCCTTAGCAGAGTAACAAAAATATGGCAGAGGATTGAAGGCTGTGAAGAAAGGAGTGAAGAAACTGGAGTTATAGACATTTTAGGCAAGGAAAAACTATTCAGATATTTGAAAGCATTGAATAAAAATAATTAATAAATTTTAATATAGGTTAACTGTACTCCTCTCTTGGTTGTATCTTGGTATGTAAAGATATAGTGGACACTAGCATTCCTTGAAAGGAATATACTCCATTAACCCCTCAAGGAGGTCAAGAGGACTATTTGTATCCTGTGGAAATTCCTGCACAGTGAAATTTCTTCACCTAGTTTGTGAATTTACAGCACATGAGCTTTTTTGCATTAATTTCTCAATTGAAGAGACTTAGATTTTGATCAGTCTTAATTTTTTATTAGGATTCTCATATGACTCAACAAGGTTTTATTTGCTCATCTTTAGGATAGGCATAACTGTCTTTTGGAAGAGCTCATTTCTGTCCATTGATTGTGAAATAAATTTAAATAGTTAATTTAATTTTCATAATCCATTGATTATGAAATCTAACCTTGCTTAGACTGGGTGACTAAACATATTTCTCAGAAAGTGAGATTATCCTCAATATCACTACTTACTAAAGATAAAATAGTTTTGTCCTGATTACAGAGTAAGCTTTCAAGAGAGTGAAGAGAGTAGCAAAAGCACTCTAAATCCTATCCACACTTACTGTGTAGTACCATCTCATTGTAAGTATATTCAAATATGCTAATTTTAGATGAGACAGAATCCAACCTCTGTCATCATTGGCACCAGGTTACCACCCTTTACCCGGCTCAAAAAACCCATGATTTTTAAATTTCAGGATCTAAATTAGAAATTTATTTCATTTTTTTCACCTGTTTATATTTATAAATACTACAAAACCCTGAAATTCATGCATAGCCCAAAACAGTCTATAACTTTACTGTTAAATTTTCTCATCTCTTTACATTCTATGGCAAAGGCATCCAATATATTCCTCTGCTGATGCGTTGCTAAAAAGTCTATAACTAACATTTCTTTTTGATACCTATACCTCTGCTGATGTGTTGCTACCTGTAGAGTTTGCAAAGTAAAGTCTATTACTGCACAGTTCATCTTTTCCTGTAATCCCAGTGATTCAGTATCTTTCACATACCTGTTACAAGTGTCATTCAATTGCTTTGTCTATAAAATCATTAGCTTTGATTGGTGCAGTGAGTTATATATCAGTTTCATGAAGACTTGTACACTGTTCAGCATACTTGGCACCCATTAAATTATCTTTTCTTTATTATACTGAATGTGATACCATTTGGTAAATTTAATCAGTGTATTATGTCAACTCAATTATATGTTTAATCTATTTCCTCGTGAGTTATATTCTTCTTGGAACATGTCATATAAACCCTCAGTATTTTCCCACTTACTGGTTGTATAACTTGCAGTATGTTATGCAACCTACAGCATGTTAATCTGCAGCTTCCACTTTCTCTACTGTGAATAAGCTTTCCATCCAAAAGGAAAATAAATAGCTTTTTGAAGAAGTCATTGTGCATTTTTAAACACCTCTGAAGTTTGAATTGAAAGTTTCTAATCCTTTTTTATTTTTTTTCAAAGACACAGTTTATTAATGTGGCTGTAGGGCAAAGACTGCTTTTCTGCAAGGAAGAGTAAGACAAGAGCACTTGTAAATGTGTAAAATTCAGGAGCCCAAAGGGGTACTGTCACTTTGAGGTCAGCAGACATTCCACTGGGAGTGCTCAAGAACTGAAAATCTTAAAGATCTATTAGATTTGTCTGTCATACAGAATAACTTCCTTGCAATAATCCCAAAGTCTCTAGTTTAATATTTACTGCCCTTGTCCTGAAATACCTGTGCTTCCTGAATCTGTCTAGAAGACACCTTCAGGAAGGAAAACTAGCAGATTAACTGGTAATCTTGATCTTCCTCAGGCTGTTCAGATTTCAGTACTGCCTAACAAGGAAGATAATCTTCCCAGACAGCAACCTTATACTGTTGGCCTCAGCCCATCAATCCAGTCCTCTGTAGAGCCTTCCTATCCTCAAGCAGATCAACTCCCAGCCATCTTGGTGTCATCTGCAAATTTACTGAGGAGCACTCAATCCCCTCATCCAGATCATCAATAAAGATATTAAACAGAACTGGCCCTAACACTGAGCCCTGGGGAACACCATTTGTGGCTGTTCACCAACTGGATTTAACTCCATTCACCACCACCTTTTGGACCTGACCATTAAGCCAATTTTCAACCCAGTGAACTGTACACCCATCCAAGTCTTGCACATCCAGTTTTTCAATGAGGATGCTGTGGGAAACAGTGTCCAAAGTTTTACTAAGTCCAGGTAGACAGCATCCACATCTGTGACCACTAAGTGGGTCACCTTGTCATAGAAGATCAGGTTAGTTAAGCAGAACCTGACTTTCATAAGTCCATGCTGACTGGGCCTGATCCCCTGGTCTTCCTGTACATGATGCATGATGCTACTCAGAATGTTCTGCTCCATAAGCTTACCCAACATTGAGGTCAGGCTGACAGGTCTGTAGTTCCCCAGATCCTCCCTCCAGCACTTTTTGTAGATAGGTGTCATACTTGCTAACTTCCTGTCACTGGGACCTCCCCTGTTAGCCGGGACTGCTGATAAATGATTGAAAGGGGCTCAGTGAGCAATTCCACCTGCTCTTTCAGTACCCTCAGGGACACCTCACCCTAGCCCATATCACCTAAGGCTCTTTCCAACCTGGCCTTGAACACTGCCAGGGATGGAGCACTTACCATTTTGCGCAAGCTGTTCCAATGCCTTACTGCCCTCACAGTAAAGAACTTCTTCCTTATATCTAATCTGAACCTCCCCTGTATGAGTTTAAACCCATTTCCCACTGTCCTATCACTACAGTCCCTGATGAAGGGTCCCTCTCTTGTAGGCCCCCTTTAGATACTGGAAGGCTCTATGAGGTCTCCACACAGCCTGTGTGTGTTAAAGTTGTAAGTGGTTAATAACCATTTCCCTTTGGATTATGGGGACTTTATTCTGCCCCTTGTCCCTGTCTTCCAGCTCAGGAGGCTGTGCACGCCAAGAACAACTGATCTTACTATTAAAGAGGCAAAGAAGATGTTAAGTACCTCAGCCTTGTCTTCATAAATGAATAATAAATGAATGCTACCTTAGAACAGTGAATTCTTTTCTTATATGTTTTTCAAATTTCCCACTATAGTGTTTCACCAAGTCAGTTAAGCTATTTTCGTATTATCCTTCAGCAAAATAAATTAGCATGCTAGGACACCTCACATCATAACAGCTACACTGCTTTGAGTGTTCACACTAGTTTGAAGTCACGGCTAATACTCCACCCCACAAGGTGTGCCCATGGGACACAATCTGTATTTCACAAGATGCCCCTATTCTAGCAAAGCTGATCATACTAGTTCTTAACATTTGAGATTCTGGCTTGCAATTTTGATGCTCTTTTTATCTAGGATAAAAAAACCTAAAGTCATCTAGAAGTGCTCTTCAGTGAGACACCATTGTGCAGCAAGGGCTGGGTCTGCCTGGGGGATGGGAAGACAGGATGAAAGCACAATAAGGTGTCCAGCAATGCCTGAAAAAGAATCCTGGTCGAGCTTCAGCTGGGACTGCTGCTTATCAGGCCAGTGCATGGTGGGTCAGGTTCAAGGCCAAGCCTGAGAGTCAGCCCTGTGGGTCAGAGTTACCATTGTGATGTAGGCTGCCTGGGTGGCGCACAGTCCAAGTTGACAGTGACATGACAGATCCAAGGCCAATCCATAGATTAGGAACCATACTGACAGGATCCATGGCTGGGCTGGAGACTGGTTCATGTCAGTAGGACTGAAGGCCCAGGGGTGACCTGAAATGGGGCCCCTGGAACCATTGTCAGGGGTGGAGGAGAGTCTTCTGTGCAGCCAGAACCAGGAAGGCCCCTCTGTACACTCAGGGACAGTCCTGAAATGAAGTTGATGAAATCAAAGCTTCTACATCAAAAAAATCAGAAGAGTCTTTATATTTATATTTTACAAGAGATACTGCAGCAATTCCTGCTTAAATCCATGTGCAGTCCAAAAGCATGCACAGGCCTGGCTCATGCTGCCCACAAGGTTGGTTCATTTAAAAGAGTGTCCTTGAGGAAGTACAGCATGTCCTGCACAGCTGTAGTCCAATCTGATGGGATAAACTAGGGAATGCATATTGCCAAAACACTTCATGAAAGTCAGTCTCTTTTGTATTTGGGTTTCTAAGAAAAGGAGAGTATAAATATATTTTGGGTTTTATTAAGCTTAGCAATTAATGATGACACCCACAAACTGATGGTGATGGCCAGAGTCCAGTGCAGCAAGCCCTCCTACCAGCAAAACCTATTGAATTCAGGGTCACATACTTTGGGTTTGTAGAGTTTCCATCATGCTTTGAGATGGGCTTACAAAGTCAAAGCTCCACTTGTACTAGCTCAGGACAAACAGAAATTGCCACCTCCAAAAAAGCACTTGGACCCTCATTACAAAACTTAAAACTAACTTTATTATTACACTGAAATCAAGGTGCACCTTGAATTCTGTGCTCAGTTTTGGGCCCCTCACTACAAGAGAGATATTGAATTGCTGGAGCATGCTCATGAAGGGCAACAAAGCTGATGAAGGATCTAAACCAAAAACCTTACGAGGAGTAGATGAGGGAACTGGGGTATTTTAGCCTGGAGAAAAGGAGGCTGAGACCTTATTGCTTTCTACAGCTACCTGAAAAAAGGTGAACGTTGGTCTCTTCTCCCAGGTAACAAGTGCTAGGACAAGTCAAAATGCCCTAAGATGCACCAGGGGAGTTCTAGATTGTATACGAGGAAAAAAATCTTCACTGAAAGGGTTGCCAAGCATTGGAACAGGCTTTCCAGGGAAGTGGTGAAGTCACCATCTCTTGAGGTGTTTAAAAGATGTGTAGATGTAGTACTTAAGGACATGCTTTAGTGGTGGACTTGGCAGTGCTGGGGTAATGGTTAGACTCCAACTTAAATGATTTTGTGATTCTATAAAAGCTGCCTGACTAATCCAGTTTCTTCTTGTAAGGTCCTGGAGAGCTTACTCAGGATTATATTTCTTACTCTGTAGGAAAACTATCATCACTCTTGGGTCCTGTAAGAACTGAAGAGGCACGTCTGCCAGCATCAACAAGCAGAAGTAGTCAGCATCTTTTTGAAAGGTGTTTTTGATTGCCTAGAAAGACCTTTCACACTGTAGGAGAGATTTATGTGTTTTGTCTGATGAATTACCAATATCTACTACCACCTCTACCTTCCAAATATTTGGGTAATATTCTACCGTTTTTACCAAAATATAGAAATTGTGATTTGGGACCAGGGTGAATCTTGCCCCATAGGTGTGCCAATATGCACACCTTAATGTCATGGTTTGTACTGAATAGGATTTGCAATCACTTCTCCAGCACAATCTTTGGTTCATGGTAAAATAAATGGTGGCAGAATAAAACAGTTTCTGTACAAAATACTCTCATTAAGAACTGGGAAAATAAAATTTCTCAACCAACCCACTGAAATAGGGATTTTTTTACAGGCTTGAAACTGATAAAGGTCTAATAAAGACCTAATAAAGGTCTAATAAAGTATGCTCCAAATGACTCAAATGAACTATCTTGTGGGATTACAGGTTGCAATCTGAAAGTATGTAGGAGACACTAACTGGGAAAACCTCCTAACTTCAGATTAGGACCTGTTTTTCTAAATTGTCATCATTGTAGAAGCTTCTGGGAGAAAACAAGGTAGAGCAGGAAGGGCACACAATCTAAATTCCAACTATCAAGGATATTTTCACACTGAACACATACTGCAGTGACATTTTTTGCTAAAATGATGGAAAAAAGATTAAATCAAACAATCTATCAGAGCAGACTGATTACTACAAACAAGTCTGCAATAATTCGTTGAAAATGGTTCTGCAATTCCCATTACAAGCTTTACTCCCATTTGTGCCCCTTGCTTTTGATGTCATCCATGGATATCAAAGTCAGGATGAAGCAGTTTAAATACTCACTGAAAACCAAGTATTACATTAAATGTCCCAGTGATGACAGCTCTTGTGTTTTGCAGTATTTTGTGCAATACATTGGATTTTATCTTTAGCCTGTTTGAAAGTGAAAATGAATCTGTATGACATGGGACATTAACAATGAAAAAACATACTGAAATAAATACCAAATATTCACATAAAATTTAGAGTAGATTCTTATCATAGAATGTTTGAATACTTCTGAAAAACAACTGAAAAAAGTAGGCTATGTTTTGGCTATCCTATGAGGAGAAAACAAAATAACATATGAATTATTCAAAATGTATTATTAACTTGAGTTTAATTTCAAGGCTAACCGCATGGCCAATTTATTAGGCCTGAAATCTTTAAGGAAGTATTTTTAACATACTTTTTATCTCTATTCAAACTATTAGCATTTTTGATTAAACAAGCATTTTTTCCCAGATCGTACTGCATACCCCAACTTTTTCCAAGTTGGCAATCACTGCCTAGAACAAATAGCAAATTTCACTGAGAACATTTCAAATGATGTCACATACCATCTAGCAGCTGCTGTACTAGTAATACCATAAAATAAATACCAACATCTTCTATAATGATCTTCTTTCATGGATTTGAATGTGTTCTGCACTGAAAGATGAGCACTGGCTGCCACATTTGCCCCCTGCTCATGTGCATATACTCTCAGTTGTGGCTTATCTTGTCATTGCAGGAGACAGAGCAAACAGCAGGTGGAGGGAGACAGTGCTGCAAGCAACCAGGCTCTCGAATTCTGCTTAGCAATTTCAGGCATTGATATGAACTGAATGCTTAAGCCACCCTCACCCAGCTTGACTATCGGACTGCTAACTGGGAAAGGCATGTGAGCTGTAAAGCTTGTCTGTTTTTCTCAGCTATCCAAGGAAACTACGTGTCTTTCCCTGTTAGCTTGGCCTCTCACATATCCTTGCACCATTATGGCTACAGCAATGCTGATACCATGACAGCTTTGATTCCAGTAATAAAGAACATTAACTTTGCATTTTGAGTTCTGCTAATATAAACCATGGTGGGACAGGTGTTAGTAATTTCAAAGTAGATTGGTCAGTGCTGAAGGTAGCAAAACCAGCAAGTATTAACAATCTAGTTTGCCTATCTAGAGCTTCCTCTAAGGCAGTTTTAGAGCACCCTTGATTTTCTTATTACATCTTAATCTTCATGTCATTTAAATATTCATTTTCATAAGTCAGTGTGTCATTTCTAAACATGCTTACCAGTCTTTCAGTCTTTTATTCATCTGAAAAATCTTTCTCCCTCTTCCTTGAAAAGTTGTTCTCATCACTTCCTTGTACAGCAGGCAGCCATCACCCAGAGGCTGTTCCTCCTATTCAACCATAATATCTCCTGTGCAGTGTGTTCCTGGACTTTTTTTCTTAGACTTACTAGGACTAGCCTCAGCTGTATCCTGCTTTCTTAGTGGAGAAGAACTCTTAATCATCCCTTTCACATTTCACTGTAGACAGCTCTTCCTTTTCCATTCCCTTTCCCATCCCTGTGGTTTATCTTTCCTGAAGGTTACAGCATTCTCCAGAGATTTAGTCAGACAGTGGTAATGAAGACTAGCCTTAGGAAATTAGGTCAGGTATCTGTAACTTTCAGAATTAGCATCACAAATGCCATCATGTGAGTTCATGCATAGGTACATGGCAGCTGATGATCTGCAAATCAGTATTGGGTTTCCTGATATTAATATTCTCTTCTTGTTCCCTAGTGTCCAAGGAATGTGGGTCCACGTATAGTCCTCCTCCAATACACTGTGCCCTTGAGCAACTTGATAACCAGGGAGGTGGATAAGTGGCATGTCCCCAGAACCTTCCTCAGGTTTCTGTAGGACAAGGGCTGGCAACTGCCTGTGAAGGTTCAGACTCATTCTGAAACTGCCTGAATTCAGAGGGTTGGGCACAGGATATGATCACAGGCATGACACTCAAGGGAGAGCTTGCCAAAAGGTTATGTGGTGAGTCCATTTATGGAAAAAATGTTGCTTAGAAAGACCTTAATAATGAGAGGTATAATGCCAGTTCATGGGTAGAATACATCCAGCTCAGGGACCTGGCAGCCTTTTCCAGTAGCCTACCTTTCCAAACAGTGGGGTATGAAGATGTGGCTACTGTCAAACCCAGTTAGGATAACAATTCACTCTGAATGCCTGTAACAGTACTTCCTGCTCATCTAATCGCTTTGTCAGCCTTTTAAGAGTACTTTCTTACTTCTCCTAAATGCCCCTATCAATGTACTTATGTTCCTATAGCACTTCCATTAAGTCTGCTGTTGTCCCAGTTCAGTGTTTCCCAATAGCTAATCTAATTCCAGTCACTCTGAGTAAATAATTTTTCTACTGCATCTGCCTCTTAGCTCATTCCCTACCTGGCAAACAAGAAAGTTAAAAGCTGAATAAATGGAAGCCCTGTGGCTTTTCTATCAATGGATAAACCTTTGTTCTCATTCCTAAAAGAATCTCACTTTCAATTTGTGTGCTTGGCTGAAGTGGCTCCTCAGGTGTCTAAGTTGGGGACTGTGAATCTGCTGGTTAAGAAAAACTGGAACACGAACTGAGACAGCAAAGTAGACTCAATGTGTATACAGCGCATATACAAGAGTGGTACTTAAACAGCTGTGTCATAAATATCTTTCAGTGTCAAAGTCCTTACATACACAGAATTTAGTTCTTTGGAGGTGGGGGAGTTGAGGGCAAGGGAGCTGAGGAAGAGTAAGACAAAGGGTTTGGTTCCAGGTACTTTTTTATTTCTGGCATGAAGCTGTTTTAAGAGGTTATCTATCAGCCTGTTTGTAATTATCCCAACCTCCTTGACCGTTCCCTTGCACAGCAATCTGCAACTACTGCAATAGTATTTATACACAATTTGTTTTGGTGTCAATTCATAAACTGCATCATGGAAATGGTTAGGTTAAGCAAAAAATAACTTCAACCACTTGTTGTTTTCTGCCACCCTCAGCTGTGTGGATCTTTCCTTGTCATTTACCTTTGGAGGGATTAACTTGTTGGCAAAGTTGTGCCATTTCTGTCAGTCAGCTCAGTTCCAACACCTGGTGCTAGGCTGAAAAGACAGAGTCTGGGGGCAGTGACCAGGCTCTACTGCATTTCTGCCTCTACTTTGGCACTATTTTCAGCAGTATACTTTTCACTAGCAAGAACAGAAGAAAGAAGTTTTTCTTCTACATGACCTAACACTGCAGGCTTAGTAACAACCCACTGCTGCACATATGATTCAGCTGAAACTGGCAAAATCAAAATGAAAGACACTGTATTAGTAATGCACATCCAGACATTGGCGTGATATGCCAGCAGCATAAATGAAAAGTACAAAGGATAGAGGTTTGTTAAATTAAGTAATCCTTAAACTACATGAAACATATATCCGGTTTGGCTAACCACAGAGAAACAAGGGCCTATTCTGAGAAAAGGCAGGAAAGATGCTCAGCATGTACTTGGCAAACAAATATTTTCCTAGTATATATAAACTGAGAGATTTGTTTATCTTTTCATATATAAAAATAATTCCTACTGATGGCATGTATGTTTATGTCAAGCACAGACTAGACTAATTTTGTGTATTGGCTATATCAAATCTTCCTTCTTTTAATGTCACCACACTATCAAAGAACTGTGAAAGTAACCTTAATCTCTAATTATTTTTTTAGTTCTTTAGCTAATGTGCTTGTTATTATTTGTGAAAACAAAACTTCCACTGAAGAAAAAGATTGGGCTGCTCTTTCTTCCTTCCTCTCCTTCCTCCAGATGAAAAATCAAATACTGAATTACGCAGATGAAGGCTTTAGCCAACAATTTCAACATCATGAAAACAACAGCCATCACAGTTAGCACGGCTGGGAGGTATGCTTTCCAAAATACCAAGGGAGGAACAAAGAATCATTATTTTCCCCCTTAGAAGAGACTCTTCCATTGTCAGATTTTTAATTCCTCAAACAATATGTAGCCCCGTGACCTCAAAAGGATTATGTGAAAACCAGAATATTTGTCAAAAGAAGGACAATAGATTCTGACTCTATAGGCCATATGAAGTATTTTGATCTCTTGCTGCCCTTGTGCTGGGATTAGACCACTTCAGTGCTCTGGAGATCAAAACAGCTGAATTCTGTACTATTTCCTGAATTCCATACTAACACAAACATCTTTGAGGAAAACTAAATCATTAAAACATGTCATTAACATAACTGGAAAAAATTATCTAGTGGTTTGAATAAGCCTTTCATTCTCTTATTATGTATTTAGTCTAGCATTGAGCTCATCCTAATTTCACTCTCCTTCTACTGCTCAGACCTGTACACTATTATCCTAATTTGATGGGAGCTGCCCACTATTAACATTGTTCTTAGTTGCTTTGAAGCTGAATTATCTGAGACTGAGATGCATCATACTTTTTTCCAAGCTTGGTTCTTTGCAAGAGCCTTTTTTTGAGCCTCTTTTAATGTGTCTGCATTTCAGTGGTGACTGAACAAAGGCAGGAACTCAAGCAGAATTAACATTTTCTTTGGGCAGTTTTAAGTTTCTACTACTTTCATGACTATGTCTAATATTTTAGATGCCCATTGCTGCCTCAATACATACAATAAGAATCAGACTCCTGGAACATTCCATCTTTTTTCTTATTAGGACATTATTCCCTTTTAATTTTGTAGTCACCACCCTCCTTTCCACCTGGACCCTTGTGTTGTGTCACAGCATAGTGAAGGAAGAGCTCTCTGCTCCTACTTTCCTTCCTCCTGTCACTTATACAGAAATGTTGACGCCAACCCCCTCCTCTCCACATGCAGCCATGGTTTTCCAGACACGCTGGTAGTCTCACAGCACCCAGTCTTACAGGGGAATGTGTAACTGCACCCTTAGCTGTTTGGTCACACCCATGTCTTCCACTGCTTCTCTGTCACTGCAAGAAAGGTGACACACAGACTTAGTGAAAAAGGATCCCACAGACTAAGACCTTGTAGGGGGAAAGGAAGACGCCCTCCCTGTCTGAGAACCCTTTCTTTCAGATGGTCTGTATGACCAGCACTGCTTGCTGAACTGGTCATTTCCTTGTCTCTCTGAAATGCTTCACAGTACACGTTGAGAATTCACACTCCAGACTGGAAACAGTTGGTTGTACAATCCTGGCCTCCTCATACTGGTGCAGCTGTGAACTGAGGAAGGATACTCTGCACTTGCTTGGATGAAAATCGGGTTGCAACATCCAGACAACAAAATAAAACTGTGTATGAAACACTAAATCACTACCCTGACTAGTGTTTGTTAGTGAAGATACAATGGCATTTTTACATGTAATTTTTAATGGAATTACAATCCAAGTGAATAATGGACAAAAACTGGGGATACATGCTGCTTTTCTGTGTTCTTTACCAGTTAATGTGTCCTATCCTATGTTTCAGCAGCTGCAGACAATGGTGGTGAATTGTAGAGTCCGAACATTTTGGAACTTAGCTTTCTAAGGTTGACAAAAATGTGGACTGTATCATGTCTCACTAGATGATTTATAAACATTGAAATAATACAGCCTTATCCTGAAAGCCATATGAAAAATGAGAAGCAGACAAAAAGAAAAGAGCACAACAAGAGAATGTTAGATTCTCTGCAAAATTCATGGTAACTCAGCCATCGCTGCCTTTACAAAATGTTATTTTAGAAGGGGAAGTTTGAACAACATAAGGGAAAGGAGAGCCAGGAAAGGTGGGAGCTGTGGACAAGCAGGTGTTGGAGCTAAGACATCAACAGTTAGGCATCAGAGAAGATAAACACTATCAATCAGATGAGTGCTCCAAAAAGGAGTGTTTTCTGCAGCTGCTTAGCAACACTGAGTTGCTGGTAGGTTCCAACTGCATTTTTTTCCCCATGAAAAATCTACCTTTCTGTGCAGCCCTGGGGAGACACCACACAGTCTTGAGTGTCTTTAGTGCATATGCACTCACAATCCCAGCCTTAGTACAGCAGTAATCATATAAGTAGTTTGCATTCTGCAGATGCTGAGGCAGCATCAGTCTCCAAATCAAATAGGAAATAAATATGTGAATACAGAAGATCACTACAGTAAACCCAGTTCTCCTGTGCTCTGCTTCATGTTTGTACTGCACTAAGGAATGCAGACATTGTGTGAATTACTATCACTCTTATTCAGTGATACTTTAGACATGCTAAGCATAAAGATTCATAACTAACATTTGCAAAAATCTTCAGGCTAAAGTCACAATTAAATCTTATATTTATATTAACTAACTATGTTGGACATATTTACTGCTAGTTATTTCATTTACTTCAATTCCTAAGACTTTAAGACACTGTGAGTGTAAAACATTGGAGTTGTGCAAGAAGGTTTCATAGCTTCCAAAAAAGAGGGGATTTGTGCACTGATAATAAGGATGGACCTTATTTTCTTTTAAAACAAGTAACATAAACCAAACATTAAATATTAGATACTTCAGCTGCTACTGCAAAACAAGTTACAGGAGGCAGGAGCCCAGGGAAGTGGAGTATCCCTTTCTGGAGACATTCAAACACTGTCTGGATGCTTTCCTGTGTAACCTGCTCTAGGTGGCCCTGCCTTGGCAGGGGGATTGGACTACATGGTCTCCAGAGGTCCCTTCCAAGCCTAATGATTCTGTGATATTTCATTTCTCTATCCATAACAAAACTATATCACTTTCTGTATTTGGTCTAATCTTTCTTTTGGAGCCTTTAGTCTTGATGATAGAATGTTGTCCAAGGCATGTTTCATTCAGAAAAGAAATATTACTAGTTTTATTTACCACTGAACGAGCCCTTTTCTTTATTAGGTTAATCTTCTTTGTACTGCTGACCTTGGTGATTCTCTTTTATGCTAAAAAAAGGAAATAAGTCATTTTAAAGCTGGCATACCTAGCTAGCCTTTAATCTAAACTTTGCTTCCCAGTTGTGGTGTGGGGAATAGAATAAGAATGAAATAAAACCCAGAACATGCAATAAGCCTGGGACTTGTGAAATGAAGTATCGCTTAGGTCAAGAGTCCAGCAGAACTCAAAAAAGGTCTCGGACATTTGTGGGTAACAAGAACATCCAAAATAAGCATTTCTGAAAGCCCACAGGAGTTTGTGGAGGGAGTTAGGCTTCAAGGCAGATATCAACATCTAACAAACATGGGTTAAGAAGAATGTTTCTGTGGCCAGTTGGTTCTGTAGCATTTTCTGAAGCAGGATAGAGGTCCCTCTCAGAGACAGCCCACTGAACTACTGGCTACTGGCACAAGTGTGTATACCACTCTCAGATTTCTTGCTGCAAAAGGGAGATCTGTTTTCAGATGTCCCAAAATCCAAAGTAAACATTTCTGAATGGTATTAAAGCTGGGGAAAGTATTTCTAAAGGACTACTTGGTGAACGTCGTTATCTCTTTTTGCAAATTGACTGTTATCTTTGTTTTCCTCTGCTATATCACATGAAAAAAATTCTAAAATACATGAGATGTTTGCTATGTAAAAAAATGGATTCCTGACAGAAGAATGTTATATGATGACAGGGTATGTGAAATAGTCACAGTGATCACATGGTGAGCTCATGAGACACTGCATTAGCATTGAATGTAGTCTACTCAGATGTTTTGGGGATCCCTGTGATGGAATATTGATGGAAAGTAAAACCACATGCTCTGGAAAAACAATTAGGACCTTCCCCACCACCTGACACCATCAGGGCATAAAGCTTTGGTATACAAAGTATACAGACTTATTGTTTTTAATGCTAATTTAGCTGATAATTAAACTATCTTTAAAGAGTTTAAGAATGGCATAATTTGGGTGGTATGCTTTTTTTTTTTTTTTTTTTTTTTTTTTACTTT
>NDXB01006112.1:0-18919 GCA_002631895.1 Agapornis roseicollis | reverse complement strand
CTCTTGGTTTTAATACATTGAAAAAAAATTTAAAAAAAAAAAAAAAAAAGAAGCTGTTAGACTAATCCCTTCTGAAAATTGATCTGTGACCACAGTAAATTATCCTCCATATTTTACGAGTCAATCTATTTTTAATAACTCCTGAGATAGTTAGGAAGACTATTTTTGATCAGAGTGATCAGGGTTTTTTTTAAAAAAAATGGGTATTGTTTTGTATTTAAATGCATTATATACAAACCACAATTTTTGTTACATATCATATACACAAAATGTGATAATACTGTATGTTACTGTGTACTTTATGTGATTTATGATATAATAAACTTGAAGGTTTAATTATCATTTAAGACTTAATAGTAATGAAATTAATAAGCAACATTGTACTTTTGGTGAATCATGCCATTATATGATTACAAAAGGAAGCACTGTAGGATGTCACATAAGGAGGCAAGAAACAGTATCTTCAGTACTTAATATCATCAGTCTGTTTTCAAAGCTTTTTAGATGTTCTTACAAGATAGTTTTGGAACTGAGCACAGGCTTCTGCCTGGCCTAAACAGACCTCTAAGAAGCACTTGGAGTGAAATGGACTATCTAGCGCTAACTTCACAGAATCACAGAATCATTAGGGTTGGAAGGGACTTCTGAAGATCACCTAGTCCAAGGCAGGGCTTCTTACAGCAGGTTATACAGGAACGCATGCAGGCGGGTTTGAATGTCTCCAGAGAGGGAGACTCCACAACCTCCCAGGGCAGCCTGTTCCAGGGTTCTGCTGCCCTCAGTGTGAAGAAGCTCATCCTTGTGTTGAGATGAAACTTGTGTTTTAGTTATGGACGTTGCTCCTTGTCCTGTCACTGTGCACCACTGAAAAGAGTTTGACACTGTCCTCATGGCACCTACCTTTGAGACATATATATGCATTAATGAGATCCCTCTCAGTCTTCTCTTCTCTAGACTAAACATGTCCAGCTCCTGCAATCTGTCCTAGCAAGAGACAGTAAGTCCCAGATCCCTGATCATCCCTGTGGCCTCCACAGGCCCCTTCTCAGTAGCTCGTCCTTTTTGTACTGAGGAGCCCAGAACTGGACACAGGACTCCAGATGTAGACTCACTAGGGTCAGGTAGAGGGCAAAGATCACCTCCCTGTATCTGCTGGCCACACTCCTGATGCACTGCGGGATACTATTAAGCCTCCTGGCTGCAAGGGCGCACTGCTGGCTTCTACTCAACTTATCATCCACCATAACTCTGTTAGTTACCTGAATATCACTAAAGAAGGTTAAATGATTAACTACGAACAAAAAATAATTTCATTAGAGGGAAGATTATTACTATGTTTTAAACAAACTTACTTGAAGAGACCAGCCTAAAATCTTCCATATTTTCAGAATCTAGAAGTTTTCTTTCATCTTCCAAACAGTATTGGAGATGTGGTGGTGTGGGTGGAGTGGGAGGCATCTTAATTAAAGGGTGGCATCCAGTCTTCACAGTTGTGCAGTTTTGAAAATTATAAGCAATCCATATTCCAGAGTAATCTGTGATTTTTTTTTCTACCTTTTAGGCTATCTGGATGAGAATTCACAGTAATATTTACTGGGGTTATTCAGACATATTAGTGCAAAATGCTTCAGAAATGAAGCACAGGTGGAGTTTCTAGACTCAGTCCTTTTCACACAGTTTCATTTTTATTGCCTACCTGAGGTAATCAATATATATCCATTTGCTGGATTTTCTTTCTTGTGATATCATTATTTAGTACAATGTGTGATCAAATTCCAATTGATGCTTTTAATACTGTTATTCTTTCCTACTGAGCAAAATCTTAGCTGTATAAAAAAGTTTCACTTAAAATCATGTGTGTAAATGTCCAAAGTAGTACCACTACTGTGTAGTCTGAACATAGCATTTCATGGCACCTTGCATTTTCCTATTAGTTGGCATAGATCTACTGAAAATAATTGATAAGCATGAAAAGAAACAAAAATGCAGCTTTTGCAATAATAAATCTGGCTGAATTGTGTCAGGAAAATTCAGACATTTTCATGTTATGTGAAAGCTTCAAAAAACAGAGCTGCTTTTCAGTTCTCAGAAACTTAGGGGCACCTAGAAATTTGAGTCTAAATTCCCCCTTGACCCAGAATTTACCTAGGGTATATTATAACTAAAGTTGCTCTACTTGCATCTACTTGCTCTACTACAATGCACAACCTTGCTTGAGTGGAGAAGGGTGGAAAAGGTCACCTCCAAAGTACCTTCCAGCCTTAAGTATTTTGTGATTCTGTGATAACCAAGCTTCCTGAAGAAAGTTCAAGAACAGGAACTTAAAGTTCCTATTCAATCACTACAGAGTGCCACACAGTAGGAGGAAAATCAAAAAAGTCACTCAGATTTTGAACATGTTTTCTTTATATGTCTTTCTGCCATTTTATGGTCACTTTTTGCAAATACGAGAAGCAAATTTACCCGCAAGCCATACACTGGAAGTCAATGTTAGAAAATATAGTTAAGAAATTCTGAAACAAATAAATTCTGAATCTTCTAGATACTTCTGCAACCAGCCTGGGGAAATACAGGCTCAGAATATTCTGAACTACCAACTTCTGTTCTTACCTTTAACAGTAGTCTACCTAAAGGTAACTGATTTTCAAGTAAGTACAGGAGAGGCGGTTCTTCTAATGCGACTGTGGCGTGTTTAGTTACACTGCTTACTTACTGTTTAGGATTTATTCTATAAAGAAACCCGTTGCTGCCAGTAGTGGCTTTCCAGCAACAGGATAGCACTCCTTCAATCAGCCCTTTCTCCAAACACTCGAAAATGCTAGGAAGAAGTATTTTATATCCTAAAAACCTACTTAATAAAGAGCTACTTGCCAGATATTGTAATTATTCAATGCATAAAGATATTCAAAGTCTGCTCTGGGTAAATCAGTGGTGTCAGTTTTTATCAATTCCTGCAAAACTGTTGTATACAAAGGTAAAGGTGTGGTGTGTAGGATGACTCCATTTCTTCAGTTTCTGAATGACTTTTGTCCAGTGATGTCTTGTGCTTACAGAAAGCATTGATGCCTTCTGGTAGCAGATAGCCATTGAGGGAGGAAAACAGCAGAATAAAATTTGTTCTGACAAAGTCTAAATTCTGCCATTAATTGTTTGCTCCCTACAAACATTTGTGCTAGTGACAAAGGTTGGTTCTTTGGTTTGGTTTAGTTTAGTTTATTGTTTTGGTTTGTTTTTTGTTGTGATGCTTTGGTTTGTTTGGGTTTTTTTTGTTCAGTGCTTCTTGAACAAGGAATTTGATTTTGTGCAAGTCTGTTATTTTGAAAGGTATAATTAACATGGGATCACCTCAAAATTATATGCCTCAATAGGTAAGTAACTTTTGTCCTTAATTATAGGCAAGGAAAACAATTTGGTTGCTTGTAATTGTCAAACCATAACTTTATGATATAAAAATTCAATGTGGATGTCTACATAAAGTTGAATTTGGGGGGAAGGAAGCTGGAAATATTAGATCTTTGTCTGGGAAATCAAAGAAAACATGGATGAAGGGAAAGATTGGAGTAAAACAAATATACATATTCCTGTGTCACAGGTCGTAGGAGAAAGGAAGAAAAGGGTCTCAAAAGCATTAGCATACTGTCCTTCACAGCCTTGAACAGAAGCCAGATTTAGTTAGTCTTTCTACTCTCCTGCTTCCAACAATTGTATGAGAAATACAAGAATAAAGTTATGTGCACATCTCTTGTTGATCTTTCTGGAGGATGATGACTTACTGTTGTCATGTACTTAATTTGTTCAAAAAATAGAGGTCTGTGTAATGGACCCAATCAGAGACCCCAGTCATCCTGAGGAAGTGCTTTGACTACTACAATTTACAATCATAAATTTCATTATGGGAAAAGGTAGTTTGTTTGGGTTAACAATTTTGCTGATGTTCATTTCTATTCTTTTCTTCACCACTGAAGCACTATCACCCCAAGCGTTAGTGAAATTCCTTCATATTAATGTACAGTTGTCAATATTGTAACATTTTTCTGGCAACAGGCAGTAACTGCAATTGGGTCGTTGGTATGAAGAATTGCCTTTCAAGTTTGAATAAATAGTAATAACAAGCAAAGACTAGAACAATCAATTTAAGGACATCCAGATTTCTGTGTGACTCCAGCAGATTGGTAGAATGGAATTAGCAAAAAAGAGATAGGTTGGTGTGGAAACCCAAGGTCAGAATCTACTTTCTTCAGCAGCTCTGTACCTATGGACAGGAAATGTCTTGCAACTTTTGTGTTGTTACAGTCATTAGAGCTAATGTATACTAATAGAGAGATGACAGCCAGTTCTGTAATTTAGAGAATAAAAAAATATTCCTAGAAAGTAAAATGAAATGTGATTCTTGATTCTTAGTTTCATCCTATCTGTATAACAGAAATTGAATCAAAACTCTGTGATCTGAAAACGGTAGCAACAAGGCCCTGCACCCTGAAAAAAGTTCTGGTTGCAGATGGAAGTAACTGGATAGGCACTGTTAACACACAGTAATAGAAAATCTGTATTTAAAGAGCTCATGGAGAAGACAGAACAGGCAAAATGAGACAGCAATAAAATTTATGAACATATCAATGTTAAAAAGAAACAAATTTTACAATGGTTTAAATGTGGGCTGGGATTAATGAAACGGTGATGCAAATGTATGGAAAGAACATGCAAAATGCAAAAAGCAAATCCTAAGTAGGAATTGAAGGTCAGTTTTTTCATGTTGGGAAAATCAGTTCATCTACATCTACCCATTTATCAAAGTTGGGGTTGCTTAAAACGATACACAGGAATTTTTTTTTCCAGTTTTTATCTTAGAATCATAGAATAATTAGGGTTGGAAAGGACCTTAAGATCATCTGGTTCCAACCCCCCTGCCATAAGCAGGGACACCTCACACTAAATCATGCCACCCAAGGCTTCATCCAACCTGGCCTTGAACACTGCCAGGGATGGAGCAGTCACGACCTCCCTGGGCAACCCATTCCATTGTCTCTTACCCATTTTGAAATTCATGGCAATATTTTAAAGGCAATCTTGTATCATGATATATAGTATATAAACTTTCTGTTTACTTTGTAGTTATTGCTTACTGTCACACATATTTGGAGCTATATTATTTGCATTTTTTGTTAAGTATGTGATAGGTATAATGCAATAGCTTTTTAATTTACCAGTGTCAAATGCTTCAAATTACAGTTATGAATGGTCAGAAAAGAAACTGATATGAACTTCTTCAGCAGTATGTTTCTTAGGTGTAAGTCAGTCTTTCGTTTCTGTTCTTTAAAATCATAGCAATGTTCTGCACTTAGGGTTTATGTTTCCCCATAAATCCAGATGCAGTGAAAAGAAGTGCTGAGAACTTAAGTCTTAAAATCAGCATGGTCCACCACCTGCAAGAATTGAAATGGCTTTGTGTTCAGGCCTTTTTTTCTGTGATTTTTGTACAATAAAGTACATAAAAAGTTACTGATACTTTTCTCATGTCTTCCATATCAATAGGGATCAACACGTCTGACAAAATTTTGGTTATAAACAAAAAACCTATGACTCTGAGTTTCCTTCCAGATTCAATGCTGTTTTGTTAGGTTTAATCTGATCTAAAACTTGCCATTTCATGAAAACTTTTTCATTTATAGTTCATTAGTTGCTGTTTATTTCAAGGTACTGGAACTTTCCTTATTTTCCAGGAAAAAAAAAAAAGAAAATCCAGTTACTAAAGCCTGACATTTTTAAACTGAAATGAATGTTTAAACAATTTCTGTTTTGGTAAAGAAGAATTTTTCTACTAGTGATTTCTTTATTACATCATCAGCTGCTAGCTGTCTATACTGATACATGTACTGAAAAAAAAAAATCCTTCCTATAGATAGACCATGATATTATAGTAAAATATCCAGATTCCAAAAAACAGTAAAAAAGTTTTACAGCTTTAGAAACTTTAAGAAAACATTTTTAAAATTATAATATATCTTCTTTTTCATGAATACTTATTCATATTTCTACTGTCTAAAGTGGATTAATGATTTTCAAAGAAACTTTATGTGTTAAAATAATCTTAAATAAATATATTCTCACCTTTTTTTAAAAAAAGAATTCACCTGGGAAGACTGCTGTACATGTTTCCTGTGAACAGTAGGACTTATTACCTTACAGAATAGTGAGGATGTGACCCATCAAGTTCCCTCTTCAATACACTTGTTGTCAATACACTCAGAAAAAGAAAAACAAAACAAAACAACAAGACAGAAGAAAAACCCCAACCCTCTCTGCCCTATCTAAGCATCACAAAAGAAAGTCTATTATAGGATACACTTTTAAGTGTCCTGTGATTTCTAACTTATTTTGATATTTTCTGAAAAAAAAAACCAAACCAAACCAACTTTAACAGTAACGGTACCATTAACAAAAACTGTACCCATATATCTACAAGGACTTTATGTTTCAGATGAAGTGCTACTTTCACCTGTGCAATTATCAATAAAATTAATTTCTAACCATAAAATTAATAAAAATAATGTCTGATTTACTGTCTGTGTTCTGTATTTCTGTAGATGTATGCCAAAGTCTTTATGGGCAAAAGTTAAGCCTGAAAACTGAAAAAACAGTGAGGTAGAGAATGGTGAGTTTCTAAAAATACAGAAGAATTTGACTTCTTAAGTCACAGCATATTCCCGTTTGTCAGACCTGTTCAAGCATCACTTGGCTCTGTTCATTTTTCCAAAGTGGTACAGTTTTTCTTCCTAGTGGGAGGAAATTTCTTCCTTGACATGAAGCCTTGATGAGCTCAGCCGAACAAAAAAGAATCTTATTCTTTCATTTTGCCATTTGATAGTGTCTTTGTCCAAGGACAGATCATCTCTGACACTTTACTTTTCTACCACCTACTTACTGCTAGACTGTTACGTGTTAGAGAGACAATGCTAGTAGTGCTCAAGGAAAAAGTATATGTTAGAATAATCCTATCCTTTTCCATATATGTGTGTCTATGTATGTGTGTATTGTCGTTTAAATCTAACATATATATGCATGTCTGTGTATATGATATGTATGGTTTCATCAGAATTTCAAGATGAATGACTACTTTGACAATATAATGCATTTTTTCAAATCTTTGAACAACTCTGGAAATAGGCGTATTGACATGCATTTTGGTTGACAAGTATGTAGTTAGCTGATGAATTTAATGCAGATGTGGTTTGCAATATTTTCAAACTGCAAATGTGTTTGTGATGAGACTGATTATGTTAATGACAAATGCAAGCCAAGATCTATTCTGGAACATTTTTAGGTCCCTCTGAGTTGTGGGTGTCTACAAGCAGCGATTGTCACTTCTTCCTATAGATGCCTGTAAAAAAATTGCAAGATGAGTGGAAGGCACTGGAGTATATTTTGGTGGATGCATTTAAGAATTTAAAAAAATAAAATAAAGAGAAGTTAAAACTTTGAATTACAGAACCAGCTCAATAACTTTTATAGGATTCTTAATGGTATGGCATATACCATAAATGTGCAAGACACTCCAGCATTTGAGAAATCTCTTCTATAAAAACAAAATAAAAATGAAATCATAGTTGTAACTGTGAAGCAGCTGTCCAGAGGCACAATATAACAAATTTAACCACTACTTTTTAATAACTATCCTTTTGGAGAAGGGAGTTTTGCAGATTAAGTTTTCTGAATACAAGAATTGTCACAAAACCCCCCAAACCCAATGTGTCTTGTGTTTTGGTATTTATAAGGATCAGTGAGTGCACACAAAGTAGAGCCAATATATATCAAAATAACCTAGCTGTCTCTTGCTACATTTATTAGGTTCAAATTGTTCTTGCGAGAAAGTCATAGCAGTCTGAATTTCAGACTTATATTTGTTGATTAACCATAAAGCTCATACTATGTTTATAATCTATGTCAGGTAAACAAGTCTCTGCGGAAAAGAAAATTTGAAGATGACAAAGTATATTGTGAGGGTAAAAGAAGCTGCACCTGACTCCCTCTTTCACTATACAAATGTGCATACTGACAAAACATAGCACATTATGTCCAGGTGTCCAGAGAAAAAGCGCTTTGAAAACAAAGTACTAACCAGTGTCCTTTTTAATTGCCTAAAGTCACATCTAAACCATATTATAATAATTCTATTAGTTTCTAAATATAATCAGTTATTTAGTAACAAGTCTAGGACAAATAATATCCAAAATGTACAAGAAACAAGACATCAAAGTACTCCTAAGGGAGTCCTGTTAATTCTGTGTATTGGCTTTCATGTGATATCTGGTTAATATTTGCTGCCCCCTGTAGTTTACTCTGACATAGTTTCCATAAAATCATCAGAATGACTTTAAAATTTAGAAACTCAAAATATAAACCAAGCATACTGGGTTTTTTTACTGACAATCCTTCAGTTATTTCTTATTTCTATCATCCTGTCTGAACTGCTTGAGAATTGGGATGATTCTCAATTCGTTTTTTTTGTTCAAATGTTATTTAACGGATTAAGATGAACAGATATGTTAAAACACATGAATCATATTTTAGATATGACTCTTCTAAAATAAATGCAATTTTCATCTGTCCTGGGTTCAGCAGTAGCAGTCATTTTTCTCCTTCTGAATAGCTGGTGAAGTGCTGTTGTTTTGATTTTCATCCTGGGATCAACGATGATAACACCAGTGGTTTTAGTTGTTCCTAAGTAATGTTTACTCTGATCAAGGACTTTCTGAGTCTCATGCTCTACCAGGGAGGAGGGGAAGCTGGGTGGAGGCAACAACAGGACACCTGACCCAAACTAGCCAAAGAGGTATTCCATAGCACAGCGCGTCATGCCTGGTACATAAACTGGGGGCAGTTACCCAGAAGAGCTAGATCACTGCTTGAGTTGGGCTGGATATCTGTTGGTGGGTGGTGAGCGGTTGTATCCTCTTCCTTTGTTATTCCCCTTACTATTATTGGTGGTAGCAGTAATGGTTGTGTGTTATACCTTAGTTACTGGACTGTTCTTCTCTCAACCTGTTGGAGTTACATACTTTCCATTCTCCTCCCCATTCCTCCGGGAGTGGAGGCAGGAATCGGCGGGAGTGAGCAAGCCCTACATGGTTCTGGGTTGCTACCTGGGCTTAAACCATGACGTCTTTAAAGAGGCAAATAAGGCAAATATCTAATAAACTACTTTGTAAATAATTACAGCCTATAAACATGAACATATTTCTTTTTGTTCCTTGAAGTCTATTTTTGGGGGAAATGATGAAAAGTGGTAGTTTGGAAGTTTAGCAGACATCTAAGATGTTCGCTGAGTTTAAAATGGCCCCATCACTGACTAATGAAATATCCCACTGTGCCCCAAAATTTAGTAACTGTACTGCACACTTATTGGCACCTACCTAGTGTTGAAGAACAGGTTATTAAAACAGCCTACCAATAGGTTACATGAGAAAGGAGGACTGCTGTCAGGTGTTGCTCATGGAATGCTAGAACCAGCTCAGGATGATCAGGTTCTTGAAGGCGTTATGACACCTGGAGGTGTTATGAGGCACCTAAACAAGGGATGTTTGTACTTGTTTTTGTTTTTATTTAGAACAAGAAACCTCTGAATTCTGGAAAACTAGAACGTGAAGAAATATGTGGCACATTGTTCTGCAGAATATCAAGTCTTGTGAAACAAGTATTTATAGGTAACAGTCAACAAGAATGACATCTCAGTTGAAAAAACTGCACTGAATGAGTTCAAACTGAAAACCTCCCAAGTAGTCAACATGAACATTTCTCATTTACAAATGGCAAGCAAAAGTTTAAAGAAATAGTGAGAGCAGATATGAAAACAAGGCCAAAGGCGAAAGCCTCTGACACAGATCAGGACACAATAGCAAATATAATCTAGTTCAGGAAAATGCTGGTACAGATAGAAGTACCTTGAAGCTATACTTGACCTTCAGCAAAGATGGCCATGCCAGACAAAATCAGCAGGTGAGGAATAACCTAGACAGTTGAAAATTGGTCTGTGCTTGCAGAGTTCATCAATCCCATATGCTAGGCCTGGCCAGCTTGAAGACAGAGCAATGCATGGCATGTTTCTTGCTTTAATGGATGAAAGAACAAACTTAAATGTCAGCACTTGATTTACAGAGATGTAGACTTGCTAGCAAATGTACCTGAGATAGAAAGTTGTCTTCAAAAACAAAATAAGCAGATAAAGTAGAAGAAAGGAAGAGGGATGGAAAGCAAGAAGAGGGAGGAATATCATGTAAATGTCTGCATTTCAAATGGTGTTTCAAGAACTTAAAGGTTAGTGCAAATGGTAGTGAAACATCTTCCCTTCATTTCCTCTGCATGTTTGACTGAAACTGCTGTTGCCAGTTTATGGTTTAACTTGTACATTACATATTAAAAAAAATATTACATATTAATAATATTACATATTAAAAAAAAAAAGCCAGGAAAAGGCTAACAAAGTTAAAGATGACGCTTTTAAATAGAAGAACTATTACTGAGTAATACTGCTTATGCATAACCAATTTATCAATCCATAAACCTGAAATTCGGATAAAGGTCATTTTGATAATTTGTTCTCACCTACTGTGAAACAGGCAACAGAATTTCTCTTCCCCAGTTCTGCCTCATGCCTTTGCACTGCCTTAGCAAAATCCACACCTTTTAGAAAAGTATCTGATATTTATTTAAGAACCTGATGTATAGGAAATCCACAATATTGTTAAGTAAGTCATTTTAGTGTCTGAGTAGCCTTGCTGCTTAAAAATGCATCTGTTCTTTCTCATCAAAAATTGTCTATTCAGTGGCTTTGAGACACCAGAATTTAACACCTGTCACTATCAAAGATCTTCACTTACATATTAAAGAACTGCAGAGAAAACAGGTTTTAGTTTTCTCTGTTTAAACTTTTTGTGATTTTTTCTAAGGAATATGTTAAAATTACATTGAACATATGCTATCTATTTCATAACAGAATTTTTTTCTAGCATTTTGCATTTATCATTATTTTCAGAATTCCTCTACCATAACCCATGCTTTCCTCAAAGCCCTGTGGTGAATTGCAGAATTCTCAGTGAATTCTAGACTCAATTTGTGTGTTAGAAACCATTATTCAAACTGAAACAGGGGAAGTTTAGATTGGGTATGAGGAAGAAATTCTTTCCTGTTAGGGTGGTGAGGCACTGGAATGGGTTGCCCAGGGAACCTGTGAGTGCTCCACCCCTGGCACTCAGGTTGGACGAAGCCTCGTGTGTCATGGTTTAGTGTGAGGTGTCCCTGCTTATGGCAGGGGTGTTGGAACTAGATAATCTTAAGGTACTTTCCAACCCTAACTATTCTATGATTCTATGATCATGTATGAAAGTGTCTTTCTTAATATAACACGGTGTCATTCACTTAGGGCTGTTATCATAATGCTTTTCCAGAAACAAATGCTGGCTGGTTCTCTGGAATATTGGGGATCTCTTGTTAGGTAGTGAAGAATTATTTTCCTATATATTTTTTTAAATTTGTTAAGATGCTTAAGACTAACTATACAAAATACTGCCTATATGTAGAATTGGATAAGAATAGATTTAATTTGGTTTAGATGGAGAGAAAACAGGAACTTCAGATTTAAAGAATTGTTTTGGGTTTTTTTGTATATATAATGTTTCCAAGAAGTTGTTTAAAAAGTAAAGAAAAAAAAAATTATTTTTGCAAGTTCTCTCAGAGTAGTTCAAGGCCTGAGGAATTAATAGGCAAAAGGCAGAGGAGAAAGACAAATACTGCCATAATCATGGTAACATACACCACATTCCTGATGGTGACATATACTGAACAAATGTGTAATTAATTGAACTGATTAGAACAATGCTTTGGGAACCCTCAAAAATTATACACATCATAATCATATTTCACCAATCACAGAGCAAATATTTTTTAGCTGTGCATATCACTATTGTGTGGTTAAACACTTCAGTTAAGATAATGAGTTGACTGTGCTGCAAACTAAATAAGGATAAACAGAAAATTAAATGTGTGAATGCATGTATACTGGCAGTATTTCCTATTTTCAGAAATAACCAGTTCATCCTGGTTATTTCTCTAGAAAGTCTTGGGAAACTGAACTTGGATTTCCCTTACCTGTCATGTAAAAGGCAGCCATTTTCCAGTCACTTAGTCTAACATTGCACCAACTAAAAGACTTTAGGCAAGAGAAACTTGACATCTTTCATGCTCAGAGTGATTCTCAAATAATCCCCATCAAAGTACTTTTCTGTTATGACACATCATTTACTTGATGTTAATAACTTCCAAGGTGTGAAAAGGAATTTTTTATTATTATTTTTACTAAATGCATGTTTATGATGTTTAAGAATGTACTTATGTTTAATAACACTAATGTTTTAAATAGGTTTAGGTGAATAAATGAAATTGAAGAACATAAGGTCAGAATCAAGTGGAACTTAGAAACATAAGATATTAAAAAATAGCTTAAAACACATTTAACTTTTACTTAAAAGAGAATAAAAGAATAATTTTAAGAAATTGAAGCTTATTTTTAGTAATGGAATGAAGGCCTGAAGCCTCTAGAATGAGGTTTCCTTTCAAAATAATAATACCAATAAACTTGGATAAGTTTTACTTGCTCAATGAATTATAGGTTCACAGTACTTGACAAAGGAACAAAGTGTAACACGACAGCAGTAGATAAATATTTTTCAGGGTGGTTTTTTTTTTTAATATTTAGGTTTTACAGTGTTAATCTTCAAAGGGAGGGAATGTTATGATGAAAGAAGCAAAGAAGTCAATAATTAAGTCACCAAAGAAGATTCCTGGCATAGAAATACTGGGAAACAAATAGTGGTTAGTGCTAAGGGCTTATTTATAAAATCCAGTTCTTTATGAAGAAAAGACAGTCATTGACTTGAGGATTCGTTTTTTTTGCATTATGTATTTTGGTCCCTGAGTAAATGCATTTCTAAGTATGAGGAAATTTCAAATATAGAAAATAAATGTTTTACTTATTGTAATATATCTGTCAATGCTTGCACCTACAGGAAATGTCATAATTGATGAATAATTTATATTAAAAATTCTTAGCCTTAATAAATGACAGTGTGGTAACCATTTTGTGAAATTCAGTGCAGTTCTGAGCAAATAGGCATTTTTATTTGACAGTATTGGACACTTTTTCCCTCAAGATTTTTCTAGATCATGGATCAGCTGTTTTGATAACAGTTTTCATCTACAGCTTTGGAAGTGGAAATAACACTAAGAAAGCTTGATTTTCAGTTTAAAGCTGATGAAAAAAATGTAATAAACTGCACTGGAAGAACTTGACCTTTTACTTTTTCTCTGTCAACTCATAGATCTACCAAAGAATAGTAATAAAATTACAATTTTTAAAAACTAAAATAGCAACAAAAATAGCAGTAATATACCATAATTTATATTTTAAATTCCATTCATTGACATTTTTAAATAATAGCATTTTTCATTGTGATTTTCATTATTTACAATGATTTTTAGATTTTAGTTAGAATTAAACAGACCAAGTACCTGAAATGTGATTGTGATTTTCAGTTCATCTTTTCAGACTAAAAAAAAAAAAAAACCAGCCCTCAAAACCCCCACAAAATAGATTCCAGTAATTGCTAAATAGGTAAAAATTGCTCGTGTTTGACAAATTTCATGTAGTGGGGGTGAAGCAGGAAAGAGAAAATGAAAGTTGCAGAAGAATGGAGGGTGTATCTTGACACAGAAAAGGATAGGTGCTGGAGCTGTCTAGTCATATGAGAAGAAAAATGTCCTGGAGAAAAAGAGCCCACCTATAAATACTTGTCCATTACCATATTTGTTTGTTCTTCCTTCTCCATGTGTTTGTTTCAAATACAATAGAATTTTAATTTAGATTCCTGAAAGGAAGATGCAGACACCCAAGGAAGTAAAAAAATCCTTCTGCAGGACAAGACCAGAGGTGATAATTTAGAAGTTCTGCATATTTAAGAAATCTACATTTCCTAATGGCTATATGCCACAATGCACAACATGTCTTCAAACCCTGTATACCTGGGAAAAATCAGGTAAAGTTGTGAGGATAAGTATGAATAATTTATGTGTGATAGATCCTATGAAAACGCTTGCATTCAGAAGTACAGCAATTTTAGAGGGCTATAGCTTGATTCTTGTTCAAGAATGGGTGAGAACACGAAAACAGAGGTTTCATGTGTTATAATTAAATATCTTAATCTTTTCACTTTTAGTAGACTTAACTTTTCTAAGCATTCCAGATAAAAATGTCCTTCAACTACCAGATCTATAATTTGTTCTAAAATATGGAGTATTTGTAATTTCTTGAAAGATCTACTACACATGATAAAGACATTTATAAAAAATCGACGCTTCTGTATAGAAAAAGTTTCTGGCTGAGAAAACTTACAAATGTGAACTGAATGTGCATTAGGAGGCAATTTAAAAAATCCAGTCTGTCACTTTAATGAATTTAATGTTTTGGTGGTTTTTTGTTTTGTTTTTTGTGGTTTTTTGGGTTGTTTATTTTTTTGTTTGTTTGTTTGTTTGTTTTAACCTATCTAGTTGTTGTAGGGGAGTTGGTTAATTTTTTATTATAGACTTGGTTATCTTCATCATCTGTTACATTACAGGAACACTTTGGCAGCATCTCTGGAACTTTCTGGAGGTTTTTACCATGTAAAATTCTTCTGCAATAGTAAGGTCAAAGTTCACCCTTTAGTGTCCATTATTTTCTACATTAGATTTTTTGACACATACTAATAATTTCTAATACCCCATCTTTAAATTCTAGGTTGCAAAATATTTTTAACTATTTTGTAATGAAGAGAAATAAACAGAAAATAAAAAACCCTTTTACCTAGTACATGTTTGTATTTCTGACATAGAATCTTAGAATTATTTAGGTTGGAAAACACCTTTAAGATCATTGAATCCAACCATTAACCTAACATGGCCACGTCCACTACTGAACAACATCCCTAAGTGCCACATCTATGTGTCTTTTAAATATGTACAGAGATGGTGACCCAACTACTTGCCCTGACAGACTGGTCCAATGCTTGATAGCCCTTTTGGTCAAGGAAATTTTTCATCACTCTAAGCTTCCCCTGGTGCAACATGAGACCATTTCCTCTTGTCCTGTCTTTTGTTACCTGGGAGAAGAGTCCAACCCCCACCTTAGCTACAATCTCCTTTCAGGTAGTTGTAGAGAATGGTAAGGTTTCCCTGAGCCTCCTTTTTTTTCCAGGCTAAATGGTACCAGTTCCCCCAGCTGTTCCTCATCAGACTTGTGCTCCAGACCCTTCACCAGCTTCTTTGTCCTTATTTGGACCCACTCCAACACCCCAATGTCTCTCTTGTAGTGAGGGTCTCAGAACTGAACATAGGATTCAAGGTGCAGCCTCACCAGTGCAGAGTACAGGGGAACGATCACTCCCCTAGTCCTGCTGGCTACACTATTTCTGATACAAGCCAGGATCCTATTGGCCTCCTTGGCTACCTGGACACACTTCCACTTCCCATTCAGACAGCTGTCAACCAGAACCCAGGCCCTTTTCCACTAGGCAGCTTTCCAGCCTCTCTTCCCCAAGCCTGTAGCATTGTTGTGGCCCAAGTGCAGAAACCAGCACTTTGCCTTGTTGAATGTCATACAGCTGGCCTCAGCCCATCTATCCAGCCTGATGCAGAACCTCTGAAGAGCTTTCTTATCCTCCAGAAGATCAACACTCCTGCCCAAGTTTGTGTCATATGTTAATTTACTGAGGTTTGAAATTTTTATAATTCCCTTTCCCTATCTAGTAAGCATAATATCCTCAAGATATTTAGATAACCTTAATAGATGTTTTGTAATTTCTTACATATTTTTAATGTAATGCTGGCTGCCTGTTATTCTTAAGTGGAATATTGCTGTTACTTGTTCTAAGAGAAAACATGTTATCCAAATAGGTTTCACTTTAGTATAGAGTGGTAGAATATTAGGTGATGTTGTAACAAGAACCACCTCACAATGGCAACTGCTTCATGATAAACCAGGAAATATAAAAAAACTCATTTAAATGTTTTACATTGTTCCTTAAAATTCTGTCTAGATGAGATCAATCTGACCAAATTTAATGCTTCAGCAAACAACACACAGTGCCACAGCACAATACTACCTATGGTTTTCTGTCTATGGAGAAACCATGCCATTGGCAGGGTTTCTCATTTCATATGTAATTTGCAAGTTACTGCATTGATTCTGGGAAGACATGTTACCTGTCTCACTAACACAGAGTTAGGAAGAAGTAGCATCTTTCCCTACCATTGTTTTGAACATGTATTGTCCTAGACATCACAGTTTCCTGTTGGTCTCTGCTTACAGTAAAATGCCAGCTATATTTATACCAGCTAAAATTACAATAGCAACCCTTTACAGTCTATTCTTGAGTATGAATGTTAAGGAGGTTAAATCCTTCAGCAATGCTTTGTCAGGTGCTATAGGCTACTGCTCCCTATTTTATCTGACTAAAAATATCCATCAGACTGCAAAACTTACATCCTGAGAGGAAGTTCTGGAGTGCAGCCAAATCTGTCAGGTGTATTTTTTTGTGTTTGTTTGTTTGTTTTTTTTCTTATTATTTTTGTTTGTTTGTTTGATGTTTCTGAAATGCCATTCAACAAAAATGAGTGTGAGTTATTCTGACTTTCCCCACTCAGCACCAACAGTATAATAGCTTAATGATAGCATGAGACTTAGGGCATAGACCTGAGGCAGGCAATCACAGCAGTCTCTCATTTTCACCCTGGTCTCCATCCACTGATAGAACATTTCAGGAACAAAACTAAGGATGAGTTAAAATGAGTAAACCAGTGCTGCCAGCCAACACAAAGCATTACTGTACCTCACCTTTAAGTAGAGTAGAGTGGAACAGGATTTCTAATTGCTGATTTCACTGGACTAAATCCATATAATCATGTTTGGATGCAGCTGACAGTGTAAATGAAGTTTAGGTAAGGGCTGAGCAGGGAACATACACTTAAACATAACTGAAGTTTTACACTTTAGGTCCCTAGAATCAAATTTCTGAGTAAGATTAGTGGCTTAAGATACAGGTCTTCTTTATCTCTATGATTTGGAATTTCTCTGTATATGCCTAATGCAAGCAATGTTTGTTGTTGCCCAGTTAAGTGAAAAATTCCATCTTAAGTTGTTTTTTTTTAATAATACAGCATCATTTAAAATGCAAGACTCTGAAACTATTGACTAAATTCCCTTTTGTATTGTCAGGAATATACTGGGCCAAACCCCAAAATGGTTGTTAAAATACCTCAGTTACTGTTTTGTCAGTCCCAGTAATCAAATAAAAAGCATTACTTGAACACTAAGGACATGGATACATCTGCTAGCCTTTTGATCTTTAGTTAGTTTCAGAGAGAATGTGGCAAAATGTGGATATCTGGATGCCTTGGTTTTTGGTTTGTTTTTTTTTTTTTTTTTTCGTTTGTATATGCTCTCAAAAATGAAAATTTTGTTTTCCTTTGAAATGTACTTGGCATTCACCTATCTTTCTGTCTCTGAAGTTAATGAATTTTTAGAGACATGGAGAGATGCAGCCACCTCCCCACTAAGTTCTGGTTTCCTCCAGTCAATACGCTGCAAAGAAAAGGCTTACTTTGGTTTTGGCTTCTGTAGAAAATTGGGACTGTGCAAGCCCAACAGTTTCCCTTTCTTCTCACTGCTATCATCACTGATTTTGTTTTATAGTTTCTTTTTGCCACAACATAGCTTCTTACTGCTTAGGATATGAAGAAAGCGATGGGTCATTTTAAGGAGCCTTGTCACACCATGATTACCATGCAGCAGCATACACTGAGCCCCATAAAGGAAAAACACTCCTCTCTACAATAATTCTTTTCCTGCGTCAGAGAGCATAGAACAGCACAGATCAAAGGTAGTGGAGCACAGTAAGAGCAGACGCACAATAGGACAATTATTAAGCACTCTCAAAAGCATACTTACTACCAGGAGAACACATCAGTATTACTCAGAAAAAATAGATGAGTGAAGATAAAGTAAAATCTCATATGTTAATGTGAGATCTCAGAAATACCCCTGAATCACCATACTTCATAGACCTATAGGCCACATTATAAATGATTATCACTTATGTAACCATTACCTCAGGTTTCACTGACCTTGACAGCACTGCAGTAATCACATCTTTGAATGTCACTTAAGAGCTTTTACAGTGTAATGTGACAGGCAGACAGAACATGCAGAAATTCTTCTACTCACTATTCATAGATATACATAGATTGTATGAGCCTGTTACCAAAGGAATCCATCTTATGTCAAACTTCATTTTCATGAAGTTTTCTGACAATATTGCAGATTCTTACACTATACTGATAATAGATTTAAATGCATTAATATCCTTCTCACATTTCCTACTCAGCTAAATTTCTGTGCTCTTTACTGCTGTATTGAAGGAGCTTGAGCCATAGTGACTGCTTAGGAGCATTCATGGTTGGCATCACTAAATCTAGAACATATTTCATGTCTTCACTGACATTACACAGTTGTTGTTAGGCCTCTATAATCAATGTAGAGCTGGGTAATTGCAAACATAGCTTGGCAGAAAACCCTGAGGGAGTGAATTTCCAAGATTAGGAAATTCAGTTCAGTCACAACTGACGTAGCTACTTAGATCCACAAGCAGTCTCATATAATATGAGGTACTCTGCCTGAATTGATGTGTTCTGTACTTTGGCTTGCTTATGTCCAGCTGTTTGCAGTGTGCTTTTTTGTATTTATGATAAACAGATGAGCAGAAGTTGATGAACACTGTCCTGGGTTCAGCAGTTGCAGTCAGTTTTTCTTCTCTTTAGTAGCTGGTGTTTTGGCTTA
>NDXB01006109.1:41167-52728 GCA_002631895.1 Agapornis roseicollis | reverse complement strand
GTCAAAACACCAGCTACTAAAGAGAAGAAAAACTGACTGCAACTGCTGAACCCAGGACAGCAGACTCAGTTCCCCTGAGTCTACTCAATCCTGATTGTATGGGTTTGAACTGTAACTGGGGAAAAAGGAAGAGAAGGGGGGACTACATCTCTTTTGTTCCAAATATTTATATTATTACTTACATTTTCCTTATTCTTTTGGAAATTTTTTAATATTATTTTCAGTGATAGCAATGGAATTGGGGAATAGGTATGTCAACAAAAGGTTGCATTTACTCCTTATTGAGTCAGCCACAACTGTGGACATTAGCTGATGGTTTGTTTCACAGTATCTTTGTTTCAGGAGCTTTCTGCAACCTGTTTCTTGGTCTGCATTATTTCTTAAGAATCAATATGTAACTTTACAAAAAGATTTAAAATTCGGTTTAAGTTTTGTGATCTAGACTGTGGACTAAGCTTTATGTTATGAAACTATTTCTTTTTTCTTTTTTTCCTCCAGTAAGTTTTATTGTGGATTATCTGGCATTGCTGCAATTACTGTCCCAGAATGCCAGAATGCTAGAATACTGAATACCAGAATTTCATCTTATAGTCTTCCGCTATGCCTGGAAGTTTTTACTTCTGTACTTTGAGTAAAATAGTGCATACTAAAGAAAAAAAGATTTCTTTAGTATTTTACTTTCTTTAATTTCTTCCCAAAAATAGTTTTGAATTTAAAGTATTTAATTATGTTTATGTTTTGGGGGAGAGCAGCAAGGATATGCTAAAAGATTTGTAAGCTTGAGTTAAACTAGATACTACGTGCCATCTTTACCAAGAGGTCTAAATATGTGAAGTACAGTTTATAGTATGTAATAAAACCAAAACTAAATCAAACCACCACCAACAAACATGTTATGTAAAACATAATATGCGTACACACACTGCACCAGTTCTGTTTTGGATGGAGCAGGACTCAGTCTCTCAATAAAGCATCCCAGGAAGGCAGAACAGGTTGAGGAGTATAGCAGGAAAGCAGTAAGCAACTCCAGTGAGCAAACGGCGTGGAGACTGAGAATGTATTCGTTACCTGGAACACACAAGAGATAAGAAAATTAGCAACTCCTTGATTGTATCAGTCTTCATGGCTTCAGCTTTCCCACATTTATCTTACTCTATGCCTCAGCTCTGATCAGGAGATCAGTGTCATGTGGGGCTTGACACCTTTATATTCAGTGAAATATCAGCTGTCTGCTGGTAAGCACTCCTTTTCCATTAGAATGTTGAATAAAACAGGTGTTTTTCCATTCATGTTAACCTTCAGTTTGACTGAAGTTATTCTGATTTAGTCAACATTTCAGTGGCCTGGGAGTATGCACTTAATCAGCTTCTATTGCTCAGTTGAGGGTGCAGTTCAGAAACCTTCCAAAATAATCACATATGCAGAGACAGATCTCAAGATAATTAAACTTCAAACAGTAACAAATATTGATGTCATGCTAGGTAGTATCACAGGCCTCACCAGAACTTTGAAAGTGAAAGTTTTCATGTGCTATTACCTCCCCCTACACTCCCACTGATCCCTGGTATTTCTCTTTATGTAAATGTGACTCTCCCCACTAAAATGTCATATACGGGAGTGCCACCATAATTTCAGAGAACAATGACATTTGAACTCAAATGAACTGGCATTTAAAGGGCAGGAAGTGTTATTTGTGGAAGACTCTGGTTTAGACAGCATATTAGGAAGTCTACACTCCTGGAAATTAGTAAACCAAAACCCACTAAATCAGATAGAATTTTGAGATTTCATATATGATGTTCAGCACAAAGAATTACCAAGACAGGATTTGAAAGGTTAAGGGGTCTCTTACATGTAGTCTAATCTCCTATAAAAAAACAGCTTAATCTTGCATTTCCAATATACTATGTGTGCTATATTTATTTATTTTTTTAATTTTTTTTTACACAGTATTCTGTGAGATGCCCCTCATAGAAAATAAGTTTCTCCCCCAAGCAAGGAGAGCCCATAGAATCATAGAATAGTTAGGGTTGGAAAAGACCTTAAGATCATCAGGTTCCAACCCCTCTGCCATGGGCAGGGGCACCTCACACTAAACCATGTCATCCAAGGCTCTGTCCAGACTGGTCTTGAATACTGCCAGGGATGAAGCATTCACAGCCTCCCTGGGCAACCTATTCCAGTGCCTCACCACCCTCATAGTAAAGGATTTCCTCCTTATATCCAATCTAAACTTCCCCTGTTTAAGTTTTAACCCATTACCCCTTGTCCTATCACTACAGTCTCTAATTAAGAGTCCCTTTCCAGCACCCTTATAGGCCGCTTTCAGATACTGGAAGGCTGCTCTTAGGTCTTCATGCAGCCTTTTCTTCTCCAGGCTTAACAGCCCCAACTTTCTTAGCCTATCATAATAATGTAATTTAAAGTAATTCTCATGGATGATAAGAGTTTGGTGTGTGTTTCTACATTGTGACCAATAAAAGAAAATGAGGCTAAAAGACGGTTTGTATGAGTTACTTTAGGAAATGTTTAAGTTACAAATTTTTTATTGAATTTTACACTCAACTCAAACTTTTCCTTAATTATATGTACAGAATATATATTTGGTATTAATCTTTAATATTCATAAAATTAATTTGCATATATCTAGTAAAAACAAAATTTATTAAAATCATTTGTACTCATCTTTTTTAAACCTGACCATTTATCCTTAAAGTGTTTTTATCAGATATATGACTGCATTAGTTACTATCCTACAGTGTTTAAGGCAGGCAGCCCTTAATTTATGGGCTCAACTTAACCATAGAGTGAAATATTGTAGCAAGGGATTATTCTCTGCAGCTGAACAAGATATTATGTTGTCTACCATTTTCATTATTAATGTTGAGGAATTTAATTTTCTGATGTGTCACTGCCTGCCATTTTGTATTTCAGAATTTCTTCCTAATGTGAATTTTAGATTAATATTATATTTTACATTCTGAAATGTAATGGTTCAGTAAAGCAGAGATTTTCTTAATTTTATGCTAATTATCAAATACATATACCACAAACAGTGGAAGTCCATATTTCTTGCCATGCTTTTGTTCTCTTATTGGCATATGAAAAGTCAGGATTAGCATTGCAGATCTGTCATACTCAACTTGTTGTATGTGAACTACAGGTCAAGCTCAGAAGAGCAGCTCAAGGAGAAAGAACAACAGAAAGTCAGGATTCACACCAAACAGAGAAAAGCAAATTATGTTTCATTTTAGATGTTCTGCAATACTTTTGAAATTTAATTTACAGTATTATACTTGAAACTTAATGAAAAACATGTATTCCTTATTAACTGCTTTCCTTAAGGACAAGACAAGACTTCTAAACGAACCATGCCCATGACTGGAGTAAGTTTTAACCACTATATGGCAATTTAAATTTTTTTATGTTCCTTGGCTATGATGAGCTTGTGAATTATACTAGAATACTAAATTGCAGTCATGTGTAGTTCATATTTTCAAGCTGAAGTAAGATCCTGAACCACATTAAAGCTGCAGCTTAGAACTGCACACAAAGCTGGGAGGTCTTTCTCAGTATCAAATATGATAAATTGACCTAAGGTTTAGTTCAAATTCAGAAAAAGGCCCTAAGCCTTGATTGGGCTATATAGCATCTGTAGCTACATGAGCTGGCCCTCAGCTACTAAACAACTAAGTTCCAAACTAACATACTTACTAGGGTCCACAGCTCAGGTTATGGAAATTCATCACTTAAAAATTACTATTTATTTCAAGATCAATTACACCATTTGCAATAAGGTGGCACTGGGGCTGATGTCATCATGCCTGGAATAGTCATGATTGCTATAATGCCAGGGTGCTCAATTTCTCCAGTCAAGTGTACCTTCACTGGCCAGGGAGAGAACCCTTCTCACTGCTCACTGGTCTTCCTGACTGTGGACACACACCTGATAGTGATGATCTGGCAACATGTGTAGTTTCTTGTTCTGCTCCTGCTGCAGTGGACAGCACATGGCTGCCTGACTAGTACCACCAGGCAGCATCAGGCACATATTTGCACACCCTATTATGCCCTTTCCTGTTTCTCAGCTTTTCTTCTCACACCCTTGTTCTCCCTTTCCTTCTGCCCAGTCTTTGCCCAAATAAACAGCCTTCCCTAACTAGTTTTTCTCCCCGGTACCAGCTGTGATGCACCTGAACCCCAATTTATTAATTCTGATAATATTACCTAGGTAGTTTCTACCATAAATGCCAGTTTCTGCTATGACTTTAGTAATCTGTGAGATCATGCTTCATGGCAGGATTTGTAACTTTTGTCAGCTTCTCACACAATTCTTGTGTTGCATCCAGTAGTTTTCCATGTACTGCTCAGTTCTCTTAACCTCAGGCCAGGTGAAAGGTCTCATCATTTGCCTACAGCCCTAACATGTCAAACCTACCCTGAAACCAAATTTGTGCACTGAAAAGTATCTGCTGTCTTTTGCTATGTCAGCTTAGTTAAATGGGTTTAGAAAATGACGTATTTAAACTGGTGTGACTTCCATGTGCACAGGTGGTCTGAGAAAAAGATCCATGGGTATTGCTTAAAGAGATTTTTCTCTGCTGTAGCAATAGTTATTTAAATAGAGGTGATTTTCATTATAGTGAATAAATCTTCTATATCCTAAAATTTATGCAATTATTAATCATTAGTAACTATTAATCTATGATAATAATATATAAGCTATGTGAAAAAGTGCATAATTAGTATTTTTATTTTATTCAGTAACTTTAAGAAGAAATGAAACCATGCCATTTCCAGAATGCTGATTCTTTTTATATTTCTTGATCCTGTGGATACCTTGGAAAACCATCTGTAAAAACATTTTGCTGACATCAATAAATACTGTGATATTTCAGGCATTAACAGATGAAATTGATCAAAAATATTCCTATCGGTACCTATATCTTTTCTGCTGTGGGGAACTACAGTGTTTAAATAGCTTAAAAACTATACTTGAAATAGCAAAATTTATCCATTTGAAAGAAGTCTGCTGACTGTACACTAAAATATAACTCTTTTAAAATGACATGTATTAGTCCTGTATACGCATCTTCTCATGTTCTGTCTAGTACAGACATCTCCTGAGAATACTTTCCAATTGCTTTCCCAGAAGCAGAAAGATGCTGCATTAAGATGTGGTAACAAGAAAGCAGAGAGTCCACCTCCAACCTTCATTAGGTAGGTTGTGACTTTTCTTTTATTAATATAAATTGCTTCATTATAGGATATCATCTAATTATTTTTGAATTCACAAAAGGATATTCAAATAGCCCTAAGGGAGATTTAAATTTCAGACTTTTCTGGAGAGAGACAGACATTTGAGACAGTTCTCAGGGAGCCTTCTATTGTAGGTAGCCTGAAAATTTTGATAGCTCTGAAATTAAAAATCATCAGACTGACAAAAAGAAGAGAAAGAAAGAAAGAAAGAAAGAAAGAAAGAAAGAAAGAAAGAAAGAGGACCTCCAACAAGGTATATGTGCAAAATTTGTGTTAGATAATCATAGTGCTAAGAATTGCATTCATCATTAGGGGTTTGTAACAGAGTTATAAATATTCTATTGGATTTTTAATAATAAAAAAAATCTATAATGGATATGGTATAAGGTAAGTGCACTACTACTTGAAAGCTCTGATGTATGGAAAGTCTAGCAGCTTTGAGGTGAATCAGTAAATCTCACGAGTTTTTGTTATGATGACTTAGCATCTTGTCATCTACCATCCATTTCTGAAAAAAAAGAAACACTCAATGAAACACTCAATATGTAGGACAGTATAAATAACTGATTTCTTTATTTCTGTGAAGCCAAATAATTTATAGAATTACTTCTTTTTTTAATGATATCCAGAGAAATAAAGCAGTCACCAATATGAAGAAGAGAAAATTTCAATGTCCATATAAATATACACAACAGCTTTAAACTAAAACCTCTCACAAGGCTCTAAGTTGCAACGTAACCAAGAGACCTGCACCTTCTCCTTGTTTGACACTGTTCTTTTTTTTTTTTAATTTTTTTTTTATTTAAACAAGACAGGTAGACAACAAAACCTGCACTCAGTCATTCCCTCTCTTTTCGTTTAAAAAGAAAATCTGTTCGGGCACTTACTTCTTATTGCCTGTAGGCTCTCTCTCAGTGGCTATATAAATATTTAAATGCAAAGCAGAATAGCCCTAACCAAAGGTTCTGCAGAAGCTCTAATTCAGAGCAGTGGGTGGCCTGGCCTCTCAATTAACACGGAGATTAAAATCTATGTGTTGAAATGGATTGTGTGACTTTAAACTTTGACAGTGTGTTCACACTTTAGGATTATTAGGCAGCAAGAGAGCACCTCTTCACTGCATCCAGCAGTCTCAGCTGTTGGGCAAATTTCACCCGGATTTGAAAGTTATTTCAGGAAAATACAAAGTCAAACTTTTGATGACTCTCTTATTTCACTGCTTTCCTTATCAACCCTTTCCCTCCAACTTTTGTCACCAACATTCTCTGAAGATATTTTATTAAAAAAAATAAAATAGTATGTTTACATTTATTTTATAAAGTACTTTATAATTTACTTTATAAATTATTAAACAGGCAGTATTTCCATTTGGAAATCACAGGAAAAAAAATGAAAAAAGAAGTTGAATGCAAAGAAAGATATTGCTGAAGGTAAAAAGAACTTTTAAGAATAACGATCAAAAAACATTAAATCCCATTGTTCCTGTAATTCTACATCTTTTAAACCAGAGCTTAAACTAAAATTTCTCCTTGAATAAAAATTTAGGAAGTATATTAGAAGTTTTGAAGATCTTGCAGTATCATAGATTAGAAATAGGTGAGAGCTGTGTGGGAATGAGCTACCATGTGAAAATTAAGAATTGAGCAGTTTAGGGTTGGCTTGATTTTTTTTCCAGTTTCTCAGTGCTTTTCTAGTTTCCTGAAATTGACTGGGTCCTTTTCTCTATCTTTAAGACAGCCTTTATGCATAATATTTTCTTTAAAAGATTTCCTTTCCTGATGTAGTATGTACTTAACCTGGTACAAAATTGTTTCAGTCAGTAGGATCTATACTTGTAATTTATCAAGGGAAAGAATTCTCTCTTTTATTCAGAACTTCAAAGAAAGGGTTGGGTTTGTTTTTAAGCTAAAGACAGACTGCTTCAGAGGGGCTGCAGACCTAGGGTTGGAATCTCAGTGCAGCTGAAGCTACAGGAATTTTACAGCTGACATCAATAAAATTACCGTTTAATTTCTGATTTTCAATTTGGTTCTTTGCAAGTATCTGTGTGTGCTTAATTATGTGTGAAAACACTCAGACTGTATGAGAAAGTCAGATTTTTGCATGGGCACCTGGCCAACTAATATAAGTTTCTTTATCACTATCACCTGACACTAACGACAAGTAACTTCAGTGCAATACTTCTTGCCTAATTTTATTGATTTCAGAATATGTTCACATGATTAAGTATTGCAGACTGGGCTTAAATATCTTAAAATCTCTTCATCTTTGTACATAGAGTGTGAATTTTAAATGTTACACCTCTGGGACTGATATTTTACTTTTGTTTTTTTGCAATTCAAATCTGAAGATTTTGAGAAACAATATAATATGTCTAAGAAGAAAGAAATATTATATTAAAATGTTGTTCTCTAATGATTTTTCTGTGGTATTGCATGCCATTATAAGACACAGCCATTTCTTTAGAGTTTTTTTACTGTATAACTCTATGAAAAAGGGATATTTTCATGGATCCACATAGACTTTTATGGCTCCAGCTCTAGCATTTTTATCACTGTCCTTCTGCTGGAACCTACCATCCTGACCATCCCGACCATCCCATTGCCAAACTTCTCATGTAATTCCCACCTAAAATCTTCTTCGAAACACATCAGGCTGAGTTAGTTTAAATTCTTTAATTGGTAGTTTGAGTAATCTTGCCTGGTTTTGCCAGAATAGCGATTCCTTTTCCCATCACTGAGCCAAAGACAACATTAATTGTAACTGCTGTTCTTAAGTGAATATCTGTCTACAAAATGCATATCTTATATTGGAAGTGCTCCCATTCCGTAAATATTATTGTTGAATTTTTAATTCATTCTAGAAAGCTGAGTTCAATTCTTGGGTCAGGTTAATGAAGTGCCAACATACCAGGCTTTGGCACACTTCACAATTACAGTTTCCAGGGCCATGTATTGTACACCTCTAATTCAAAGTAACCTTAGGGTAATTGATCTGTAGAAAGTACTTTTTATTCCTCAGCATGGGAAAATGACAAACAGAATGTAGCATCTCATGTCAGGTCATACAAGCATCAATCCTTTACATCCAGGGAAGAAATACAATAATTCCAGTAGGCACCTCAAAATCTTTGTGGATCTGGGCCTGTGTAAATTTTAGACTCCTGCATTTTGTTGGCTTGATAGAAGCTGAAGATTTCATATTAGTTTCAACTAATGATATGGACAAAAATTTGGACCAGAAGCTGATCTCTGTATAGGGAAGCATACAACATTTGCCCAACACATCACCTTCACAAAAAGGAATGGAAGCATTGAGAGTAACCTGTTCAATATGGCAATATCTACTTCCTGCTAGCTTCAGGGATAAAATCATTAAATCTGACTAAGAAGATATTTGTGTTAAAATAGAAATAAAATTTTGACAGTGTTGTGGTTTAAACTCAGCTGCAAATCAGCTACCCAGTCTTTCTCTCACTCCCCCACCTTCTTCCCACCCCCTTCTCCTGGAGGGATCAGGAGGAGAATTGAAAGAATGTAACTCCCACAGGTTGAGATAAGAACAGTCCAGCAACTAAGGTACAACACAAATCACTACTGCTACCACCAATAATAATAATGACAAGGGAAATAGGGAAGAAAATACCACCGCTCGCCACCCACTGACTGATACCCAGACTGACTGAGCAGTGATCTAGCCCTTCCAGGTAACTGCCCCCTTTATATCGTGGGCGTGACGTGCTGTGGTACTGAATACCTCTGTGGTCAGTTTGGGTCAGATGTCCTGTCTCTGCTTCCTCTCATCTTCCCCTCCTCCCTGGCAGAGCATAAGGCTTAGAAAGTCCTTGGTTAGACTAAACATTACTGAGCATTGATGTTATCAGTGCTGTTCCCAGGCCTAAAGTCAGAAACACAGCACTGCACCAACTACTAAGGAGAAAAAATGACTGCTACTGCTGAACCCAGGACAGACAGTTATTTTCATGTGGATCTCACTAACCAAAACAAAACTGGATTGTACATAAATGAGTAGAAAGTTGCTGAATTCTAGACCAGCATGATAGCCTATAAACTGTGATATGAATTGCATTAAGTATATGAAAATATAAGAGTCTTTGAACTTTTCCAGGAGGAAAGTCTCAATTAAACCTTTAGCATCCTTAATATTTCTGGTTTCCCATGTGGGTGATTGCGCTCATAATGTAGGGCAAGATTCATATATTATTAACTAATTAATTCATTTCTGTCATATGTGAAAACCTGTGGCACAAAACATCTCCCTAGCTATTAAAGGTGACTAAACCTATAGACAAAGGAAAAAGGGGAAGCATACTTCAAGTGAGAATTAGACTCTCACTTACCTTTGTCATAATTATAGCACGTATCAACTTCAGTTTTCATGAGCAGTACACAATTAACCATGTATATAGTACAATAGAGAAAGTTCCCTGTGGGCTTAAATTTGTTGCTACTTCTTATATTCACTTTTAAAAAGTCAGGCATAAAATTTATAGGCAGAGGGCAAGGATCACATTTAGCTCTTGGTTACACATGTGAAAGGTTTCTGATTTCAGGAAAATTTCGTATGTGAATATGAAACAAAAATGTGCCTCAGAATGTACTTGTCACTTTCCCTGTCTCTGTGGAGAAGGAAGAAAAGCAGGCATACAAAGTCAGTGTTGCAGGTTACACAAAGATTAATCTGAACAGCAATTGGCCCTCTGCATGGAGGAAAGCTTTCATCTTAAATCCACAAATCTTAAGTTTCCAACCCCTTTAAAAATAGTACTTGAAGTGGACTGATAACTTGTGATAGATACCATGTGATACTCTTTAGTAATGCATAAAAGTTTTCACTTTATCAAAATATAAAAAAAAAGCCTTTCAAATTTAGGACACTAACCTTGCTTTTGCGTAGCTTTATCTCCAATGAAACTTGAATTAGAATATTCTATATAATAATGCAAAATTAACAGAAGTGGTATATGCAAACTCTGCCTATGCAGAGTGCTCACTTGTGTGTGTGAAATATTAGGACAAACTAGAACTGCTTGCTCTAGAGAGAACCTTATACCTGTGTTCAAACAAAAAAGAAGGATTGGTATCCTCATTACATTCTCTTTGGAGCAGGTGGTTAAGTACAAAGCACTGAGTATATTGAATGTTAATTCCTTCCTAACACAAGAGAAGCAAAATGCAGAAGTGGTAACTGAGTCATACTACTCTGTGGTTAATACAATTTATTCATGGTACTATGTTAGAAGCGGTATCTGAAATCACCATTTCATGTGGATATTGCTAACACAGAGGCAATATATATAAACTGGAAATTTTTACATAAACATTAGGATAAAGCTGAAGTTTTTGAAAATCTTACTCTTAGCATTACTCCACTAGTGCATTTTCGCGTTCTACTAAAATGAATATAACTCCTGATCAGCAGTGAGTACAGTGAAAATTTTCATTTAAATCTTCTGGTTTTCACTAAATGGCTTTTTACCACAAACATAATATTTATTTTTTTTAAAAAAGGGGGTTTTCTTCATCATAATCATTCCATGAGAAAAAGCTGTCAAATATTAAAGAACCTTTCTGATGTATTCATTAATATTGAACTCATCTTTAAATGTGGAGGATTTCAAACTTTTTCCTAAAAAAAAAAAAAAAAACAATCATTCAATTGTAGAATTCACAAAATGAAAATAAACCAGTAACATTTTTATTTTTTTTAATGAAGGAGACTTTCAATTTGTTCAGGCAGCTTTACTGAGTTTTTTTCTGAAAAGCAGAAAACACATCGACATTAAAAGCAGCAGATCTAGATAAACTTTTCTTACTGGTTATTAAAAGAACCACAGACCACATTGGAAAAACTATAGCAAAGCAGGAAAACCTATCACTTCGATGTGTTTCAAAAGCCCCCAGGGCTTTATTGCCCTTTCTTAAAACACCATAATCAAGAAGAACTTGATAACTAAACACCGGTCTGGATACTGTTGTCTTAAAATAAGTTGCTTTGCAGACCTGATACCCTGTAGGGCTCAAATTTATAGAACTTTTTTTTTTTTCCTAAGCAGTTATAAACATTTACAATGTTACATTTCAAAATACTTGCCCAAACAATTGTCATATTAACTGTATGGAAAACAAGAAGCAGGATGTCTTAAAACTGACAAAGAAAAGGCACATAGATATTTTTCTGACTTTATACAAGGTACAAAAAACTTACAGACAGAATATTCTTATTTTCTTAATACTGGACAGGTCTGTGAAGCCTGTTTTGCTTTTTTTTTTTTTTTTTTT
>NDXB01006109.1:19404-35099 GCA_002631895.1 Agapornis roseicollis | reverse complement strand
AAATTTTTAAAAATTAAAAAAATTTAAAAAAAAAAAAAAAAAAGAAGAATTATTTGTGGTTAATTCTGCATTTTTATTACAGTGTGTAGCAAAGTGAACTGAAAAAAACACCTTTCAATATAAACTCAGTATTTATAGGCTAGGAATTTTAATATGCCTGTTAAGATTATCCAGTAATTTAAAAATATCAATTACAGGTACATTTCACTAATCCTTGAGGTTTACATATTGTGTAGAGTCTGGGGTTTCCTTAAAAATAAGAAAAATGTAAAAAATCTGTGCATGAACAGAGGGTGAAAATATTTATTCATTGCTTTTTCTGAACATTTTTCGATTCTTCAAATGCAATTTATATTTTTATATTTGCCTTTTGCAATGTGTAAGAAAAAGACCCCACTTTTGGCATGTGGAAGCTCAAGCATGGTCTGTTCCTTTCAGAATTTATAATTGATGTGAGTTTTCCTGAGTGAAGACATCCAGTTTCCTGTGGCTGCAGATGTAGGGTCCAGGGGATTGCTGGTCTGTATGTGGTTATGTATATCTCTGCTCACAAAGAGCTGCTACTCTTGAGTGATTTGTGGCACAAGCATCTAAAAAGAAGTTGTGATTACCCAGAGGGTGATGGTGCCATAGTCACATGCTACAATGGATAGTCCCCTCTGATTGATAAATATGCTAAAGTGCTTTGGCTGTTGATGATAACCTGCTTCCTGGGACCTCAGCACTGATTTCAGTGAGTTAGAAAAGTCAGGGATAGTGCAGAAAGCCCGGTAGCATATTTACAGCATTAGACTTCAGAAAGCACATTGCAGTCAGCATGCTTTACATTTTCCCAGGTATTAATGGAGTATGTAGGGTATTTTCTATTCCTTTATGTTAAAAGATTTCAGTGGTGTAGGTCCAGAATTAATTGTTCAAATGCAGAGAAAAGGCTGATACTTTGTATCATAGCTGTTTCAACTAAGCAGTAATTATGATCTTTCCTACACACTTCATTGTAAAAAAAGAATCACCCCACAGGTGTTTCAGTATGAAGCAATCATACTCGACCTGAATACTACACGTATAGTTGAGCAATGTTTTCTTTTCTTTTAAAAGTGTTGACACTGATTTTTTAAATATATGTAATGGAAACCACTCATTATTACCCCCTTTTTATAAGCAACTGATCATAAAAACTGCAGAGGCAGCATTCCATAAAACCCATGATGCAGTTGCTACAATGCCCCACTGATCTAAAAGTTGCATGCATTTGCAAAACAGATGGAATATATCTCACTTTTCAGGTTTTCAGAAATTTAAGAACAAATCTCTCTCTTCTGAAAAAGCCAGAGATAACTGCAGTCACAAGTTTTAACCTGCAAGAACTTTCCACATATTACTTAGCTACCAGATGAAAGTGACATTTTGATACAATCAGTAGGTAGTTGTGACATATTAAACACCACAAAATATGAAGCTTTTCATTCTCTAGTGTGTGTTTTGTTTCTATGTGAGGCAAAGTACAAGCAGAAATTTTGCATGTCCTGCATTGTATATTGTCCAGCATTGCAAAAGCTGGAGAATTACTGTTAACAAGAGATAAGTGCAAGATACCTCCACATCAGCCTATTCCTGATTGGATGAAGCTTTGGGTGACATGGTTCAGTGTGAGGTGTCCCTGCTTATGGCAGGGGGTTTGGAACTAGATGATCTTAAGGTCCCTTCCAACCCTAACTATTCTATGATTCTATGATTCTACTTCAGAATCTTTCCCTCCAGTTCCAATACCACAAAAGTGAAGACTTTTAATTGGTGTAGAAGATAGGTCTCCAGGCTTAAGTCAGTAGGAAAGGTTACCATCTTACCAGATGCAGTAAGAATCAGTATTTCCCAGCACACCACAAAAGCTAGCCTCTTATATACAAAACTAGTACTAATGGGCATGCCATTTACATAGAGAGAGTTCATTAGAGATGAAGGATTAATCTTGCTCAGCTTTTGATAGATAAGTAAAGCATGATTCCAAAGCTTGCCTAACTTATTTTTAGTAAGTAGAGACACCACAGAGGATGATTCATCCAACTTGGGGTTTTTTTTCATCTGTAACAGAGGGAACTGAGATGATTCCTTAGACCTGCTTCTAGCAGTACTTAGGTTAGACAAATCCCAACATGATATTAGGATTAAACTGCTGTTGCATTTGTGCTTCAGCACAACAATAAAATCTCAGACATGCTGGCACAAAGAAAGATAAGGTGAAAGTCATCCCTGTCTTTCATGGAGACATGAACACAAGAACAATAAAACAAAGTCAATCATTGTTCTACACCTCACATTGTTATACACATTCTTCATGAAGCATGTGATACTGAATTGCAGCTACCTGCACACAGAAATTAGGTTTTATTAGGATTTTTTGATCCTAACATTTTGCTAAAGAGATTAGGCAGAAAAGTATGTATATAAGTAGAGAGTGAAATATTGTTATTGCACTTCACTTTAGTGATGGCTTTTAAAAAACTCCTGAGGAATATAAAACTGTTGAGAAGTACATTGGGAGGAATAGTAACTTAACATTTTTCAGAAAATGTTTAAGTCTCAGGTATGCATGCTGCTAGAGTTCAGATGTTCCACATTTTTCAAATTCAATCTTTGATCCCATACATTGCCAAACAAGAACTGTAAATAGCAAAGCCATTTAGTGTACTAATATTGTGGCATCACTGAATGTTTATAGGGACCTTTTATGCTGCCATCACACTGCTACATGTCCTGAAAACACTCTTCAGGTCTTAAAAATATGCTTCCAGTACTTCTGCCCCAGTTTTAGCAGCTTTGTGAATCCAGTAAGCCACATTTACAAGTACAGTCATAAATTCTGTATTATCTTGCTCATGTTTTATACCCTCTGGAGAACAATACAGATCCTAAGATAGAAAACCAATCATTTACTATTTGCTGGCATAGTGACACAAGGGAGGTGGTATGAATGTATAGTGTCACATTCTTAGACTGTCTTAAACTGATCATGAAACCACAACTTGCATTTCCAATCAACTTGATGAAGTAATATAAGTGTTCACCTGCACTGAAAGAGGGAAACCCTAGCTGCTGTCACCCCTAGGTACATGTTTTCACTGTAAACCTTGTGTCAACCCAAGCTATATTTTGCACCAGCTGTGAACTAATGCAGTTAATTAACCTGGTAGAAAATGAACCATAAGAAAGTAAACTGTAAATAGTTTCCTACTTTGAGTTTGTGATGTGAAAGATCCTGTGAAAGCCAGGGCTCACATAAGAGTGTGGCCATACTGCTAGAAGCAGCAGCAGAGGTAGGCAGAGGAGAAAGAAGGAAAGGGAATGCATGGGGGTTTTTGGCAGGAGCAGATGATTCGGTAGTTTAGCTCTTCAAGAAACCACAGTTTGAATATAGGAACTGCAATAGGGTTGGTTATGGATGTGGTAAGGTTATTCATGCTTCCCTACGAAATTAATTGTAGAATATGATCTCTCATTTTTTCCAGATTCAATCATTCTGTCTCCAAGATATTATCTGGAAAATTTCTACTTTGGTGAATGCAAAGAGAGAGATGCCTTCTGGTATTAAGTGCTGCATACATATACACAACAGACAAAGGAAAGCTGTAAGTCACCTTGAGCAAAACATGAATATAAAAAGAGAAAGTAGTGCAAGCAGAGTAACAAGAGCCATTTATATGTAAGATATAACTCATAGAAAAATCTGAGTTTATAGCAGTTCCTATTCTTCATGTGTTTGTTGTTTTCTTTTTTTTTTAGCTCCTTCTTCTTCCAGGTTCAGATTTTCTATCCTCCCACAACATAAAGGTAATTCCAGAACATTCAAAGTTGCAAGAAAAAGGTGTTAGAATGTGGAACACAACTCCCTTAACATTTCCTGATGGAGCAGGCATTATGCTTTAATACAAACATTTGCTGATTCTGTAGAACAGAAATATTTTTAATTAACTGAGAAGCTGTTACCACATATCATAATACTCTGGGTATTCTGTTGCTAGGGAAGGTTAGGAGATTAAGCTCACCCAACCTTAGTTACCTAAAGGTTTAGCTTCAGATAGTAAACTATGCTACTTCTGTAGCTAATGAGAAGATGTGTATATCTGCAGAGACTGAAGTATCTCCTTTCTGTTGGACAGGAATTTTGGAATGGAACAAATTTCTCTTAGCAGTTACCTATCCCTTCTTAGCACTATGTACAAAACCTGAATTATTGGGTTATATCAGACACAGCTTTAACATCACATAGTAATGAGGATGACTCCAGACAAGTAGGGATCTGTTTGCAGACACTAATCTTTTGATAGCACACCTAGTAAATGTGATTGAGATTAAAATTTATATAGTACACAAGCACCACATAGGTAACATGCACATACAGCCCTAAGAAATATGTAATTCACAGCATTCTACTCTATTTATCTATATATTATTTCCTACAAATAAAAAAAAAAAAATCCAGACAAGCCAAAGCATGACTTTAAAATAATTTCATATCACATTAATTTCAAATGCTATGTTCCCTTGAATAAAATGTGGTCCAGAATCACAGCAGGGTATCCTAGTACATGCTCAAATGTCTATATTATAAAATTTAAGTATGCCGATTACTGGGAAATATTATAAATAAGTAATTTCTTGGATGTACACTTTTCATCACTCTACCATGTTTGGTAGCACTCTGCTTTTGACTTAGAGTCTTAGTGGAGCCTATCTTTATTTTTTTAATATTTTTCAATAACAAAGATGGTCAGAAATTGTTGATTTATAAATTCTCTACAGAGATCAAAATGTACTGTGCATATAGGACAAACAATAAAACAAGCCCTCTATAAAATTGTTGCAAAATTTTGTGTCTTTTCCTGCTAGGATATATTATCTGGAATGTCCCTAACAAAGACACCAGAAGGCATTTCCTTTATCAGTGTCAGTGTCATTACCTCTATAACACTGAACTACATTCTGTAGACTTTTTGTCTTTAGGTATTTACATCTTCACTCTTCTAAGAAGAAAGTAATAATAGGAGATTGCTAACAGGTCTCTGATTACCCTAACAGTTCTGTGATTCTGTGAGATGTTAAAAGTCCTGTATTTTTATGAGGCTTTCTGGATGGTTGATACCACAACATGATAGCTGTCACTTTACATTTTGCTCATTAGGGACTGAAAAACACAGTAATGAATAGTGTTTGGAATAGCTGCTTTTCAGTACTAGTTGTCAAAGACAGGTATTAAAAATTTTTGTTTTGAAGTGTTACATTTTACACACTGGACTTTGGAGGAAAGCTTACACTTACTCATCTTTCCTCTATACTCATCAGGATCCAGTGCGGCACTCTTTCCAGCCATTTCTTTTCAGTGCTGAAGACTGATTTGGCAATTTCATGTGTATGGATATACTCAGAAGTCAACCAAAATCAATGGAGCACAGAGAATCACCCAGTTTTTCACTCTAGACCCTTAGTTTGTGTGTTCCTTTTAGTTAAGAACTAATGAGTGCAAATTCACTCTGTGGAGGCAACCACATGCAATCTGATAGACAAGTTTAAATCAATAACTGCTCCAGGCAGTCATAGAAGTTGCAGCTTGAAGGTGCAAGCAATCAGAATGTAAGTACTTAAAGAGACAATCATCTCATTGTGTATCTTGAAGACAGTGGTCTTAGCACTATTAAAACACAGTAGAAAGAAAGAGAGAGAAATTATACTGAAAGTGTCATCACTTTCCCTTATATCTTTCCTCAGATTTTAAATTTTTAAAAAGCACTTCACGTATTTTCTGGAGAAAAGGATAACATCACACATCTCGATTTTTGTTGCATCATTTTGGTTTTCTTCGATATTTATTCTATAGTTTTATTTTCCCTGAAACTTTTCTTCCCTTAAAAGCATAATAAATCACTACTTTTGTACAAAATGAGAGCAAAAGTTATCATCTGTTCACATAAAAAAAAAAGAAAAACAAGATGATATTAACTCAAACAGGTGTTCTTGAGAAATTATGAAATCCTTAATAAGATATCAGATTAATATAGCGCAATATCACATCCTATTTAAGAATTATGCCTTTTCCCTTTCAGAAATACATGACTGGAGGAATTGTCATTAGGATAGTAAAATTATATAAGTGACACAGTAATATTTTAGAAGTGATCACCCATTACCTACTCCCCTGCATCCTCTCACAGTCTGGAGGCTGAAATAAGACTTGCTGTAATACCATTCATTAAGAGTTGGTTTGGTGGAATCTTTTAGTTGTTTTTTTGGTTACTTGGTTTTGGTTGGGTTTGGGTTTTTGTTTGTTTGTTTGTTTTCCCCACAGAATATTTCTTTTCATTGATTTGTAGTTTAGGAAAGCATTTGCTTTTTCAGTGAAAAGCCCTTCGATCCCTAAACCATTATTATATGCATACAGCTCTTTCTGTCTTCAGATTTCCTAAAATAGTATAAATTCCTGTGAGACCCCTCCAGTAGAAATATTCAAAGAAATGTCAGAAGCTGACAATGAAACAGTATCACTGAAATTTCTTTAATTTTATTTCTAGTAGGGTTAAAACACTTTTCCTCTCTCATGGATCATGGACTCCCTTCAGTTATTTATAATTCCATCACATCTGGACTGAGCAATGCCAATGCAGTACAGTGCTATGAAGAGCTTAACTGTTACAGAATATTGCAGTATGCCATCTAGGAAACAGTGGCTAACCATTAAACCTGTTACTTATTTAATATATTGTTCTAAACATTGAACATCATATTCAATTCAAGGTGTCTAACATCATCTTCAAGGTCACCAACAACTGTGTTCAAATTTGTCTAAGATAAAAAAAAATCTTTTGATGGTAAAGAAAATCTTTTGGTTTTTTTTTTTTGGTATTTTCAGGCCTCTGAAGTGATAAGTTTTGTTTCCTTTTTAAAAAATAAGTGTTATGCTGACATAAGTGACACATAAATACATTTCTAGAGTTTGTACAAATATTTAGGATGAACTTTCATAGCAAATCAGGACAAATGCACCAAGATTCAGAGGAAAGAAAAAATTCTAGTTATTAATAGGAATTTCATGATTACTTTTTAATTTAATTATAATTTGGTTTTCTTCTGCAAGCCTTGAATTCAGTTGCTTATAATAACAGGAGGCATAAACTTATAAATAAAATACTGTAGAGTTTATTCTCATTGCAGATTAAGATGATCTATATTCCATACAAACTGCATTAATAATGACATGAATTTAATGCATATTTGCCTCAGGTGTGGAAAGCGAAGAAGGTGGTTGATAGATGTTAACAATTTTTGAAGGTTCTGTGGGTGATGAGAATGACTGGATGGAATGAAAAGAGTAGCATATTGCTACATAATTATCTGTACAGAATACAAAGTTGAAAGACAATATAGGTGAAAATGTGATGTTACAAGAGAATTTATGATAGCAAACTAAAGCTCTCATATGTTTCTCAGTGTGTTTTTTTTTTCCAGCCAGCATTTTATGCACAATGCAAATGAACCTCTATAAGACAGGTAACTGATCTACCTGACATTTACAATTACCTTTTAATGGAGTCCCATATTACCCTAGTTTTCTGACTGTCATATGGTATGGATTAAAATACCAACAGGCAGATTCACATCAGGTTGAAATCATCAAGCTTAAATAGCAGCTATCAACAGTTTGCTGTCAAGAAACTAAGAAGATGCTTGATGTGGGTGGCCCTGCAGAGATCTGTTTTATGTCCTGGGTAATTTAATAGCTTCATTAACAAATTAGATGACTTATCAGCATTGACACCCAACATTAAGTGCTGCAAACCTTTCAGAGGACAAGTTGTGAGTTTAAATTGATCCTGATAAATCAATGAAATAGTCAGAAATCTTTAAAATGAAATTCAACACAATAAAGTAGAAAAACTACACATGTAAAGAAAAATATATCAAAATATAAAGTGACAATAGTGAACAGGCTGAAAAAAATTACAAATCTGGGATATAGAGGGCTGGAAGTGCATCCAAATAAACAACTACTGCTGTTGAAAAATGCAAATAGCATTTTCTGAGATGCTAGGAAGTGTGTTACAAGTTAAAAATGAGGTGAGGTATAATTTTTCCTCTCCAATATGTGTAGCTACAGTACTATTTCTAGTTTCAGATGATGTTGGAAAGCTGAATCAAAACTGGAATCAGAGAGTGAAACTTCAATAGAGCACACAGGACCAGTGAAGAAAGAATTGAAAACTTAGAGAACTGGGTTTGTTTTATTTTTTAAAATAGAAGATTATGTTCCTGGAGAGGAAGGAGCAATAGTGCCCAATGACTGTATAACAGTCTTCCAAAGTGGAAATATTTCTTGTAAGAAGGCTAGTGGTTTTCTGTCTTCAATGGTCTGATTATCAGAATGAGAAGTTTTAAGGTTTATTATCAAAAACTATGATTTATCTTTGGCATTAGGAAAAACTCTGGGAGGATATTTTCTGGTTGTCAAAAGTTGGCCCAGATGATCTCTCTTTATTCCTGTCTTTCTAGGAGTACTTTGGATTTGAAATTTTTGCAGTATGTCTATTTATCATTAAAATAAGATGTAAAATAGTGAAAATATACACATCTTTTATTTACATACAAGGTCAGAAGGGCTAACAATGTATATACACATATTCTCAGCAGTTCTTAAGCAAGCTGCTAAGATGAATTAGAATTTCAAAACTTTCATAATAATTCTTATAAAATCCACCAAAGCATGGAGTTGTTTCACACTTTTCATGAGGTTTTACTTAACAATGTATTTTCAGTGGAAAATAGAAAAGAAATACATTTAAAAACGTCAGAGTAAATTGCGGTAATCTCTTTTTATGCCTATTGTTACAGATTTTAAAACTTTCTAATAGTTACTTTCATCTTGACAATTCATGAAATGTCAGTAAAAATATCTCAGAATAAGGACTGCGAAACAAAGTTTTCTTTAAAAATCTTGTGCCAAAAAAAAAAAAGGCTTTTAAAAATCACAAAACAGGAAAGATAATGGAAGTTTTCCTTCCATTACATATCAAGCAACTCAAACACACAGCAATTCAAAATCAATTAAAAAAAATGCAAAATCCTATTGCAGATCTCCAGTACTTGCATAGACTATTCTCTATTTTATATCACTCTTTGGATGTAGAATTTAATATCAGGAACACAGTTTAAGGGAAATAATTCCGGTGTTCAAACCTCTTTCCACTGAGCTCAATATGGCAAGGAGTGTATAATTATGCTAAAATTGGAAGAGAACAGCTACAATTATGACATCTCAGAGGACCAACATATTATTCTTAATTCATCTCTGCTTAAGGGGTGAGACATCTGCACCTGCGCATAGCTGGTGCAGACGTTTGTTTGTCTCAGCTCTAGTCTCCGCTTCCCTGCTCCCTTTCCCTTACGGTGCAGTGATGGATCTTGCTGGTCCCTGGTACATATGCTTTAAGCAAGGATAATTCTGAAGTTAAAGCTCAGGTTGTTCAGTTCTGTTTCCCAGCCTCTCTGGGAACCTGCTACTGTGCTTAGAAAGTTTTGTGGTTTTATTTATTTATTTATTTATTTATTTATATCTAATAGAACCCCTCTTGCTGCAACACATTGACCTTTCTTTTTTTTTTGTTGTGTAATCATTGGGACTTCCTTGATGAACCTGCCACCAAGATCTTATAGTCATTCTTAATCAGTTTAAGAGCTGCTTTTTTGTTAGCTGTGTGCCCTAAAGCTGAAGTCAGTTTATCTCCCTTGTCAACCTACCACTCTCTTTCACTGGTTTAATACAGAAGCGTAGCTGTGCCCAGGAACTGGCTAAACCTAGGGTGAGTCAGAGACCTTAGGAGTGATGGCCTGATATTGCATTTCTGGATTTGTGCAGGATCTGATGCCATTTTTTCCCAGCTAAATCACAATAAATAGCACTTTCCCTGAGGGAAGAATGGGGTTTTGAAGCTGAAATGGGAGCAGGAGAATGAATGATGGGTGAATGGAAAAACTTAGTCTTCCCTCAGGCTTATATGCTACATAAATTTACTTGAATGGGCTTGCCAAAATCCAGTTTACTTCACATGCCCTGGTTCTTGAGTCTTTACAAGCTAACTTTCACTATGAATTCCTCTTTTTTTCTGCCAAGTATATTTATAAAACAACATCTTGTTCTTAGTCTTAGCAGTACTCACATACCATTTCACAAGTTGTCAAAAGCTTAGTCAAGCACTAAGAAAACCCAAATTCACATAATTAAGTTAAACTCAGAACAAATGTTGTCAGGTCTGCATTTACACTGAAGTTTGCTACCTCTTTCAGATACCAAGGGCCTGAAAACTTACTCTTTTCTCAATTATATTAGCTGGTCTAAAAATAAATAGTATACATTTTTCCTTGTAAACCTTACTTCAACAAATAACAAAAAGTCCTTGTAGAGCTTGAAATTAACCAAAGATACAAAAGCTGAAAATTGCCACTAATGCTGTTTTGATATCCAAAGGAAGCAAAAATGAAATCTGGATAAAAGATTAGAAGGCTGCTCCGCCATTCATTTCTCCATCACCCATTCTTCTATCCAAGGCTTCATTTGAGTAGTGCTTCTTGATAAAGCTAATAATTTGTAATGGTTTTGGGTTTGTGGTTTTTTAATGTGCCTGGATCTCTCTGGTTAGGATAGGACTCAAAATATGTCACACCTTAGGCCCTGTCAAAGAAAATACCAAACATCCAACTCTTCTTGTAAACCTTTTCCTAAGAATCCTCCATTATAAATAGAACTGGGTTTCTGGCCCATGTTTATCTGCTATTCAGTACTTTACAATGATGGGTCAAATTTCTAGTTTATGACATAAAAGCGAGTTTGTTTCATGAGAGCACAGCTCCACTACCTGTGTTTTTATTGGTGGCTGGAACCTAAAGGCACCAGCAAATGAGTAAAAACATTTTATGTTTTTTCAATAGAAGAAGCATGGACAAATTCCTGTACAAAGGAGCTGTCTTGATAGCTTGTATATTGTCATTAATTAGATCACTGTTGAAAGCTAATTTTCTTTCATCAGTGCAGAGGTACCTGCTCAGACCCTGTTTTTTTTTTTTCACTAACATTCTTGTGGGTAACAGGCTTGCTTACCCACAGGGGAAATTATAGGATAAATGATTCCACTGAAAAATAACCTCTTTGGTTTTGTATAATTTTTTCAGCTATGTCTATTTGCTCAGCAAATGCAGAAACAGAAACATTTGTGTTGTACACAGTAAGAGAAGACAAGACATAGATAGGTCCTCAGGAGTATGACTTGCCAGAGGACTGCTGCGGAAGACTGCTTAAACTAGCTGGTTACCTATTTGGTATTTGAAGATAAAAGACCTCTTCTAGACCTTTAAAGGCTGACATCTGGCTAAATCTTTCAAGAAAACCTTTTTTATTTTAGTTTTCTCTTTTAAAAATTAAAGATAATTGTGCATGAAAATATCAGATTGTTGCAATAAAAAATTGCTTCACTATAGATTGATATTTAAAACTAGATTTAGGACTATAATTCTTTGCAGTTATACTCTTACCAGAAAGACTATATACTTTTTTATATTTACAAAATTTTTGCCTTGTGAGCAGAAGAGCAGAAACTAGTTGTAGTTTCACAGCACATTATCAATAAATTAACTGCATTGTGTGAATATTATATCAAAATCTATGGTAGAACACTCAAAAACTGTTTGGAAATGAATGCTATGTTTTCTAGCATTTCTGTTTCTCCATTATGACAGCACTAGTCACCCAGATAGAGAATATTATTGAGTTAACAGAAGAGTCCTATAAAGTGTCCAATTGCTCTGAAGATATTTAATTGGTGTAGCAGTGATTATGGTGTTTATGTACATCCTTTATTTTTCAGTGATTTTCCACTAAAATATGTTATCACTTAAGCCCTCTTTAAATTTTAGTATTGACACTGTTCCTGTGACCCCTCTTACTGCTTCAGAGAGGAATTTGTACTCTCAGTTCTGCAGTACTCCAAATTTATATCCAGCCAACTAAAAAAAGACCCAAATTTTAGGGAGTAAAAATTAAAAACTAAATACAGAATAAAACCCACAAAAAAGCTCCTCAGTTTTGTGTTGTTTTTTGTTTGTTTTTGTTTTTGTTTTTTAATGCATTTTTCATTCTATTAATTTCTAAGAAACCAGAAATTTTATGGCATTAGGATGACCTCTTTCCTTGGTCATTATTTATTGCTCATCACCATAGCACCATGTATTACAGTAGTAACTGAAACCTCAGCTTGCAATGGGACATTTCCAATTGCAGCAGGGATACACACTAGGACAAACAGTCATTTAATTCAGCTGCAAAATGGATGAATTAGCAAATCACTGGTGCCATATCAACCTCACTCTGTCTTGGAAACTAAACTACAGAGGGTGTGTTTAATACAAAATAATAAACAAAAATCAACCCCCCAGCAACTGAATATGAAGGCAGAGGTAGTTTTGGTACTTTCTCATGATCTGTAGAATTATTTGTAACAGGTACTATAAGAAATACTCATAAACTGTTCTTAAAAAATACATGTCTCCTATAATGTTACTTTACTGGAACTCTGTCTAGGTATAATATTTCACTATAAAGCTCCAGGGAATGCTAAGAAATTTCACTTTATTAATATAAGGCATATAAGGTTCTCAATATATGGAATTTCTTGATTCTCCAGGGCCAAGGAAGGATCAGGGTAATCCCCATCTGTAAATCAGTGGTATTAATAATTTATTAAATTTTATGCTATGTTATATTAAGGCCAATATTATTTGCATATTTTAATGAGGTATCATGAAATCTGCACTGATGATATTCTGTCACATGTTTTAAGTCCACCAGAACTCTATCTGTAAAACATGCAATGTATAGGTATGAAGTCTGAGTTAATTTCATTAACTAGAGTTTGGGACAGTGGAGCTCTTTCCACATTCAGAGGTTTGTAGGTGTTGTGCCTTAACTAATCTATCTCTTTGAGCCACAGAAAAGTTAAGCAAAATATTTAATCATTATTCAAAAGGAATGATCTCATATCTCTCTGTCTAAAAAGTTATCATCTGCTCAGAGTACAAAATGTTTAGACCAAGACTGTCTCTGTTTTGTCCAGTTCCCATCTTCCAGTGAAAATTAACTTTTCTTTTTACTTCTTCTGCCAGTGATATCCAAACTAAATCATTACCCAGACTGACAATTACGAATTAGCCTAATCAAAACAGTTCTCATGTGAACATTTGAGCTCACAACTTGTCAGAAGCTCAATTTAACAATCCTGTCTGAGTCTGCAAGATGTCCCTCTGTGCTGGTGTAGGCTAACCAAGCTGTGCGCACAGAATATACCTTTGATACTCTAGTTGAGGTTTCCTGCAGAAGCTGACAATTTTTTGTCCACTCTACAGCAACAGGGTATTAATGGATGCTGTACCTGACTGATAAAGAACAAGTGGACCTTGAAGCATATGTCCCATCATCAGCTTAAATGTGCCTCAATGGGAGAAAAAGCCTTCATCTGAACTTTCAGTTCTGAAAGAATATTTACCTATGAAAAACTGTGGCTAGCACCAGGTTGCAGTTAGTCTCATTAGATATAGATCTCACTTCAATTTGATTTATAGCACATTGAACTGGGAGCAACTTCTCTGAAGCAAATAAAGACTTTGAGCCATGCCAAACCTAGTAAGAAAGTCCTGGAGTAAATGCTATCAAATTCTTGTAATGTTTGATTGGTGTACAGCATGTGGATCTCAAGTTACCATTTTTATTCCAGGCTTTAGAATAAGGACAAGCAGTGAAATTGCTGTCTCATTTGCATCATGCCTTGGCATAAACCCGTAATTCAAAAGACTTTTACATTTCTTTTTCTGTGTATGTTTGCTATTTCTATTTGAATCTTTGCTTAAAGATTTCTGTACCTTCTGTATATTGTGTCAGCACACGTGAAATTATTGCTGACATCTGTCTTGAATGATATCCTGTATTTCTATATCCTTGCATGCTGCAAGGTGTTATTGCATAACTGGCATCCTTAACTTTGCTTTTTAGAAACAAATGAAAAACAAAAAACAAACAAACAAAAAACTCCCAAAACCACAAACACCAATATTCACATTACTCATCAGGAAGTACTTCAGTGCCAAAAAATGCAGATACAGATTTAAACATATTCCAGGGAGTACTGTTTAGGAGAAACCTTCCTTGCAATGTAATGAATATGCAACAACACATCTACAATATTTCATAACAAATGAAAGCATCCAGATCCCAGTGAAAAGATGTCATAATTCTATGACTGATTTTTAAATTACTTTGATGGCTGTATTTTTTTTTTATTTAATTCTTTGTTTCAGAAGAGGTCCTGAAAATGAAAACATGGTTTGAATTTCTTGTAATTTAAGTAACTGAATAAACATATTTAATCCAAGAAGTATAAATTCTAAATAAAATATTTACATTCTTTCATTAAATAAGGTGGATTCTCAGACTTCCTTCACTTCTTCTACTTATTTTTTCTTGTAGAGTGATATAAAGAAAACCACAATAAACATAATATTCTTCTATTTAAATCCTTCTTGCCTACTCTGATTTAAAGCATTCCGTGACTTCATCGGCTGCAACTGTTATATGTGGTACGTGACTGCCTGAGTACAGTAGTTAAGAGGGGAAGGCTACTTTCAAATTAAAAGTAACAACAGCCGTTTTTACAACATATTCCCCAAAGCATTTATTAAAGGGGAAAAGTATTTCATTTACACTGATGCAAATTGTGTGGGCATCTAGTATTTCTATATCTACTGGATTTTGTAGATCATAAAATCCTCTCCTCCTCCTGATTTTTGTAAGACTTTTTTCTCAGCTTCATAAATTCCTGTAAGCTGCTCCACAGATTTTGAAAATATCTGCTATTTTTAATTATAATTTTTTATTTCTGCAATCCTTTAGAGATTCACTCTGGAACTAGGGCTAGTGAAGTGTCTATAAACAGAACAGTATTGAAAACACTGACATAGTCTTAAAGGTCTTAAAACCAAAGACGTCAATTTTGCAGACTTATTCATGCTTTTAGCTTTGTGTGTCAAACCTATGCTATAATGGTCTGTGAACACAGTTATGTCAGTTAGGAATGGAGGGGAAACATCTCACTCCCACATAACACTCATGCCAGAAAAGCTTACTGTAGACTCAGCTGTCCCGACAGAGCTCAATATATGTCATGAGAGGACCTGTTACATTTACGCAGATAGAAAACTCTCCAGTCAGTTGCTGCTGAATTTCCATCTGAACATGTTGGAAACACACTCTTAATTCTACATTTACTTTCAATTAGCAAAAATGTAAAAACGATATTAATGTCAATATTTTACAGCAAAAGGAAAATTCTTTTCTCTTTAAAGTTTGATTTTACTTGTGATATTTTTCTTTGCCATAAGAATACTCCATATCCATTCTATTAAAAATAAGTCACTTAAAATGGCATTACAGTTATGAAAAGTGTATCATTTTAACAAAGTAACAATTTACATAATTTTCAATGCAATTTTCACACACTGATCAACATCTATATGACAGTAATCACTAACTGCATGCTGCACTTTCACATATTTCTATCTAAACTAAACATTGGGTTGTTTTGGTTTTGTTGGTTTTTTTTTTTTTTTTT
>NDXB01006109.1:8220-19339 GCA_002631895.1 Agapornis roseicollis | reverse complement strand
CTTTTTAAACTAACCTTTGGGTTTTTTTGGTTTTTTTTTTTTTTTTTTTTTTTTTTATGGGAACCCATCAAAGTCAGGATATTTGTTTGCAGGCAGTCCATTTCAAATATTACAAACACCTATAAGTGCCTAAAAATAAACAGTAATTTCAGAATAAAAATTCTGCCCTCAGAAGGAGTTTAGAAATAATTTTCAGGTAAAACTAGTACTTGATTAATAGACAATTGCTGAAATTAAGACCAAAGCTAAATGACTATATTAACTACTGTATTCCTGATGTTACCAAGCAAGAGTCATTCCTGTACAAAGAGCTCTTCACACCCTCTGTGTATCCTAACCCCTCCAGTAAGTAACACCTTTGTAAATCAGCATCTGTATTTTCCTGTTTAGATGGTTAGTGACTGGCCTGTCTGTGTAGCTTCCTATTGTCATACAGTCATAGACCTTGAGGATCAACCTGTGAAATACTAGAATACAAACAGGCAGCATTTTATGTGTTTTTAATATACATTCACATACATATATATGTACACATATATGTCTCCATATTTCCTGGGAAATAAAAGATACAACATTGTATGCAGACAGCAATCTTCATACATGATGATTTGGTAGGGAAAACTGTGAAAGCCCCAAACACCTGTAGAATCTGACCCAAGCTTTGGAGTAACTCTGAAATAAACTCTCTCCTCTATGTATGTATTTCTGCTGGTTTAGACTTTGTGACTTAGTACGGTACTTTCAATTTTGTGTCTGTAGCCAGCTGTCAGATAAGTTGCAGACAGCTGATCTCATTAATTAAGTCAACACTGAAGAATGGAACTAGCAAGGCACTCAAGTACTTTTTATGCTGTGGAACAAAAGCAGATAGACTCTGGAAATCCCTCACAATCTAAATTCTTCCAAATAAATTGAGAGAAACTTTTGAGCCCATGTTTGGCTTAAGTAATCATCTGTAAAGTAAAATGGTCTTTGGTTAGATTTTCCTAGAACAGGTGTTTAGTTTTCCAGAAATATAATAAATATAGACATCTGCATAAAATATCAGATTAGCAGGAGCAAATTTTCTCATACAAATAGACTCATTTTTGAAAAATATTTTGCCTGCATATCATTGAACAAGTCAATGGATTTTGCTTCAGATTTCTTTATTTTACTTTTTCAATCTATGGTTTCAGCCTTTCACCATATTCTTATATGTTTGTCACCATATATCTTTTGCACTGCAAACCAAAACAGGAAAAGATCCCTAGGTCTTTCACTAGTAAAGGTAGATGCTAGCCACACATTTAAACATCCAAGCTTTTTACAAATCCTGAGCAAGAATAAGTCAAATAGCACTTCTGAGATGGTATTTCAACCCATCTTGATCTTCCTATTGCCACTATATATGCTGAATAACTCTGTAACACTAGCCTACATGAGGCCCACCATAACAGTCTGCTCCCTGCTGTGTTTGTTGTGGCTTTTTGTTTTGATCCAGGGTTGGGGTTGGGGTGGTTTTTTTGAGTAATTTTTCATGATAGCTTCTGTTTTAAGCAGCTTTACTACAGTGACAGGGTGCCCTGGTGGTGCCCAGGAGATTTTCTTTGTCAGTAACTGAGATAAAATAGTAACCTGCTAAGCATCTGCTTGCTCAGTGATCTGAGCTGTACAGTAGCTGGGCTGAAATTGTCCTGGCAGGTTGCAGTCCAATAGCACTGCCTGCAATTGCTGTTGTTACTGCTGCCATTATTTCTACAGGGCGAAGTTCACCCTGATGTGGAGGATAGCACAAGGTCAATTTATTTAAGAAATCCTAGATCAGCCTTTTCTGATGCTATTAATGGAGACTTAAACTGTGCACAACTCTTGTGCTGTGTCCTTACATAGAAGTGAATGCAGCCCATGTTAGGAACATTCTAGCATTTTAAATCTGTAAAAATATGCAAAAATCTGCCATTTTCTTCCATTCTTATTCTTCTTTTCTTCTTATTATTATTAATAGTGGGCTGAATTACTGAACTTATAGATAGCAAGTAGAGAAGTAAGGTTCTCCTAACTGCACCTGTGGCAAATGCTAACACAGGCTCTTTCCTTCACTTTGTCTAATCTCCCCATTCTCTGAGACATTCTGTTGAAAACATTTTTTCTGTATTTAATGAGTGCATAATTTATTCTGTGTGTCTATCCTCTTTTTCAAACAAGCAATACCTTACATGTGCACAATTTCTATAGGTCAATGGCACAGGGTTTAATACATCTAAACTGCAAAATATATTTTATGTGTGTAGTTTCGATTTGCTTTCTTTCCTGAGGCACACTCAGAAGCAGTGTGGCATTGAACTAATACCAAAAAGAATGTCTGCATTATTTTTTTTTTTTTAATTATCTACGTTTCTTTAATTTCTTTTGTTTGAAAATGACCAAATGTATTACCAGAATTGCAGCTATTTTAAGATTCTAGTGCCTGCCTTCAATTAATATTAATTAATTAATTCAGTTCTCCTGCATGATATCCTTATCTCTAAACTGGAGAGACATCAGTTTGATAGGTGGACCACTCAGTGGATAAAGAACTGGCTGGATGGCCTCATGCAAAGAGTTGTGGTCAATGGCTCAATGTCCAGCTGGAGACCAGTAATGAGTGGTGTCCCTCAGGGAATGGTGTTGAGACCAGTCTTGTTCAATGCCTTAGTTGGTGACATGGACAGTGGGATTGAGTTTAACCATGACAAGCACAAGCTTCACCTGGGTCGGAGCAATCCCAGGCACAGCTACAGGTTGGGCAGAGAAGAGATTCAGGGCAGCCCTGCAAAGAAGGACTTGGGGGTGGTGGTTGATGACAGAATGAACATGAGCTGGCTTCAGCGTGCACTTGCAGCCCAGATAGCCAACCGTATCCTGGGCTGCATCAAAACAAACATGACCAGCAGATGGAAGGAGGTGATCCTTCTGCTCTATTCTGCACTTGTGACACCTCAGCTGCAGTATTGTGTGCAGTTCTGGTGTCCTCAACATAAAAAGGACATGGAACTGTTGGAACAAGTCCAGGGGAGGGCCACAGGGATGATCCAGGGGTTGGAGCACCTCCTGTATGAAGACAGGCTGAGAAAGTTGGGGCTGTTCAGTGTGTAGAAGAGAAGGCTGCATGGTGGCCTCATAGGAGCCTTCCAGTACCTGAAGGGGGCCTATAGGGATGCTGGGGAGGGGCTCTTAATTAGGGATTGTAGTAACAGGACAAGGGATAATGGGTTCAAACTTAAACAGGAGAGGTTTAGATTGGATATAAGGAAGAAATTCTTTCCTGATAGGGTGGTGAGGCACTGGAATGGGTTGCCCAGGGAAGTTGTGAGTGCCCCATCCCTGGCAGTGTTCAAAGTCAGGTTGGAGTGAACCTTGTGTGGCATGGTTTAGTGTGAGGTATCCCTGCCATGGCAGGGGGGTTGGAACTAGATGATCTTAAGGTTCTTTCCAACCCTAACTATTCTATGATTCTACGAATATGTCTCACTTAAGATTAGTAGATTGACCAATATGCCCAGTACCAGAATTTGAATTGTTAGAGTTGCACTGTAACTTTATTCACTACTCATGACAAAGCTTTTCAGAAAATGTGATTTGCAATTTCTTCCTTTTAGAGATTTTGGTATTCTCTTTGAGAGCAGAAATTGTCCATTCTGCCATATTGAGCAACAACTGCAGCGAACTTTTGAGAGAAAGACATGAAAGATGAAATAACAACTACTTCTGTAATTATTCAATTAGGCAAATGTTTAACAAAATACACAAGACATTACCGTGTGGTTTCAAGTACATATCTAGAATATGTCTGTATTACATCTGAGTGGCTAGAACTTCAGTCTGACTTAAGCACATTCTGTTATTGCTCTATGCTTTGAGTAATTTGATAATTTTTATAAATTTCCTTTTTTTGTGTGTGTACATAACTTGTGAATTCTAATTTTCTGCCTAAAATCTGAGCAGCATCAGCTTCTATAGATGTATCTGAGGTTGCAATCTTACCTTCCACATTTCTCTCTCATCAGATGCATTATTTTAGCCTGGAGAAAAGGAGGCTCAGGGGAGACCTTACTGCTCTCTTCAGCTACCTGAAAGGAGGTTGTAATGAGGTGGGTGTCGGTCTCTTCTCCAGAATAACAAGTGGTAGAACAAGTGGAAATGGCCCCAGGTTGTGCCAAAGGAGGTTTGCATTGGATCTTAGGAAAAATTTCTTCACTGAAAGGGCTGCCAAGCAGTGGAACACACTGCCCAGGGAAGAGGTGGATTCACTGTCTCTGGAAGTATTTAAAAGATATTTAGATGTGGCACTCATGCGCATGATTTAGTGGTGGATTTGGCAGTGCTAGGTTAATGTTTGGACTTGATAATTTTAAAGGTCTTTTTCAACTTAAAAGTTCTATGATTCTATGTTTTTTCTATTTACAGATATAATGTAGATATGAGGTGGGGGCACTGAAATATTAAATGTAGGGAAGCTATTCAAGAGAAAATTCTTTCTAAAATGTTCATTCATTTACAAATTTTGAAAGTATACAAGAGCCCTAAATTTTACATGCCTTATTTTAGATTATTATCTCATTTATAGGGTGTAAGGTCAGAGTTAAGGAAAAACTCACCACAAGTTTTCTGCCATTGAAGAGTGTTAAGAACTTTAGACAACCATTTGCCAGATTGCCATTGTGTCTGTGCATTAGTATTCTTGTTTCATTTACATCTCTGAGGAACCAGAAGTTCTCCAAACTGGGAGATTATTTTGTTTGGGATTGCTTTGTGACTGTGTTTGCAAATAGCCCAGTTTAATAGCTTTTAGAAGTGGCTGATTTTCCAAGTGGTTTTCTAACAGTTCCAGATTTGAGGAACTTGAAGCAGGAATTACGAATCAAATTTTAATGATATCTCCATCCATCAGAGTAAATTGCTTTTCATTTTCCTAAAGGAAACAAAGAAGGAGGGTCTCTTTGGGACATATTTCAGCATTGGCAGGGCTTCTGTTTTTAAAACAAACCACCTTACTACAGTGTTCATTGTATAAATATTAGGGCATAATAAATTGACCAACTGGCTAGGGATATCGAATAGTCATGATACAAGTCTCCAACTATCACAAAAATTGCATAGTAAAAAAAGCAATATTTTTAACCTTATCACTTATCTTTTTGACAGGTGACAGTTCTGGTGCTTCTTTAACATACATTTTTAAGCTAGCAAGGAAAATCTTGATAAAGATCTCATTTTCTAGAGTTTCTTCATACATGTTTTGTTGAGGTACATTTATAGAAGACATCAATCTCTAGAGGGTAAGTACAATCAAGTACTTTTCCAGTGGCTAATAAGTCTCTAGAGCAAGAACAAGGAAAAGAAAATGGCTCAACTGCTTCTTGTTGTCCCTTTAGTCTGCTAAAGTTTCTATAGTAAGAAACCCCTTGTTTGTCAGTGAGATGGAAACCGTAGCCCAAGGCAAATCACAGTCTCTATCTGATCATCTCCATACCCCTGATTTAGGCTTCAAATGCTGCATCTACAGAGTATGAATAGCATCACTGGCCTTGATGCGTCTCTATAAAGTTTTAACTGTGCATTTAAACTACAAAATTATGAGCTGCACAACTTTAAGTAGTGTCATCTTAGCTCCCAAAGCTGGTTTCTATGAGATTATAAGAGACAGTATGTTTTCCAAGCAATTAAGTTTATTTATAATTGGAAAACTATTCTGAATCATTTCCTCAATGCAATGATGTGAAATGTTTGAGATTATAAATAAGCAATTATCATATCACATCCAATGAATTATAGACTTTAAATGACAGAGAAATAGATTTCTAATTGTTATTAAGCATTTCACCAAATAACTACATGAAGCAACAAAATTTTACAGGGGCATAAGTAACTTTTATTCGTACAACATTGCATATTCAGGTAACATTTAAATTCTAAGTAATTGTGTAAACAGGAATTAGAAACAAGGATTTATTCTGGTTAATTTTTATATTGGTTAAAATAAATCAGTTTGAAAGAAAGAAAGAAAGAAAGAAAGAAAGAAAGAAAGAGAAAGAAAGAAAGAAACTATGGCAATTGTGAATGTATTTAAAAACATAGGAAAACAAATTAGCTCTGAGCCCTTTAATAATTTTGGTGTGCACACTAATGATTCAGATTGACACATTTACATTTACTTTTTAAGTGTGGGTTTGTTTTTTTTTTTCTTTTTTAGCCAGGGGAGAAGCCTGGTGAAATCAACACCCGTATATATGTCTGTGTTTTTGCAAGCACATAGATGTGTGTGAGAGCGAGAGAATTCAGGGTATTTTTTCTGTTAATTTTTTTTTTAACAAGGTGAAAAGTAATGCGTTCTTTTTACACCCTACTAGTGCTCTATATATGTGTTTACATATAACAACACTTAAATGCTGTGACCCACACTGAAAAAAATAAAAATCCCTGTAGATTTCATTAAAAAGCTCATTCCACCTTCACTGACCCATTGAGAAAGCCCCGTAAAAGGCTTGTAAAAAAAAAGGCTTTGTAAAAAAAAAAAAGGGCATGTAAAATTGCCATGATTAGACACCAGGTTGTTGGATCCTTAGGTATACATAGGTATATATGCAGTACCTCCTGTGAAATTTTGTTAAACTGTGCAGTTAAAGAATCTGAATTTACTACACAAAGTGGATTTATATTACATGGAATTCTCCTTACCCATGTACTGGCCAGTCCCTCCTCAGGGGGTATTGCATCACTCATAGACCAGCTATTAAATAGATGATATAGTAAAATGTTAGGCAAAACATAAGGCACATAGCTACTGAGAAATTCTCATTGGGACTTTCAGGCCATTTCTTCAGATTGCATTTGTATTTGAATGCCAAGAATATATTGCCACAAGCAAGAGATATTTTGGAGAAAACATGTCCTTAGTATTTACTGAAGTGCAATCAACTCTTCCAAGACTCTAGGAAGGCTCATCTGGACATGGGAGATTACTTCAAAGAATTTTCACGACATACCCAGAAATTCCCAGTAGGCAAGGAAAGCATTTGAAAACATTGGAATAGATTATTCAGTTCACCAGAACAAATCCACCTGCTATGTGTTGCATTGACAAAGTCTGTTAAATCCCAGTTGGCTCCTTAATGTGTGAAGTAACTACAACTGAAATGAAACAGAACTAATTTTTTCTCTTCCTTAAAAAAATCTGGCAAGCATTTCTTTCTGTTTCACCCCTCATCCATGAACAATTTATCCCTTTAGGACCAAAATATAATGGTCTCCATATGGGGTTGCAGCTTTAGGTAATTTGAGAAAGAGTTTAGTGCGGTATACAGACAACTGTTATTAGCAAAATTTCACAATAAAAGTACGTTGTATTCATGTTATGTAATCTACCTGCTTAATCTTTACATAGTTATTACTTTAAATCGTTGCAGTTTCTGAATGCCATTCATCTTGGAACTAGCCTCTTCCTTTGTCAGCGTCATTACAGTAGTAGAGAAGTATGAAGTAGAATTGCCAACTCAGTTTAAATATGAAGGATTAGCAGGAAGTAGTTTCCATGTGGCAGCTTTGCTACAAGAAGACTCTGTAGATCATTACCTTCGTTGTTTCAGTAACCTTAGGCTGAAACTAAGTTTGAATTAGATTATTGTAGAATTTTGCCACAGTTACTTCATTTTAGTATTTACACTCTGTGAGCATGATCCTCTTAAGTATTTTGTCTGTCCTGGTTTAATATATTTATGCAAGTAGTCTTATGGACTTGATTACAATTTTTATTATTTTTTCAAGTGAAGTGAATCACATGCAGGTGTTGGTAAGAAATTAGTTTTTTTAACATAATAAAACATATTGTGTAGAAATAACATATCTATATATGAAATCCTTTGGCAAGTTTTTAGCTGCCCTCCTGCTTACTTTAATAGCAAATGTATTCTTATCTTGCAATAGAATATAGTGTTTTTTTTCAGAACAAAGACATTTCAAATATTTACAAATAGATATCAAAAAAAAAACCACAAATCCTTGACACCCCTATGTGAACTTGTAATGCTTTGAAGCAAAACACCTCCCCCATCTGGTGGGAAAGACTTATTCAGAGGTCAATAAATATCCTCATAATGAAACCAATGTCCTTTTTAATGGAAAGAAGATTGATTCAAACAGTGAAGTTCTTTAAGCTTGTCCATTTACTGAAGATCATATTGTATAGATTGAGTATCTCACCTGACCTTAGTTAAGCAGCAGAGTACAAAGAGGGAAGTGGTTTTCAGCACCAAGCTTAGGTCAGAAAACTTAAAGGCCATTTTGCATTTTCAGTCTATGAATCATCTCAGTTAAATGTTAGGGTTGACAAAGTGACCTCTGCTGCTCCTCCTCTTCTACCTGCATCCTAATTTCCATGAAAAAGAAATCAAGATGAATATTCCTGACAGAAGCCAGTACATAGTCTAGAGCCACATACTGTAGGCAACCTGGAGATCAGGTCAATATGGGTGCCCGAGTATGCCATAGATGAATGTGCAAGTGTATTGCTGCATGGAAGATAGTGTCTCTTCATATTTGGAAAGAACCATTTTGCATTCAGATATACTAGTGTAAAGTAATGAAGTCCCCTGTGGTAAATGTCAATCAATACCTATTCCAAGGTTAAAGTACAACCAACAGTTCTGTGATAGGAATTCAAAGTATAGAATCAATTCACTTCCATTTTGTTAAGTAAGTGCTCTATTTTTTTATTTTTTTTAGGTGTCTTCTAAAGGATGTTTACAAGTCAAAATGAAACTTGGTATGAACTTGCTGTATGGCATAAAACCCTTTTCAGTAAGTCCCCATGTATGTATGTGTGTTTGCACAGATATATCTATGTAGAAATAAATTGTGGTGTGTGGATTAAGTAGGTTTCTAAGTTTATATTTCATTACTGACTTATTCATTGCAAACAGTTATTCAAATATTAGTACTAATTACAAAGCATGTAGCACTTCATGCTTCAACTATGCTTCTCCTGCATTGTTTCTCATAATTCATCTGCAGTACAATTGCATGTGGAGATGGCTTATGAGAAAAATAGATTAGGTCATTCAAGCTAGTTGCTGCTTTAATGGACAATCAGCACAAATCTGTCAGTCTAACAACATTAAAATCATATATGTATGCATGAATACATACATACATACATACATAGAAATACAGCTTTGTCTCATTCATTACACTGAAAGACAGGTCCTTATATGAACGCATAGGCATAGGTATTTAAAGAGAACTCATGGATAATTGCTGGGATTTTGATTAATATTAATTATGGGAATTTCTTTCAGAACACTACTTTGAAATGAATAAGTGTCAGGACCTCAAATGAAATGTTTTCATGTTCATGTCAGGTAACAGTTTGTCAAATTACTGTACAAAGCATGGAGCAAATTAGAATTCTTGTGACAGAAAAAATGCAGCTCTACTTCAGTGGTGAGTGAATACATCTGTAACTGCATTTACTTAGTGAATCCCACTCTTTCAGAGGGTATAAGTAGGGTCAGACTCTAACCCAGTCTCACTAGTACAGTTAAACCAACTCAGGATACACTTAAAGTCAGTGCTAAGTAGGCAGTTTCCCTTAATGCATGTAGGTATTTATTGCAAGGCCAGGTATACCATTGTAAAGCCCTAGGGCACTTTATAGGGCACAGGGTGCTGAGAGATGCAATTAGGATCACATTGGGATTGCCATAGCCAATCCCAAGAAACTATTTCTCAGGATAATAATCAATGGCAGAATTAAATTATCACACTATACACATATATCTTCATTTATTTGCTTTGCCAAGTGAAGGCACAACTGAGAAATAGGTCTTTTTCTTAATGTATTTTCAAGGTCACATCATGTACTTGTTTCCCTTGAAAAGGCTATAAATTTGTTGAATGCACCCCTATGAGATAACTGTAGATAACAAATGGACTCTCTGAGGTAATCTAAGATTGTGCACTCAGTTTCTAATTCTGTATCTTGACTCTTAAAATTACTTTACTTTCTGTGGTGGTGATGAGACTATGAGAAAACATCCAGACAGGCCAAAAATATAACACGCATACAGACACACAGAGCAATAACCTCTCTCTTCATTGTGTTCTGGGTGTGAATTTGCACACATATACCGAGAACCTACAGTTAAAATCCAGTTAGAAAAATGTTTGTTTATTTTGTTCACAATTAGGCAAATTAGTGCTCAGCAGTAATCTAACTAAGAAATTTAGGTCCTACTGGGAACAAGGGGAAATCCTTTTATGTCTGATGAAGTCATCGAGACTACTTAAAAAAAAAAACAACAACCAACCACAATAATTTGATTTTCTTTCCAGGAAGTTGAAGGTGTTACATCAGGGGAGTGAAGAATCACATTTTCATTTGAACACTACCTTTCATCTGAGATAGTCCATGGTCTTTGGTACAAGTTCTTCCACCCTGCTCTAAGGCCAATGAGTGTAATTCTCCCTCTCCTAATAAGTGCAAATGGATGGTGTAATTTATGTAAGAAAGACTATGAATCCAGTTAGTAGCAGAAGAGTGAGTAAGTTCTGAGAGCTCTGGTTTCTGCTTATCTGCTCTTTGGATCTCAAGCATAAGATACTTTAATGTTTATTTATATAACAACACTCAAGGATTTTAAGCATGGGTTATACCTTGTTACTGTAGTTGGCTTGTGAGTTTGGAACTTTTTCCTTTTCTGAAGTCTTTTTTCACTTGAATAGCAATACAAAGAATGCTACAATGATCCTTGATATTTCAGTCTTCGGTTCAGAAAATACAAACTCTGGAACTCTAAATGATTATGCAAAAGAATTAACAAATGGTGTTAAAAATTGGATTTCTTACACATAGAAGTTTTTCATTTACCTACCTGTTTTAATGATCAGAAACTTAAGGCTTTAAGGTTTTTTAATGAAAAGGAAAGTCTCAGAATTTATTTGATCTTGAAATGAATTGTCAGGCTTTTGAACTCCTGTTCAGAGGAGGTCTCCAGGAGGGTGCAGGCCTATATCATGTCATATCCAAACCACATACCTTATCATTTGAAATAGTTGGATTTTTTTTTTTTTTTTTTTTTTTTTTTTTTTTTTTTTTTTTTTG
>NDXB01006104.1:28745-49411 GCA_002631895.1 Agapornis roseicollis | reverse complement strand
TTTTTTTTTTTTTTTTTTTTTATTTTTTTTTTTTTTTTTCCCTTGTAAGAAATTCATTATGGGATGTCTGAATACCTTTAGTGGAAACAATTGAGACAACTTCGGTTTTCTGTCTAAGGAAAATGGATCCTTGAGATCTCTAAAACAAACCTGAGAAAACCCCACCACTGTTGTTTATCAAAGGTACAGCTGCACTAAAAACCCCTATGGACTATGTCCGTGCTCAGGGTTTCCTGCAGCTCCAACTCACTGGATGCTGCATGGGCTCTAAATCCAGCATCTCCCCACTTACTACAAATGAAATAATGGAATTGTTTCCAGCATTGACAGTTGCAACAGAAGTTGCAAAGTCGTGGTGTTGAAGCAGAAATAAAGGTTTCCATCCCCACAATACTTGCCATTATGCAGGCAAAACAGACCAAGGCCAGAAGAAATGGAGAACTTCTGTTTTAGAATCATAGAATCAGAATAGTTAGGGTTGGAAAATACCTTAAGATCACTCAGTTCCAAACCTTGCTTTAGAGTGATCTTTGCAGACTTTGTGGAAATTACAAGTGACCAAGTCAGAAGGCAGAGATGAAATTTCAGACTTTGTCTTGTAAGAGATGTTCTAGCATTGATGGTGTAATACTGACAAACAGCTAACAGAAAGACATTCCAGAGGGATTTAGTTCTTTCTCTGATGCGTCAATAAGACCAAGAATGTATAAAATCTGACTTGATTTTCAGAATTTCTTTTCAGAAGTTCTTATTCGCTATCACCCAAAGCAATTAAAACTCAGATGTTATTTTTTTCCCTGAATTTCCCTCCTTTCCCAGATACAATGGGAACAACCAGCCACTGGAATAATGTCCCAGGTAGACTCCTGTTGGACACTGTTAGGATTCAGTTGGACAGGGTCCTGGGACATCCACTTCGGTTTGCCTGGAAAGGTTGGACCAGACGATCCCTGAGATCCCTTCCAACCTGGGATGCTCTGGCACCAATCCCCTCTTGCCTTGTTCACTATGGAACTGCAATCACAGTGTGCAAGCTGCCGTAGGCATCATGCAGGAGCTCCCTGCACTGCAAGTACAATAGCAATCCTCACTCATGCAGAGCAGATGCAAGGTGATGGTACATATGGTTTGGGAAATGTTTCTTCTAAACGGGTAGAAGGCAAAACACTAAATATGCAGGCTGCTTAATGAAGAAATCTAAATAATTAGCATAGCTCATGCCCTGATGTAAATTTGCTTGAGGAGGAGGGAGACAAGTCTGCGAGCTGCTCTCCCAGTCCTCAGAAACAGCCCAACACTGATAGATTTTAAAAGCTTTGGCTGAGATCCTGCATCTTTGTGCCAGCATTGCTTCTTCCAATGGAAACAGAAATCTAATGTTTTTTAAAATGCTAGTGAGCCTTTCTAACACTGTTATCTCCTGTAATCACATCTTAACATGTGTGGTATTTCTAAATAATTAATTATTTTTAATAATGATTTAGTTATGGTTTTCCCTGGTGCAGAAGAATGCTGAGCAAATTTAAGGCAGTGTTGGGTACAATGCATCACAAAAGAGACGTACTCTGTGTGCATTTCTGAGTAGTCATTCCAGTGATGAATTTTAGTGTAAGAATATAAGAACCGAGTTGAAAAAGGAAGAGTAAATATTATGTATTTGTGAAGGATTCTGATTCTATGACAGGTGCATTTAAACAGAGCTGATAGCTGAGTATTGCATGCAGTTTGTAGGTTTGGAAATTATCCCCATGTAAAGCTCAGCACTCCCTTTCTGCAGCTCAATTTGTCTTTAAATCTGAGCCTGAATGAGGACGGCAAAACATGGTGATGCGTATTTAAGAGATATATGTACTGATTCTTAACCATGTTATAGCTCGTATAGGGTTTGGTACTAGGGTCTTGTTGTAGTTATTCTGTAAACACTTCCTATAGGTGAAATAATAACTTTGGTGTATGCCAGAAGACTCTGAAGTGCTGAGATAGTGATACCCAGTATAACTTCATTTCAAAAGTAATTAATGAAGCTGCATTTTAATGAGCCTTTTTATACAGTGCTGTTAACTGGGGTGTTTCATGATGCAATTGTTCTCAGACTGCTAGAGGAATGAAAAAAGAAAGCAGAACCAGGGAAAATTAACTTAAGAATAGCAACAGCCCAAGCAAGACACAATCTCTGCATCACTTAGCATTTGTTTCATCCTCACAGGTATTTCTGAAGCAAGATTACAGTTCCTTCAAAGTTCTAGTACAGAAACAATTCATAAGGTTGTGAATCTCTGCCATAGTCTTATAACTCGTCAGCCTCCTTTCATTTTTCCGTGCTTTAGTATTGTTTCCCACTTTCTTTGCAGAAATGCAAAATGGGGTCTATAATAAGTAAGCAAAGCTTCATTTATTTCCTTTTTTAGTGTGATAATTTAGTTTCTATAATAATTTCAGAATATTAATGGCATTTTGTTACTCTTAGATAAGATCAGAATAGGGAAGAATGCATAGGAGAATAGCTGATGTCTTCTAAGGTTGAAATTTAATGAATGCTGCTATGAGCTTTGTCTGTTTAATGAACTACATGTGGGTGTAGAAATAACGCAAATGTTATTTCACTATGATGAACATACAGTGTTTATTTCTAGGGAATTTATTCCTATCATAGCTTCTGGTATTGGCAAAAATGTAGAAAACCCTAGATTTTGTCCCCCAAATGGGGGTGAATATAAAAAGGTCTTGTGGAAATCCCTCTCTGGGTTTTCATTACTTCTAATAGATCAAACTTTCTATAGAAGGTGTGGATAGGCTGCGTAACAGTGGACATTTTGTGAGCAATCCAGAGACCTTGGTGTAAGGCAGCCTGCCTGAGAACAGAAACGGAGTTGAGATAAAATGAAGGCCATGGATTAGGGAGTAAAAGAAACACCAGCTGTAAGAACTCAGAGGTAGGTGGAGGAGAGGAGGAGCTGGGAAGTGCTGGGGGTCGAGTTTCCAGGACAGTGTTATCCAATCCTAGCATTGTTAAGGGTGTGAACTAGTGTGTGTGGTATAAATATAGGAGGCTTAAGCAATAAAGTGGAGCAAGATTTGTAAGTCATATTGAGTGGTGTCTTGACTCTGGCCGATTCTCCGACAACAGAAGGCACTTGTGTTCTGGATTGCATTTGGATGAAACCAGAGCTGGGTAAAGACTAGCATTTCATTATCCGGACAGGTAATAATGTTGTGACAGCCCTGGCTCGTTTCTACTTATGAGACTAAAAATGTGCAAAAATGGGTAGCCCGGGGGTCTGAGATAGCACTGGACCTTACTCATAGCTCAAACACTACAACAGATTCATCTCTGTCTTCATGGAATTACGCATTTTCATTTTAAAATCCCAGTTTTGGGAAGAAATCAAATTTGATCATAGGAGTCCTGTAGAGTTTGAGGAGCCATAGCAACAATCTGGATCCCTGTTTATGTGCTGTTAGCAAAGGCAGAGGGGTATGATTTGATTTAACTTCTAATGCATGTTCATTTATAAAGCATCAGGCACTTGACCAGGGTTCTGAGATGTAAGATAACCTAATTCATAAACAGCTGAATGGCTCTCTCTTTGTTGTCATAAGTAATTGATGCTATTTTGTTATGTGGGGATGGCTTACTTAAGCGAAGGGTGACAACTGTTGATGTAACAGGGAGAAAGAGCAGTTGTATTTTCCCCTCCTCTTCCTCCTCTCCAGAAGGGATGCCCACTGTAACATATGTTCTTGAGACATGGTGTTATGTCTTGCTGGACAGGCAAAATCTCCAGCAGCTCAGTGTGTTCAGACTAAAGTCTTTCTACAGTCAACACAGTTTGAAATATGTATTGATTTGAGCTTCACAGGGCTGCTGCTTTTGCTGTTTGTGGTAATTTCCAGACACAGAGCTGTCAGGTTTTCCCCTTCAGCAACATGCTATTGTGTTATAAGGGTTGGAAAGTTGTCTAAATAGAGTTCTGGATGGAAAACAGAGAGACATATGTCAACGAAACATCTTGAAAGGCAGCTTTGGTGGAGTAATCCAAAAGTGTTCTGCAAACCAGACCATGTAGAGGAGTCATTTATTTCAGTTGCAACCTACTGAAGAACGGGCACTAACAAGTAACCTCTAGCCTCCCACGTATGTTCAANAAACCAGACCATGTAGAGGAGTCATTTATTTCAGTTGCAACCTACTGAAGAACGGGCACTAACAAGTAACCTCTAGCCTCCCATGTATGTTCAAAGCCAGGTTGGACAGAGCCTTGGGTGCCATGGTTTAGTGTGAGGTGTCCCTGCCTATGGCAGGGGGGTTGAAACTGGATGATTTTAAGGTCCTTTCCAACCCTGACTATTCTACGATTCTATGGTTCTATATGCATCCCTCCTGCAGATCTGACATCACAGAGAGCTGGGCACCTTCCACTTCTGCAAACGCAGCCTTCATGCATAGTTTGGGGCACTTCTTTTTCTCCTGGCTCTGTTCCACACAGCTCTCGAGACCATAGAGGATCAGCTCAAAAAGAGCTTTCAGTCAAAATGAGTTTCTGCCCAAAACTGCTCCATGTAATTGCCTCCAGCAGCCCATGAGAAGGGAACAAACAACCACCACCAGAGCAAATTGTGTTTATTTAGCGCCATCACAACAAAGATATCCCTGGGCACTCAGCAAAACGTCCTTGTCTGTAGTACAGAAAAGCCAGGGGAGCTGAATATGAATTTATGTAAATGGCCATCTATGTTTCAAAACAGCTGTTAGCAACAACTGCTCTGTTAAATCGGTCTCTCTCTTCAAAGTTTCTGAGTTTAAAAGAGGGAGCAGATCAGAGCTCTGTTTGCCAGCTTTCCAAAACATTTGGAGTTGGGTGATCTAAAGAGAATGATTTCAAAGGATCTAGCCTTGGGAAAGCATAGCACAAGCTATTCTTCCTCCCCTGCTTTCAGCTATGATTTTCAAAACAGAGTGTTGTATTGCTCACCAACTGCATGTTTTTTTCCATCTGCGAGCCAACTAGCCGAAATCTGCCTACATGGTGTTTGGAAACACTCATCAAAGCAACAGTGCCATTAAAGGCAGTTGAAGCATAGAGTAAGGGGAAGAGTGGGTGCAACTGCATGGCAAGAATCCCCTCCTGCCAAAGCAGAGGGATTGTTACTGTGTGAATGGGGATGGGTAGAGATCGTTGGTGCCAAGTCTGTTGTGATTAAGCCATGTGTGTCATGGGCAGAAGGCAATAACCTGCCTCTTTCACATTCCTGCTGTAGTCATGCATTTCCTTCTAACAGTCCTTCTTGTTACTGTGCATTACAGTGATCACATGTCACCCTTTTTCAGTGTTTGAATTGCTGATAGACTTCAGGCAGAAGAAGCTTGAGTCAAAAGTCTTCTATTTCCTTCTATACCACTTGGGCTTCACTTATGTGATGAGTTAGGACTCATCCCATTCCTCCTCCAGCACATGTTCCTGCAGGAGAACTGGGGTTTGTTGATGCTGTGTTAGCTTGTTTGGATCATCTTCATCAGGGACTATAGTGACAGAAAGAGGGGTGATGCCTTCAAACCTACACAGGGGAGATTTAGGTTAGAGATAAGGAAGCTCTTCCTTGTGAGGGTGCTGAGGTGCTGGCACAGGGTGTCCAGAGAAGCTGTGGCTGCTCCATCCCTGGCAGTGTTCAAGGCCAGGTTGGACACAGTGGCTTGGAGCAAGCTGCTCTAAGTGGAAGGTGTCCCTACTTGTGGCAGGGTTTGGAGCTGGATGAGCTTTAAGGTCCTTTCAACCCAAACCAGTCTATGGGATTCTATGATTCTGTCTTACCTGACTTGGAAGCAGAAGGCATTGAAGAATACTGCTTCTAGACTGCTTCTGAAGCACCTCTGATGCTCATTCTCATTTTCATTCTGAAACACCGCTGGTACCTATTCATTGTTTGGGCTGAGCAAATGAATTGTGAGTGTTGTCATTAAGCGTGAGATGGTGGTTTCAACACAACCAGAATCTTGTGCCAGAAGAGAGGGTCTCTAGTGAGGTCCTTCAGGGTAAGATCAACAATGGAGAAGAGGAGAGATGCTCATCCCTGAGGCAATGCCAGGGAAGAGTGACAGGAACTCTTCCATCACATGAAGATGGTGTTTCGAATGAGATGCATTTATGATGCTTTTGTTATACGTATGTAATATATTCCCTATGCCTAAGGAATTGAGGCAAACTAAGACACACGGATGTGCACCTCTGAATGTGGATATCAGGTTAGATTTTCTTCTATAAATGTGTAATTGAACTGTTAGGGCAGCATGCTACATCCAACACATCACCTAAAGGAAAGAAATGGGAAAAGTAATTTCATGACCAATTCTTCCTTCATTCTGTAGAGCAATCTGAGCTTATCTACCAAGAGCAGTGAGGCCTGCATGTGCCTCTGGAATGACATGAAACTTGAAGAACTGCACAGATAGATTCTTACATAGACCAGGCTCAGACACGTGTATATCAATAAGTAAATAAGAGCCAATTAGCACACTTCAGCGATGAAAGTAGATAAGTGTTTGAATACTGCAGTATAGTTGTTACTCCTGTGAATACAAAAAGCAGGTTTTACTTACTTGGCTCAAGTGCCTTTTATACTGGATAAATAAAGAAAAAACCCAGGGGCTAAAATAAAAGTATATAACCAGAATACCTTTATGTCATTCATACATGTAAATGAAAAGGAATATCATTTTGCATATAGGGACAAATTACAAGGTTATTCAACTGAAGTACATTTTTGGTAAATAGGGAGACTCTGAGATATGGAGAAGGGGAATTTTTTGGCAATATTTAATAGCTTAAAATATATTTGATTACTAGCTCAGGATGCACAAGAGAGCAGCCTTTCTGTTAAATGACAGTAGGGTTAAGAAGTGATGGGCTCCGCATTGATTAGCTTCTTCTAATATTAACCACACTTAAAATACTGAAGAGGAAATACAAATACACTCTTCTCCTGTTCTGGAAAGATTTTAACTTTGTGTTGTTACAGCAGATGGCTATTTTAATTCACCAGTGATTGCTCAGACATGTGAAAATTGTTTACACTTTGATTTGCTATAACATACTTCATATTACAATGCTATTACAGAGTATTGGTTGTGGACCAGGACCAAAAGTTCTCAATGTTCTAAACATCCAAACAAATGTTTGCAATCTAAATATAGGATTTAGCAGATGGATAGATGCAGTTAGGAAATCATATTAAAACACGAGACAACACAAACACTAATCATCTCAATAGACCAGTAGCCTACCCTCCACCACATTTTCAGTCTAGTGTTTGGGAAAAAATGAGTTCTAATTTAGGTGTTTTTTATTCTGCCCAACTGGAAATCTTTTGCATTGTGAACTTGTCTTGCTGGTGCTGCAGCAAACAGGAATATATCGATACATGCCTCTGTGCAGGTATAGTGTTATTCTATAGAAAGGTCCATAAAATACAGCAGACTGAGTATTCCACACCTGTATTCTGTAATGATGACTGTGCTAAAATCTGATAAATTCTGTTGTTGCACACTCACAGATCTTAGCAAACAGAATCATTCTGAGCACAGTGCCATGCATTCCACCCTTCTCTCGCCTTGGTCTAGTGTCCTCAGCTGGGATTTAGAAACCCAGTGGGAAACTCTGGCTAAATCACCTCTTCCACTTTTAATGCAGCTTGAGGTCTTTCCTTTATTCTTTTCAAACTCCAGTTCTCTGGTAAACTCCCCCAAAACCAAGGAATTTATTAAACCACCCTTGGAGCCCATTTGGGCCTGGGAAATACTGTGAGGGTGTTGAAGTGGGGACTGAAGTCCCTGACTCTTCTATCTATAAATAAAATAACAGTAAAATGTCTTTATTAATGAGAGGAAGGCATGCTTACAAATAGTCATAATTCCTCTGTAGTGGAACTCCTTATTTTGGTTTCAATAAGCTTGCTTTCCTTTAAATTTCTTAGAAGAGGAATTTTCTGTATGTCTAAGATTCAGAGTCAATTTCTGTCTTCTTCACCTTTGCTAACTTTATATTCTGAATTTAAAGTAACCATGGCTGTCATTTCTTTGATTTATTCAGTTAACCTCCGGCTTAATAAATCTTTATTATTTCTCTTGTTGTCCTGTTTTTCCATGTTATATGATTTTATATGTCCCCCTGAGATTTTCTGAGAAAAGCTATATATCTTTACAACTTCACATTGCATATTAGATCTACAAAAATCAGAGTCCCTAGATTTTCCCATTTTTGCCAAATGCCAGTATTTGCTTAAGTAATTTTCTCTCATATTTGATGATGGTGAATCCACTTGGACTTCAGTTGGCTTTCTTTGTGCATAGGAATTAGCATGGACTTCTTTTCATAATGATAGAAGTGACTTCCTAGATTAATTTTTGTGCTTAGTTTTGTCTGTTCTAGAAAAGACCTGGGTAGGATGGAAAGGCCACCAAGAAAACATTACCCATAGGAAGTTTGTGGCACCCAGCAGCATTTAATACGAACGATATTCCCTGATGTAACATTCTATAGGTCTAGTAAAAAGAATATTGCTCCTTAGAAGGCACAAGTTTGTGTTTAATGCTATAGGCACAGATTTGTAGTCACTGATGCTGGTGGAAGCAGACTGGAGGACAGCAGCCCTGGGTTTGTTCTATAGATCTGACTGTTTTAGGATGTATTCTTGAGAATCCCATTGTGTTATTTCCTAATAAACTCTATTTTTTTCAGTTTCTAAATTGTCTACATTCTCAAATGGAAGCATTTCCTGGTTTTACTTCCCTCTGTAACTGCTGCCATGTAATGCCAAGGGGAGACAGTAGCTGGAGCACATTAGCTGTGGTTGGTCACCTCTCCAAAGGGATAAGATTGCATCCTGCCTAGCTGACTTACCCTTTGTCATGAGCCCGCCTCAGAGGAGCTGCAGTACCCTTTCAGAGGACAAAAAGGGAGGTTATAAATAGGGCATTTAAGGTAAAAATCAAAACTGCTTGGTCTACAGCTACAATTTTCCTTCCTTTTAAGAAATAGGAAAAGCTTTAAAAAATGCTGCGTTTCACCTCAGATTGTTCCTTTCTTTATAAGTCCAGCTTTAGCCATATTTTACTTTCAATAGTGCATTTTTGAAGACATCTGTCCTGCTCACTGAATCTTAGTTATTTTTCCCAGGTGATTCTTAGACCCCCTCTTTCTCCTTGCCTATCTACCAGCTGACATTTAGGCATACACAGTTTCTATTTGTATGATTTGTTATCACTCTTTAATCACCAGTTTAGCTATAAACAGCTATTTTCTCTGTGGTTGAGTCTTCCTCTAAATGCCACCAACAGTGGCTCAAATCTCCCACTGAGGAACAATTTCCATAGGGATAAACAGGAATTTTGCCACAGCTGGGATCGCAGAGAGGGTGTTTTGGCTTCTAAACTTAGGCCAGAGGTATTTATTTAAATATCATGAATCATTTTACCTTCTCTGTTTGTAGCACTTCATTGCTTGAAAAGCCTACTTCTCATCCTACAGAATTAGTTTTTCCTCTCCCATTTTACTCTGAGCAATTATTCTTATTATGCACATTACCATTGCTTGGTTCTTCTTTTGCTTTTACAGAACTCTCCTTAAGGAATTTTTCTGTAACACAAAACTTCTCACTTCTTAATAAAATCAACAGTCTTACTTCTATGTGACTTGCAGTGAGACACTTGATGTAGTGATCAATGTAGTAGATTTTAAAGGCTGCCGTTGCATTTTAATTCAACAATATAATGAATCCATCATTGCATACACAAAGAGTTGCAATGGAAGTGCAGTAGAATTTTAATAACCTGGTCGGAGGGTTTCAAGTTTTGTGAAGTCTCTTGACTTAGTTTAGTCAAACTGCTGTAGTGCTTGAGGCTGTGTGAGTTTGTAACAAATGAATTCTTACCCCTTTTACTTCCAAAAAACCCCATTCTTCTTTAAATCAGTGCCGGTGTGGTTTGTTTTTGTTGTTCTGTTGCTTAGGATTTATTCTTTAGCAAAAGACAGAACCATGCTCTGTAAGTCTGTTATGACTGATTACATTTCTATGGCACCACTGGCGTGTTCAGCGTCCTTAAGTGCTTTCAGTCTTAGGGCTTTAAAACTACAGCAGGAAATAACCAAACCATTGGGAAACATCCCCATGGATTTGACTGGATGTTCAGAAGTGAAATAGACATCGTAATATCAGGAGAAACACAAGATATGAAAGACTTGTAAAAGCAGGAGGCTGCTCAAGGGATCCATCAAGTTAAAATGGAAACGGGGCATGGAAGCACCTTCTCCACCCACAGCTGCACTTGGCAGGCTATTCAGCAAGCTCTGCACTAAAGTGACTGGCAATTTCAGGTTGCGTTCTCTTCTCAGCCCTGAATGACTCTGAAAGTTGAGACACATTCCACACAACCTTTGACAAACACGTCCCACATGTGCTATTTCAAACCAAGCCCACTGATATATCTCGGCTGATTCGTTTTGCTGTTGGGTTTTCATGATCCTTTACACTTTTCCCATCATCTCTCTTTTCTGACTTCTTTTTATTCACTGTTTTCTGCTCCAATATCTTTGCTCGGTGTTCAGCATTTCCTTGGCAGAATGGGAGCCTCACTGATTGCAATGGGGACTCAATTCTTCAAACTCCTTTATGCTTCTAGGAATCTGAAATTAGGCCACAAACACTTATTTCCTACCCCTGCTGGCACTGTATCACTGCTGGTGGATATTTGATGTTACCCTGATGCACAGTAGTCACCATTAAAAAATCATTTACGTTGGAATCTAAAGCTCCTCAGCACTTCTTGGATCAAGAGGAGGAAATAATTGCAGCATCTTGCATTCTGTGGTGTTGTAACTCGTGGTGAAAGTGACATCTTAATGGCAGGCATCATAATTTCAGACAGAATAAAAACAAAAACAGGAAAGGTGCATGGCTCCAACTTAATGAGGTCATGAATTTTCTTCCTCCAGAATGTTCAGGTAGTAATTTAAGTAAAGAAAAATAAAGGCTCTTTAGACTTTGACCAGCATCTAACAACAGGAGAAGCCAGAATTCATTAGTGGGGAGTACTAACTACTACTTACTAATAATTTGTGCCTCTCCAAACAAATAATCCGTGTTTCCTGCCTGAAGACACATTCTAACACTGATCTAATTTTCACTTTCATTTGAAAGCTAGCCACAAGGAAGGAACAATGGTTACACAAACACCTACATGCTGGTGCAGTCTGTTTGCATATGTTCTTGTGCCATAAACAAATAAAACTCCCTTTCATTCAAAAAAAACCCAACCCTTTCCACTTTAATAATTTCAAACTTTGATAAAAAAAGAAAAAGCCAACTTCACTTTTCTTGATGAATCTGAAATACGAAAATGCAGATTATTTTTTATTATTTTTTTTTCCAGGGATGTTCTAACTGATTGTCCAAATAACACCAGAATCAAGGAGATGGGTACTGGAATCAGATACAGACACCCAGGAATTGGCACAGTTATCTTCAGAGACCATTAAATTCCTACCCCTCTACTCTGCTCTTGTGAGACCTCACCTGGAGCATTGTGTGCAGTTCTGGTGTCCTCAACATAAAAAGGACATGGAGCTGTTGGAACAAGTCTGGAGGAGGCCACGAGGATGATCAGGGGAGCATCTCNACACCCAGGAATTGGCACAGTTATCTTCAGAGACCATTAAATTCCTACCCCTCTACTCTGCTCTTGTGAGACCTCACCTGGAGCATTGTGTGCAGTTCTGGTGTCCTCAACATAAAAAGGACATGGAGCTGTTGGAACAAGTCTGGAGGAGGCCACGAGGATGATCAGGGGACTGGAGCATCTCCCATATGAAGACAGGCTGAGAGAGTTGGGGCTGTTGAGCCTGGAGAAGAGAAGGCTGCGTGGAGACCTCCTAGCAGCCTTCCAGTATCTGAAGGGGGCCTCTAGGGATGCTGGGGAGGGGCTCTTCATTAAGGACTGTAGTGACAGGACAAGGGGCAATGGGTTCAAACTTAAACAGGAGAGGTTTAGATTGAATCTGAGGAAGAACTTCTTTCCTGTGAGGGTGCTCAGGAGCTGGAATGGGTTGCCCAGGGAGGTTGTGAGTGCTCCTTCCATGGCAGTGTTCAAGGCCAGGTTGGACGAAGCCTTGGGTGGCATGGTTTAGTGTGAGGTGTCCCTGCTTATGGTGAGGGGGTTGGAACTGGATGATGTTAAGGTCCTTTCCAACCCAAACCATGCTGTGATTCTGTGAAAACTGGATGAGGCCCAGAGCCACCTGTACTGACTGTCCTTGCGTCAAATACAACTCTAGTTCTAACCTTAGAGTAACTTTGGTTGGAAAAGAATCCCAGCTGTGACCTGGTCCAGCCCTGCTGAGGGCAGAGCCAGCTTCAAATTAATCACATTGCTCTGGACCTTGGCCAACTGAGTTTTCACATCTTCCAAGGGTGGAATCCCATCCTTGCAAGCAGATATGTGATTAACAGGAGCTCAGTGTGAATGGGCCATATGAGGCTGTTCTGACCCACAGGAGAGAAATAATGACCACAGGCACACAAAGACAGTCAGTCATCAGCAGCTATTCTTTGTTTCCTTCAAAGACTCCCATGAAATACTGTACCCTCTTGCAACAAGCATTACATAAGTTCACTTATTATTTGCCAAGAAATAGCAACAACTGCGGTACTTAGCTAATTAGACGTTTCTGTCTTCTGCTTTTGACATTTACATCAACTTGAAATTTTGCAGACTAGATTACTGAAAGAATTTTAAATGAATACTGTAGTGATTAAGAATTGAAGATGAATGCTAATGTATTTCAAACTGGGTTAGTGCTGTAATGAATTTAACATAGATAGTTTTAAAGTGGACTAATTAACAATTAAGAGTCTCAAGTGAAACTTATTTATATCTGTGTTAAAAAAAGATAAAAAATACATATATATACACATATATATATATTGTTGTGGTTTAAACACAGCCACACAGCTCATTCACTCACTCAACCCCCCTTTCTTGCCCTCCCCTGCTTTCAGAGGGATTGGGAGCAGAATCGAAAGAATGCAACTCCCACAGGTTGAGATAAGAACAGTTTAGTAACTAAGGTATAACACAAATCACTGCTGCTACCACCAATAATAATAATGATAAAGGAAATGACAAGGGAAGAGGCAACGTTCCCAGCCTGGTGCCTGACAGGATGTAGCTTCTGCAGTTTTCCACTCTATAGTCAGGTATTTTCTCTTTTTCAGGTATCCACTGGGATGTCCGGGTCCATCCATAGTCCTTTTCTCCAACAGATGAGCATCCTAAATCATGGATAGTACACAGGAAAAGCATTTAAGCAACTTATTGCAATATGTGGCTCCTGGCCACATCCAGAAAATCCCCTAGGCACCAGATGAATATTCAGCCTCAAATTTGGATCCTTATGGCTGTCATGTTGCCATATAGAGATCTATGCTCATCTTCACTGGCTCCTTCAGAGGAATTCTACCATTTTCTTTTGCATTTGCAGGATAATGAACAATTTTCTTTCTCTTCCTTCCTAACCTCCCTTCTTCCGTTCAAATAGAGCAGAAAAGTATTGGAGTGATGCTCCCTTTGGACCACAGCATCTCTGACAGGTGAAAATTGCTGCATCCCAGAGGGGATTAGCACAGCATTAACTTACTTGTCAAATACAAATGTCAGGTTAATTTTGTCCTTACCTTGATATCCAGAAAATACAAGCTTTTATTCTGAGATCACTGGAAAGGTTCTTGTGTGTGTGTTTTAATTACAGTGGAAATGGATCTCTCTATCTGTATTCTCCTTTTTATTTTATTCATCCTTTTTATTTATAGGATTTAAGGGTTGAAAGGGCAGCAAGGATCAGCTTCAAGACTACTTAGAAAACATAGGCCAAAAAAACCTTCACCAAGTAACTTTCTCATACAGCCTGTAAGTAGATGGATTGACCAAAACATGGCAGCATTTTATTAGCACATGAAGTTCAGCTGCTTAGAAGCTAATGATAAGGGAAGAGGTAACAGGTCTCTATTGTCCAAGCTAAGGAAAATACTGAGGTATAAGAAACCAGTGTAAGTACTGAGTTACAAAATAAGCAGACTAACCCTGTTATGAAGCTTTTTTAGTACTAAGAATTCAAGATTTAATTTGTGACATGACAATGAAATTTAGTTCAAATAGAAAGTACCATGTTTAGTTTCTAAATCCATCGTTTCTACCTATGGTAAGAATGAGCTGGAAGATTGTATGTCACAAAACGCCCCCTCAGTTCCCCTTGGGCTCTAGTCCTTTGATTCACCTTAATCGCCTTTAACTTACACAAGAGCCTTACGACTTGTCTTTGACTCAGGTACCCAGAATTGGGTTGCAATATGATTTTTGATCCATGAAATTACAATTGAATCAGACATCTACTGGTGCAACATCATAAAAGGTCTTCAGAAAAGTTGAAAATAGCAAGAAATTGCACGAATTTTATACGTCAGTAGTGGGTTAGTCTACTGAATTATTTACTCTCAAATAAGACTGTTCTTCAGGAAAAATTGCTGAAAGACGTTCATTTCAATTAATCATTTATAATCGAATCAGTTTGTCCTCAAGGGGAAGGAATTGATATTGTTACTTTTAGCCACCCCTGTTTGCTGCTTGGCCATTAATGACTTCACTCTTTCTGGTATGGTCTGGTTTCCTGACAGGAGGTGCTCAGCACTTCCTGGGGATGGCTCAGGATCATATAGGATTGGATCCACTGTCCCCTTGACAGCAGAGAGTGCTTCTTGATAAATGAAGTTGTAAGTAAAATAACCTGAAAAGGGTTTCAAAATGGAATGTCTTTCCCTTCTTTTCCCTGTATAGCCTTTTGAAGCTGCTCTTTAAGGCTGGCAAGGATGATGCTCATAGGGATAAGTTTCCTAGGTCAAACTTCAACAGATACAAATCAGTTTTGAAGGAGCCATGCACTGCTCTGAGGCTACGGGTCCTTCCTCTTGTGTGCACTTAGCCAAACACAGTACACTGGTGTTACCTGTAAGAGTCAGACAAACTCAAACGAGATACAGTCAAAACTAGAACACAGGCAGCAAAGTTCTTGGTTATGACCTGGAGACCTCCAGCTCTACTTGCATTTTCCTTCTTGGTGCTCAATTTATATGTGAATGCCACCAAATCTTGAAAGCATCATTCACTAGAATGACTTCGCATCATACTATATTTTCTCAAAATTCACTTACATTTGTTTTTTGTACAATTTATTTTTCTGCAACTCATTTTTGTTATTATTTTGCTCAATTTTTATACCGTAGTGTTTTTGTACAAAGTATTTTTCCATGTTTTTATTGTTTATGTCGTCCTTTCTAACCCTAACTATTCTATGATTCTATGATATAAACTCCATACAAATACTGTATATGCACAATACATATACATATATCTATGTAACATATATAATATAAAGCGTTGCTGCTGATAAACAACATTTGATTTACTACATCAACAGTTATTTTGCAAGTGAATATCGAACTATCTTAAAAGAATATCATAGTGATTATAGAAATATCTCAAAATACCAAGAAAAAAGCAATAAAGGTAAATGGGGAGAAAAACGTGATCTTAGGTAAATACTGAATATTTTCTTCTGTATCCTGAGATGCATTCCAAATAAAGTAAAAGGCTTTAGAGCCTTCTGCAGAAGGCTGCTGCTGGCTGGTGTATGTGCAGGCAGGATGGAACTGGATGATCTTAAGGTCCTTTCTAACCCTAACCATTCTATGATTCTATGGCCATCAAAGAGGGAATGAAGCCCCTCTGTTGGTTACTGTTGGTTAATCATTTCTGTTTTGCAGAGACCAAGAAGAGAGCAGGGTCCTAGGACAATATTTGCCATCTTTGTAAAAAATTCTCCAAAATCTTTACTAGGAATTGAACATTCCTCTTGGAAATAGGAATTGAAAATTCATCAGCAGACTTTAAATTTGGTGGATTCTGATTTGGATCAGATTTATGTCACAATCACACTTTTCTGTCCCTCATGGGTATTATCTCTGTCTCACAGAATCCCAGACTGGTTTGGGTTGGAAGGGACCTTAAAGCTCATCCAGTTCCAAGCCATGGGCCGGAACACCTACCATTAGAGCAGGTTGCTCCAAGCTCCATCCCCAGGTGTCTTCCGCCACTGGATTTCCATACCCAGTTTCTTTACAGCAGAGCCTTTTCTGCACTTGATCCACTCAAGCACATTGAGAGACACCTGCAGCTCAGGTGTTTGCTCATAGGATGCATGACCTAGGGGAAACATCTCACTCCAGAGCTCTCCTGAGGGGCTGGAGCAAGGCAGGAAGTTGTACCATAGCACTGAGTCAAACTGTAGACCACATGGTTATTCAGAAAGGTAATAGCGTTGTTGTCCATTGAGAATGTGTAAAGACGATGTTTAGAAGTTTCCACATGTGAAGTTTTGGGCTTCAGCCCAAAACAACAATAACAAGTCAGTCAGAAAATGCACATTCCCTATTAAAGTGAAATGCTTTCCCTGATAAACTAATTTAGTTAATAAATCAGTGCAGCTTCAACAGAGTAATTCTACTGATCTAAGCGATTGCTTTAATTATCCAAGTACACACCTTAGCGTAAGAAACATGTTTTTCCTTACTGATCTAGCAACATATGCCTTTGTGTATGATCTAGAGATTTGTCATTTACTTGTTCTATTAAACTAGCTCTATACATCAATAACATATTTTAGCTTTGTTCCATTTTTTCTTTTTTTTTTTTTATATCTAAGACCAGGAACTACATCAATATCAAGTTAGAAAGTAAATAAAGCAGAGAATGGTCCCTCTTGCAGTCTGCCTAATTACAATATGTGTTGAAGATAAATACATCTGGGACATTAAAAATTGATTAATTGTGTTTTACAAGGTAACCAGAATAGCTTTCTCCCTAAAACGAGGTCACATTCTAATAAAATAATTCACCATTTTCAGTCATATATTACAATAAGTCATTTGAAATCAACTCTAGGCCACTCAACCTGTCAGATCCTTATAAATGAAGATAAATGATGAAAAGAAGAGGTGCAAAAATTCCCTGACTGTTATCTGAAACATTATTAAAATATTATTAGCAGAATTACTTAACGGAGATGCATCAATTAACGAAATCATTCTGTTTGTCCAACTGCTCCAATGAGACAAATAGAATGAAGCTATCCACTGGGAGCTGTGGGTGAGTAGTATGTGCACAGGAGTATAAGATGAAAGGAACGTGGAAACACAAGAATGATAAGCTATGGAGAAGAGAGAATGTTAGCATGTCCCACCGAAGTGCTGCTTGAGCTAACCCCAAAACCCTAGTTCATTGCCTTGTGAAGGTATGTGGGCATTGCATGGAGCTCCACTCATTTCAACAGAGCTCCAGATGCTTGGGAAGGTGCTTGAACATTCCCACTGGCATGTTCAGGGCACCAGACACATGCGCTTAGTGTAGAAAAGGAGAGATTTTGTCTATTTATGTATTTAATTTTATTTCTCCTAATGCCTTTTGGTTCAGGATAGTTTTATATTTAGGTTTGTGTTAACACAATTCAAAAATTGTATTGTTTGTGTTTTGAATCTTTGACCAGAAAATGCATCACAGTTTAATATTTGGCAGTATATGAATAGATATAATAGCATATGTAATATATAATGATAATATATAAAATATATAATATAGATAATATATAATTGTATAATATATAAATATATAATATATAATAGACACATATCAATAGCACAATAGTCTTAGATGGTAACTGCAGACATAAACTTTCAGAATCATAGAATCACACACCAGTTTTGGCTGGAAGGGACCTCAAAGCTCAGCCAGTTCTAACACTTTCCACTGGAGCAGGTTGCTCCAAGCCCTGTCCAACCTGGCCTTGAACACTTCCAGGAAGATAACAGTGGTCTCCAAAGATTATTATAACAAGCAGTTCATTATGCACTGTTATCAGAACTGGTTACTATTATTATTATTGTTGTTATTATTATTATTATTACCATTGTCCTTTTTCAATCATTGCATGTAGCCCAGTATCATTACTTGCCACTCAGGCCAATAACCTAGCATCATCTTTGTGATCTGCAGCTCCTTACATCCAGGATGTGTCTAAATCCTGCCAATTCTTTCTGCACAACAGTTCCCAGATCCTTGTTCAAGCAATATTCACCCTGTGTCTACATTACTGAAGCACCCTGCCTTTACGCATTCTGAACATCGTCACAAAGAACACTTTTCCCTGTCCATCATCTGAACCATGTTACAACTCTTGTTTTGTCCCTCTGGAGAGCAGGGAAGGGGAACAACTCGTGTATTTCCATGTCCATAGGTGGTGAGTCCAAATGTATATACATATCAAAGGAGGAGGAAATGCTTTAAACTGGAAGCTAATTCAGGCACAAGATAAACTGGATGCAAATCAGTTATGAAAGACTGGAAATGAGATGGTTTCTTACTACATGAGGTATTAAGCTCTGGAACAAGCCTTCAAGCACATTAGTGGGGAAAAAGTACTTTCTGCTGGAGGTTATTATGTTTATCAACGCAGTTCTGTGAGAGACAGAAAATAAAGCTTGTATCTGCATCATTTGGCAGTGGATTCGCTAGCATCTTTATTTAAAGATCAGTTGCTGTTTGTTTGTACATCATTTCACTTCTATTAATCATGTGCTGCAGGGTTTGGTCTGGTCTGCACGAGCTGGAGAGAGTATTTTTCCATACTCATACCTTCTTTAACCTAGAAATAGGGAGAGGGAGGAGGAGGGAAGGGGGTTGTCCTGTGATGCAGTGGAGAATGGTCATACCTGAAGACAGAAGGTATATTGGGTGCACCACAGCTCATCATGGTATTAATACCTCTGGTATTAATATGGTTGGAGTGATTTACTTCTTTGCTGAAGGTGAAGCTAATTGTTCCATTCAAGATCAGGAAGGGACAATCTGGAAACCACAACATGGGTTTTTCTGCCCTCTGTCTTTGTTTCCCTACGGTTCATCATTTGTTATACATCATCGAGATAACATCTCTGTTGCTGCCATGGACAGTGGGATTGAGTGCGCCCTCAGCAAGTTTGCTGATGACACCAAGCTGTGTGGTTGGGTGGATCCGCTGGAGGGAAGGAATGCCATGCAGAGGGACCTTGACACGCTTGTGAGGTGGGCTGATGCCAACCTCATGAAGTTCAACCAAGCCATGTGCAAGGTCCTGCAGCTGAGTGGGAGCAATCCCAGGCACAGCTACAGGTTTGGTAGAGAGATTGAGAGCAACCCAAGGAGAAGGACTTGGGGGTGGTGGTCGATGAGAACATGAACATGAGCCGGCTGCAGTGTGCGCTTGCAGCCCAGAAAGCAACCGTATCCCGGGCTGCATCCAAAGGAGCGTGACCAGCAGGTTGAAGAATGTGATCCTGCCCCTCTGCTCTGCTCTCGGGAGACCTCACCTGGAACATTGTGTGCAGTTCTGGTGTCCTCAACATAAAAAGGACATGGAGCTGTTGGAACAAGTCCAGAGGAGGCCATGAGGATGATCAGGGGACTGGAGCATCTCCCATATGAAGACAGGCTGAGAGAGTTGGGGCTGTTGAGCCTGGAGAAGAGAAGGCTGTGTGGAGACCTCCTAGCAGCCTTCCAGTATCTGAAGGGGGCCTCTAGGGATGGTGGGGAGGGGCTCTTCATTAAGGACTGTAGTGACAGGACAAGGGGCAATGGGTTCAAACTTAAACAGGAGAGGTTTAGATTGAATCTGAGGAAGAACTTCTTTCCTGTGAGGGTGCTCAGGAGCTGGAATGGGTCGCCCAGGGAGGTTGTGAGTGCTCCATCCATGGCAGTGTTCAAGGCCAGGCTGGACAGAGCCTTGGGTGACATGGTTTAGTGTGAGGTGTCCCTGCTTATGGCAGGGGGGTTGGAACTGGATGATCTTAAGGTCCCTCCCAACCCTAACTATTCTATGATTCTATGAAATACATTAGGGGAAAAGTTTTCACAGTGAGGTTGCCAAGCAGTGGAACAGGGCCCAGAGAAGTTATGAAACCCCCATACTTGGGAATGCTCAATACTGTTTTTCTAAGCAACCTGATTTAACTTTCAGATCGGCTCTGTTTGGAGCAGAGGATTCAATACCAGATGGTCCTCGGAGGTCCTTCCAGCCAAAAACTGTTCCGTGATTCTCTGGAGCTGCAGAATATGAAACAGTGATGGATGGCAATGAGCATCATGGGCATCTGATAGTCACCCATGACATTCACTGGTAGCTGTGAGGTCCAGAACTTGGAAATCCAATGGTTCCTTCACCTGATATTCCTCACATTCATTGATGAAATCTTACTTTCTCCTCAGAGGAGGCTGTTATGTCCACCACCATACAGAGCAGCCTTAATTTTTCAAAAGACAGCTTTAAAATAAGATCAACACGTATCAGACAGCAATAACATCTTTATAATGTGTATTTGACCAAAGATTTTCAAGAAACAGAACATTTTTCATGAATAGTAAATAAAATTATGTTATTCATCAAAAAGTTGGAGTTCCACACTTCTTTTGATAAAATATTCGGCTATCAAATTTAAATTGTAATGCCTCAGGGTATCTTTTTTTTTCCTTTTTTTTT
>NDXB01006104.1:10671-28647 GCA_002631895.1 Agapornis roseicollis | reverse complement strand
TTTTTTTTTTTCTTTTTTTTTTTTTTTTTTAAAGTTTTAATCAGTTCTACCTCTTAACAGATTATGGTTTTTAGGTCTTGACCAGGCACTGGGACTTGTCAATGGATTCCTGTCTGATGAAAAATGCTGCCTGGGATGAAAAACATAATACATTTTTCTGACTTATCAAAATTCAGATTTTCCCCTAAATCTCCTGGGTGCATTCCTTGGTTGCTATGACTGAAGTGTGGGAATTAACATACACTTTTATAACTGAACAAGACTGACACTGACAACATGATGTAGATTTGATTTCAACTTCATGCCAGCTACATCACTTCAGACAAAGATTTTTAAAAAATCAGAAAATGAGGGTCCTAAAACCCCCAAGAAGTCTTCAGAATTTATAGTTGCAATATTTTGAAAATCTCAGCTTAAAACATCGCTTCTAAACCTGCCTTACAACAGAGCTTGCACATTTTGTTAAATATCGAGCAAAACTGCTCACAGTTTCAGAACCATGGGTTAAATTTGTATTTATAAAAGACAGGACTTGGCAAAGTTCCTTTTCCAACTTTCTGCTTCTGATTGTCTTTACTGCATGAGAACATCGTGCTTCCTAATGGTGCATGGTATCTGCTTTAGTGTCCTACACTTTAATTCTGGGTCAGTGCTCTTATTTTCAACCTATTCAGCAGAAAAAGATGATCTTACTACAGAATCTTCCAACCAAGTTGTCTGGAGGTCACCTTGAATAATATTAGGAGAGCTATCTGCTTAAACCTACTGTCTATGTTCTGATGGCCTTGATAGAAACATAGGCAAAGAAGCTCAAACACAGCTTTGCCATAGCTGGAAGTTTCTCTTAGAATGTTGTTAAATGTCTGACAGGAATGGTGTCACCAAAGGAGTATTGTGAATGCTTAAATTTCCTGCTTTTTGCTTACTGGTGTCAGGTTAGCAAAGCCCACTCCTCCTTCTCCAGGTTCTTGCATGATGGACATTGACCAGAACCTTCTCTGACTCCCATCAGGAACCACAGAGTGTGCCTGTATGAGATTTCTCATGGAAATGAGATACACCACTCCATTCCTTCACCCACCAAAGCCAGGGCTTAGTGTGTATTCAAGTGTGATGGGCAAGCAGCTAGTCAGCTAGAAGGGCTTCCTCCAGCCAGCTTTGAATTCTGGGGTTCTACACTCACAGCTTTTCATATGAAAATTGTTTCTTTGCTCTCAGCAACCATAAACGTGGATAAAGGCAGTTAGACCAGGACATCCTAAATGCTATGAAATCCCTTATTGGTGAATTGCTAATTCACTGATGTCTGTATGGTTCTTCACTTTGGGTGTCCCATTTGTGCTAAGCTAGAAGGGTTCAGGGGCACTTGAGAATATGCTCATGCAGGAAATGGAGGAAGTGTGAAGTATATGGAATCTGTTAAAGTACAAAATGTATTAGCGTTGTCGTAAGCTCAAATATCACCATCATGAAGAATCAGGCATCATTTCCAATGGATGTCATGTCCATGCTGTCAAGGAACATGGCACTAGAATACCAAATCTGTCAGTGACATTGCAGGATGCAGTGAGGTGGGACAAGTTCGAATGGTTGAGCTTGTATATGAGCAAGCACCAGTATGTGAAGTGACAGAAAATCTTGTATGCAATGACATCTTTCTGAATGTGCATCAAAACATTTGTGCTTGGGAGAAAGACTGAAGTGTTTTTCAGCATTCCTGTTTAGTAAACAGATAGAAGTAGATTAACCAGCTATTGTCTTGCAGTGCTGTTCCTTGCCACTGAATGAAGGATATGAGATGAAACAGGAATTGTCTGTTCTTTACATTGCATTTTCCATTCTTGTGCCTGTTCTCAAGAGCAGCAGAGAAAACACAGTTGACAGACTACCCTTCTGCATTCAGGTAATGGGTATGAGTAATGTATACACATAAAAAACCTGTCTTGAGTATGCCTGGGAATACTGTGGAGGTAAGCTTAGGGAGGCAGAACTTCTGGCACCTCAGTTAGCAAGCATTGTGTAGAGCTTCCATGACAAATCACCTTCTCTGGAAACCCTGTAAGAACATAATTTGTTGTGGATCTTTAAGCCTTTCCTGAACTTTTGTATTTAGATTAGGCCTATACTCTATCATTAGTTTGCCCCTTAGAGAAAAAAGGCAGATGGAAGCGGATATGAACTGAAAATCAAGGACTTCACCTAAGTGAGAAGGCAGTCTCTAGCTTAACATCATGCACAGCTAATTGCATACACAGGTATGCACATAGCAATCAGTGTTTAGAAGCTGCATTGGAGGACATTCAGACCACTAGAAGCTTTTGCCATGTAAACAGAAACACTGCAGAAGCAAATTGGCTAAATTTGTGAAATCTATGCACATAAATGAAAGATATTTTGGAAAAGGGATGGCTTTCATTAACCCAACTAGTGTTCTAAATGATTCAAACATACAGAGCATCCACAATATACAAGGACTCATGAATGCAGTATGTGTAAACTACATAAGGCAGTAAGCCTCAATTCTGCCCTTAAGCCTCCCAGCTCTTTCAGACACAGAGCCAAGTAAAGCAGCAACCAGGCACAGCTACAGGTTGGGTGGAGAAAAGACTCAGAACAGCCCAAGGAGAAGGACTTGGGGGGGGGGGGTTGATCAATGAGAAACTTAACATGAGCCAGCTTCAGTGTGTGCTCGCAGCCCAGAGAGCCAACCGTATCCTGGGCTGCATCAACAGGAGTGTGACCAACAGGTCAAAGGAGGTGATCCTGCCCCTCTATTCCACTCTCGTGAGACCTCACCAGGAACATTGTGTGCAGTTCTGGTGTCCTCAGCATAAAAAGGACATGGAGCTGTTGGAACAAGTCCAGAGGAGGCCACAAGGATGATCAGGGGACTGGAGCATCTCCCATACAAAGACAGGCTGAGAAAGTTGGGGCTGTTGAGAAGAGAAGGCTGCGTGGAGATCTCCTAGCAGCCTTTCAATATCTGAAGGAGGGCTATAGGGGTGCTGGGGAGGGACTCTTCATTAGGGACTGTAGTGACAGGACAACCTGGCCTTGAACACTGCCAGGGATGGAGCACTCACAACCTCTCTGGGCAACCCATTCCAGCGCCTCACCACCCTAACAGAAATTCTTTCCTGAATTTCCAAGGAGGTTGTGAATACTTCATCCCTGGCAGTGTTCAAGGCCAGGTTGGACGAAACCTTGGGTAACATGGTTTAGTGCGAGATGTCCCTGCCTATGGCAGGGGGGTTGGAACTGGATGATCTTAAAGTCCTTTCCAACCCAAACCCTTCTAGGAGTCTATGATGCTAAAGCAATGCTGAAGAGCATTACAGAAGAGCATACATACAAGCCCATTGAAACAGTTGTGATGCACTTGAAGGTGCCAAAGGACCTGGATAATATGGCTGTCAAGCCTCTATTTATCATTTCTGAAACCACATGGTGTCTGGGAGACATTCCTGGCTGGATAAAGGTGAAAGTCAAACCCGTCTTCAAGAAGGGCAGGAGGAGGATGTGGGAGATATAGTCTGGCTGTGGAGAGAATCCTCCTGGCTGCCTTTCAAAGCATCTGAAGGACAGGAATGTGATTGGGAAGAGGCTGTTGCTGGCCCACCTGACTGTTCTCCATGATGAGCTGGCTGCCTCTATGGATAATGTAAAAGCAGTTCACTATGTGCACCTTGACTTTAGCAAAGAGTTCAGCACAGACTGATGTAATATCCTTATAGCCAAATTAGTGAGATATGAACAGAAATATTGATGGATGGTGTTGTAGCTGGATTAGGTAATCAATCCTGAGCTTGCCTTAGCTTTACTGTGTGCTCCCATGTGCCTTTTTGGGTTCATTTATATTAGCAAATCCCAGCTATCATCAGCCTATGCAAAAATACAAATCCTGTCTGAAAAGAGGAAGTTTCACGTTAAAAATAGCCAGACATAGACTGGGGATGAGGAACAATTCCTTCCCCAAAGGGTGCTCAGGCATTGGAACAGGCTGCTCAGGGCAGTGCTGGAGTCACTGTCCCTGGATGTGTTCGCACACTGTGTAGATGAGGCCTAGGTGCCATGGGTTAGTGGTGGCCTTGGCAATGCTGGGGTAAGGGTTGGACTGGATGAGCCTAAAGGTCATTTCCAACACCTCTGATGCTATGATCCTGTTTATGTATCACTGATGGCTTTGCACTAGAATGTGTGTAGAGATTCACATTTCAGTTTTATTGTGCACAAGTCAATTCAGAGTCTGCAGTAGGCATGTGAGCAATCCCTGCTGCCCCTCAACACCTAGCAAGAGAATTGCCCAATGTGAGGCTACTGCCATTTCCTTGGATTGTATTTGTCCAGTCCTCCTCTTCGCATCACTCAAGAAGGTCATGGCTTGTATTGTCACAGGACATAATGTGTATTCCAAAAAGAAGACTGGAACCACAGGAAACAGGCAGAGATTACAGAGTCTTTTATGGCTTCTGAATAAAGATTAAGTGGTGCAGTTATGGAAGGTCGGTACCTCTGCAGTCATGGGACTGTGGCAGGATGCAGAACTGCTGTTTCTAAATATTATTATTGGAATGGAACCAAATCAGGTGTTTGACTTTCAATAAGAAAAAAGAAAATAGTTTAGTTAAAAGTATTTTCAATATATAACTTTTTCACTCCCTTCCTTTCTTTTACTGCTTGCTAGTTCCAGTTCTTACCTTTTTATTTAAAACATTTTTGGTTGCTTTTTTTTCCTTTGTTTTTGTTTCTCTTTTTTGTTGGAGGGAGGGTTCTGTTGTTTTGGGACCAGTTCTTTTTCTTATATCCCTGTGACTTCACAGTAAGTCAGCAATACTCATTCTGGATTTACAGTAATTTAAGGCTAAAAGTAAACATAAAGGAGATACCAGATACCTAAAGGAGATACCAAATTCAGACAAGCATCATTGCATTCTTTCCTCTTCTCCAGTCAGCTGTAGTGATTGTGTGACTTTCATTTCCCACCTGTGAATATAACAGATTTTAGTTATAAAGCTGACTTGTACACTTATCACACATCTAATCTGGAAGCGCATGAGTGAGCTCAGCTACTCAGTAGTTGAGCAAAGCCATCACTATAGAGGAGGACACATCCCTGTGGATAGCGTGACTGGACATGCTGTTACATCAGTCTCTGTGCAGTTTGTTCTCTGTAACATGCAAGTTAACCTCACTCTCTGGGTATTTATAAAATACTTTTCTCTTGCATGCTGGTTTAATACGTCTGTATTTCTTCATTCTTGGCTGCTCTTGGGTTTTGTGACCAATTCAGCTGTTGTAAGTGTTCTCATCTTTTCAGTATATAAGAGGGACACTCAGTCTTCACCTTTTTCTGTGATTTTAGTCTACATTTTCCTGTGCAGATTCTCAGATTCTGTTCTCCTGTGTATAGCTTATGAAAGCCACAATAAAAACTAATAAATATAGTAGGAGATATTTAAGGTTTTATCAAGCAAGCTATGACAGTTTAGTTACATTTAAAAGGAAAAGGAAAATATTGTGAAGACAGAGCAAAGCTATTTTCTTTTTACTTACAGTTCTATCCACTACCATCAACAGAGCTGTTATGCTTGTCTGGTGATTGTGTTATCACAGGTAACTTCAGTTCATAGAGACAAGGGATTGCAGAAGGAGGACAAACAAGAACAGGAGGAAAATGAAGTCGTTCATCACAGCACCTTGAAACTGGTCCTTACTGCTTAGATATACACAAGCACCTCAAGGGTATATGGTCCTGTTAACCCAGCCCTGAGTCAGCCAGCTGCACACCAGATGTGCTCTAGAAACTCTCCATGGGCAGTGTGAGATTGTCTCAGCTGGGCAAGAAATGTCAGTTCTCACCTCGCTTGCCTCTGCTCAGCACCAGACACAAATCCCTTCTGCTCACCAACCTATTCAGGTGGGGAAGTGCTCTGATATCTTCTATACAGAAAAGACCCAGTTCAAGAACACCAAAGCCACACCACACTGGCAGTGTTCAAGGCCAGGTTGGACACAGGGGCTTGGAGCAAGCTGCTCTAGTGGAAGGTGTCCCTGCCTGTGGCAGTGGTTGGAACTGGATAAACTTTAAGGTCTCTTTGAACCCAAACCAGTCTGGGATTCTGTGATTCATCATAGTCTTTGTAGACAGGTTGAAAGTCTTGCAGCTCATGACCCAAACGACCACCTCTCTCCAAGAATCATGGAATACTTCTATCTGAAAAGACCTCTGGATCTCATGTGATCCAGCCATGTGTATTGTATTTGAAACACTGTTTAGCAATAGAGGAATTGGTTGCTGTGCTTCATGTTTGTGCCTAAGTAGAGGGGTACTAGGAAGGCTGTCAGACTACTTGTTGACTTCTTGCTATGCACTCTTTTTGTTCATAGAGCCCTGTGCCTAAATTCCCTTTGTATTTAGTTTTGAGGAGGAATGAAATGATGAAATCATACTGATGTAAACCAAACCAACTCATCAAAAGTTCTTAGATTTAAAGAGTAGTATTAATCAGCTGTATTAAAATAAGGTGTAGGTGGGTACTTGGGCACCCACTTGGAGGAATTATCATGAAGCCTGCAGAAGAACTAATCTTTCAGCTCAACATCTGTTTTTAGTGGAGGGCAATAAGTAATACATGAGATACCTCTGAAGATACACTAACAAATCAGTATGGATCACAAAATGTTCTTTGAGATAAAGATAAAACACTGTAGCCTCAAGGCAAGGAATGTATTTCCAGTGCTGTGAGAAATAAAGACCACTTACAGAAAGTAATTCAGGCAACTACAAAGGCCATAAAGAAAATTGTGGTAGCAAGGAAGAATGGGTACTGCAAAGGCAAGCAACAAAACATACAAACTAAGTTCAGGGACATAATTAAAGGAAAGATAAGAGCTTATGTTGTAAGTGTCTACACACAGTAAACAATGAACTGTTATGTTGGAAAAAGGTGGAAAAAAATTAAAAAAAAAGCCATCTGAAACAAGGAGATGAACATATCAGAGTGTTTCCTTACCCAGGGAGAATGGAATGAAACATCTGAGCTGAAACAGAGAAGAGCATTGGGTATACTCACTAACACTTTCAGCCATTGACAAGTTTATGCTCAACCTCTTTCAGCAATAATGATCCAGTTGGAAAATCACGGTGTTCATATCAGGCTGGTTTCACTCAACATGGATGGAAAAATGCTCTTGGGTGGTGGAATCCACCACTAACGGCCCTATACGCGTGTTCTGGTTTTGGCTGGGATAGAGTTAATTTTCTTCCTAGAAGCTTCTATAGTGCTGTGTTTTGGATTTAGGATGAGAACAATGTTGATCACACGTTGACGTTTCACTTCAGTAGGTGTTTGCAGTATGAACAGTGCCAATGAGCACTGGGGATTTTGCTCAAGCAGAAGATTGTGATGTTTAGAAATCAGCACACTTAAGTGGCATATGTCAAGAACATACTGATAAAAAGCAATGCTTAAATGCCTAGAATTAGCCACTTATTTTTATATAATCACGTCCTCTGTGATGATTGGGGTGACTCAGGTTCTTCTCAATCAAAACTGGCTTCTCTCTTTCGCCCTCAGAAGGAGCCTTCCACAGATAGGTGCTATCCTGCCTCAACAGTCAGGTTGACGGTGATCCTTGTCAGCTTGATGTGGATTTACAGAGGGCAAGGTCTCATCATGACATGGCAATGGAACAGGCACTTGGTGATAGGGGAATGTAAAAAAAATACTAAAAACGCAGAAGTTTTTCTGTATGCAAACTTCTCTTATTTAGGAAGCAGATTTAGATGTTTAAATTTGATTCACATATTTTTATTGTAAATGTATTATTCTAACCCTTTCATCCCTAAGTATTAGCCTCAAATGTATTTATATAGCTGTTACTCAAGAAAGAATATTTAATTTGAAACTCTCTTTAGCAACAGGGAGAGCGATTCATTGCTGTGCTCTATCTTGTGCCTAATCAACTCCTTTCAACACAGAATCTTATTAGCAAATCCCTTAAGGAGCAGTTCTTGTTTGTGTTGGAAAGCAAAATGAAGTTCTTGTGTACTCAGTGATAATGGGTTAGTTACATGCCACATTTTATGAAGGGCATTATCTCTAATATGTGTCATTTCAAAAAGACTAGAAAATTAATTTATTTTTATAGTGAAAAATGAGTTCTAGAAAATTACAAAGATTACTCTGTTGATGAGACCCTATTCCAAATTCTCTGAGCTAAGAAGAAAATATCTTTCTAGTTTGGAGAAGAAATTAAAAGGTCATAACCTGAAGAATACTTAAATAAAAATGAGCCTAACTAAACCAGCTCATGTAGTTTAGACAAGAGGTCACACAGAATGGATAATGCTTTGGTTTTCCTCTTTGCTAAAATATGAGATTCAGAGGGGAAATGGGACAAGATGTGTTTTTATTGCAACTACATCATCCCTGACTAATACGTTATCTGTTCTTCTAAGGTCTGGATAATCTTTCATTTCACTAGGAAATTTCTTGGAGTGCTTAACAGGTACGTACATGTTGTCTCATGCTCTGTGCATTTTGTAGGCCTCTAAAAATTTGGAGGAAAGTGATTTTCCTCACTTTCAGCTAAGAAGCAACCATATAGTTTTCTCAGTCCCCCATCACCCAACCTTTTCCAACCCAGTTGCTTCTATGATTCTATAGGATTGATGGAGACACAATCTCCTAACTGCAGATAGAGGGGAAATCAGTGGAATTTGCATTTCACCCCTTAGCATAAAGTGAAAAAACCTAGTACATAAACTAATGTGCCAGCCCACCCTAGCCCGTATTTATCAGAGAAGTACCTGTGCTGCTTTGGGTTTTTTATTATAGCAATGCAATTACTTCTGTCAAGAAATATATCACTTTGCCCAATTCTAAGAAAAAATGGGGAAGGATTCTTAATAATTAATAAAGTGAAATTCCTTTAAAAAATATCACCAACTTTATTATACTGACACTGCCATTCACAGAATGCGAATTTCTTTAGCTGTTACTGCAGTCTGCAGAAAGGCAGGACACAGGCTTGTTGGATAACAAATGCCAAAAGTTCAGTGAAAGACTAAGCAGAGCCTTCGCAAACGCTGAGGTTTTATCCATCCACTTACAGTGATATGGCAGAAGCTAAGTCTGCCTAATGAAAGCCACAGCTTCAGATTCTTGTGTAATTAGGAGCTCAGCTGCTAATGAGTGTGCTAAATTCACACGCATGCAGGTGAAATTCTTGTTGGTGTTGACTAGAATTTTGTACATTAAAATAATGTTTGACAGACTTACAGCAGATGAACATTATCTACAGGGGCTGCTCTGTCACGTCTTGCATTGACTTTTTTCCCCCACCTCATGTCTTTGGGCAATGCATCCATGAACTGAGATTCAGGAGTTGAAAGACACGTTTAGTTGTCAGCTTTGATCTTGACTCAATGTAGATGTTGCACTAACTCTCAATTATTTCTTAATCTAGAAGACCTACAGAGCAGGTGGGTATGACCTTTTACAGAGGTGTGTGAAAATGGAATAAGGACTCAATTCACTTGACCTGATTTAATCGGTAAAGGCTGATTCATTGAAATGAAAACATTTTGCAGAAAATAAAGCAGTTTTCATGGAACTTTCACTAATTCATAGGCAGGCGGCTGCTGGAACTCGCTGCTTTTAGATCACCTCATGTGACTGCTTGGAGGTAATCCACTTGTTATTACTCCAAGACATCCTTGACAACCCATGGCTTACAGGCAAATTCTAAATCCCTCCCTGCATTTGATGTGTCTTAGCCATGGAAGTGAAAACTCCATTTCCAGCCAGAAAAAACTACCCACCTGTGCGAACTTTCTGCATTGTTGAGGTCTAGCTCCACCTCCCCTGGCTTCCTTCACATCGGTGATGATCAGCGCTTGGCCTACCACTGTCTTCATCTATACACTCAAATTTGTTAGGTAAGGCAATCCAAGCCACCTAAGGTCTGAATCTGTCTGTGGAAACATTAATTCTCATCACTTATCATGCAACACGACTGTACTCCGGAATGTGGCACAGCCTTAGGTACTGTTAGCTATTGTGAGCTGAGACCAAATAAACTTCAATGAGAACTGTCCTTTGGGAGATCTCTTTGATGACAATTTTGCTAACAGCTTCTTTGGTACAGGCACTGCTGGACTGTTTTAATGCTTTCTATGGAGAATCATGTCCTAAATTCTCCTGATAAATGACTTGTAACTTGTGTGACCTTTCATACCCATATATTACCAGTGACTATATTAATGGTATTTCAGAAGCAATGAAAGATTTACCTGTAGAATTCAGTGCAACGCGCTTCAGTCCAAGTAAATAGCAAGACTGGACCCAAATTATATCCATATATATATATATATATATATATAAAATGTACGAGAAATCCTAAATCTATTTGGATTCCTTCAAGGAAGCTGAATGCTTGAAGGATTAAGCTGCAATAAACCAGCAATTACTGCATGTGCTGCTCCTTAGAGACTTGAAGAAGTTCTGGCTGTAAGAACCATTTAAAAGCAAAATAGATCAGTTGCTAAGTAGATGCCCAGATCTAAGCCTGAAATCAAAGCCATTTAAATGCTAACTATGGGAAGTAAAACACGGTCATTATTTACACAATGCTTCTTGTGTTCGGCTTCCCCTTGCCATTCAAAATGGGTATGAAACTAAAATCTGTGTCCTGACTCGAACCCTTTGCACCAGGATGAAGACATTGACAGCTGGGCTGTCACTGCACACCCTGCAGCTGAGGTGCTGGCTGGAGCACTCCAAGGGATGCACAGAGCCACTGAGCTTCCAACGCATGTGTCTTCCAGGCAGGCATCCCAGATTCCTTAGTGTGACTCTTCCTGACTTTTCCATGTGTGCTTAATGGCCTCTGATGTGCTTTTCTCCCGCTCCTCCTCTCTCCAAGTGGATATCAAGGTGTTGAAAGAGCAGAACATGAATAGTCAGCTAATCAAATCAGTGAGCGCTGAAAAGGTCAAAGCTGTTGCAGGAGAGTGTTGACTTTCACAAGCTGTCACGAAAGGGAACTGCGGCGTTTGAACACTGGTGCAAAGAATTCAACCCAAATCTGAAAGGCAAATGTGAATTACCTCTCTGCTCTGGGTGCTGAATGAGCAGGAGCAGCACTGATCTCACCTCCAAAGCTCTTTGCTCCATCTTTCAAAGGCCCAGATGCCCTGCTGCAGATGCATTGACACACAACAGCAGACATCCAATGGCTTACAGGGGAGATCCCAAAAGGCACAAACAGGCACAACCTGTTGCTTTGCCTCCAGACCCCAGCCCCATTACCCAGCTTCTCACTGAAACTATTTAGGTAGCACCATATGGGGTTTACTTACAGATGCCTTTTAGTTTCCCCAGTGAAGATGTAACTGTCGGAAACTACTTTGTGTGGAGCTTGGGAATGTGCATTTGCCACAAAGGATAGGAGGGAAAAGTGAGGGGTTGTGTGTTTTTTAGAATCATAGAATCATATAATAATTAGGGTTGGAAAGGACCCTTTTGCTATCCTGTTATTGCTGCCATGCCTTCAGAGCAGACCCAATCGTTCAAGCCTCTGTTCATCTGTCCATCTTTCCTGTTTAAATACAGGCTGTCACTACTCATCTGCTCCTCTCTGGGCTGGTGGTTAGTCACTTAGTCACTGATTATCAAGAAATAAATGGAAAAAAACTGTTAAATCCTAGCAAAAATCTGAACTTTTCCAGTAGCTGGAGATCAAAGGGTGGAAAAGATGATGTATCTTGGAACCCCATGGCGATAGTGTTAAAAGAAAACCACCAGGAAGCCATCACTGGTTTTGCTGTTATTATAGTAATGAAAGACTAGATGATTGAATTCTCTGCCTAAATGAAGCAATAACTTACACTTGGAAGGTGCTACCACCACCTAATTAATTGCGCCTAACACAGTTTAGCTAAACAGTTTAGCCTAAGCCTGAGTGAAATAGTTCAGTTTGGGCAATTTTGGAGTTGGGTGATTCTTCAGATTTTGTGCCTTGTTTCCAAGCAAGGGAAAATGCTGTTTCTCCCAAGTGGGACCCTCTTTGTCTAAAAAGTACCTGGATAATCATAGAATCCCAGAATCCCAGACTGGTATAGGGTGGAAGGGACCTTAAACTTCATCTACCTCCAACCCCTGCCATGGGCAGGGACACCTTCCACTAGAGCAGCTTGCTCCAAGCCAGAGAGGTGGAACTTGTGAAGAAACCTTACAAAGTCAAAACAGCTTTGCCATGCTCAATTTTAATTAAGCCCAAACAAATATTTCCCTTCTTTTTCCGACAAGAACAAATTTTAGGCTTCTCTTCCTTCAACATCTCCTCCAGAACCTCAAAGAGAATATTCTTTTTCTGATTTTGATCCATGTGTGTGCAGAGGATTAATGAAAGGAAGAACGTTCCTCCCATTGAAATGGGTTAAAACTTGAAGAGGGGAAGTTTAGATTGGATTAGATTTAGATTAGATTAGATTTAGATTAGACTAGATTTAGATTGGAAGAAGCTCTTTACTGTTAGGGTGATGAGGCACTGGAATGGGTTTCCCAGGGAGGTTGTGAATGCTCCATCTCTGGAAGTGCTCAAGGCCAGGTTGGATGAAGCTTTGGGTGGCATGATTTAGAGTGAGGTGTCCTTGCTTATGTCAGGGGGATTGGAACTGGCTGATCTTAAGGTCCTTTCCAACCCTAGCTATTCTATGATTCTATGATTGTCACACAGAAGAAGTTTTCCTTCACCCTTTCCTAGGCACAACCCTGCTTTCCAGGAGCTGTAGCAATTCCATCACCACTGAAGCAACCTGTATTTTCCTGCTGCTGAATTACCATTTCCTTCCATGATCACACCCCTCGAGAAGAGCACTTCTATAATTGGCTTTTCCAGGCCTGTTCACCCAACAGCAATGCAGTCTCACACAGCAGCTGGTGGCCCATGATTATTCATGTGTCTGGGAATGGGGCTGTCACACAGGCAGCCCCATTGGTGCTTCTAGAGAGCTCTGTGCAGTCACACATATGGTCAGGCTTAAACTGGACACTATCACTGGGGCTTATGTGCATGTGCATGGGGCTTATGTGCATGTTTTTCCCATTTGGATGAAGTAACTCTTCACCTGGAAGGGTGAATTCCATATAGAGTCCAGTGTCTTCTTTTTTCTGCTTTGTATAATAGAATCAGTTGGGCCAGACTGGAGCTTATTGAGATCAGTGGGGTTATTGCTCCTTGTTTTTTAATGGGATCAGGATCAAACAAAGTCCAGCTCAACTTTTCCAGGACTCCCTTGTTAATTTTGGCCTGTTATTCACCTATAGAATTACAAAAACAGGCAGATTCTGGATAATTAAAGCAACATAACTCCTTGTCTTTAAAATGGGGACCTGTGCAGGGCTGTGATGAAAAATGTCAAAGCGGAGCCTGTCTCAGGACCCTACAGATCTAATTCATTTCAAAACCTAGGGTAGTACTCTGTAACTCTGCTTTGGCAATTAACCTGCGCTTTAAGAGGCTACAGGATGCAGTTTCATAAGCATTTCATTTGGTAATAAAACCAGTTTAATTTGATGACCTTTTCCCTGCTGTGTTGTTCCCTCTCTTGCATTGCTCAGCATCAGCATCATATAAACAAGACTGGGGAACTATCAACAGAAGATCAATTTTGACCCAAGAAAGGTGATTATTGGTATTCCAGACCTATTTAGTGGTCCAGGGCAAATATCTGAGCTCCCTAATAGCCTTGACCCTCTGCAGTCACGACCTTCTCCTGATGACAGTCTTTACCAATTAACCTGGATGTTCCTTTGGACACTGAATTTCCCAAGCACCACTGTTTTGGCCATAGGCACTTCCAGAGAGCTGCCACAGAGCCAGGACTGCACCCAGTGCCAAGCAGTGGGTTTCCCTCTGCAGCTAGACTAGAAAATGCAATGAGGTTTTAAAGTCATTTTGAAAGTGCAATTCATTGAACAGGAACATTGAAACCTGATAATACTGCCATGATTTGGGTTAGCAAATGAGCATCATCACTTAGGAGGGATGATACGCAGAAATAAGTGCTTTGTCTGTTGTATTTCAGGGTGCAATCAACATGGTTCACCGAGATCCTTATTGCAGCCTGGGACTGATGCAGACCACTGCAGTCCTAATAGAAATCACCAGTGGTAATGGCCTGGGGAATCAGTCTGTTCATGGGGGAACAAGCTCTTTTGAGACTGAAGATGGAGAAGAAGCAGTGCAGTGTAAGAGCAAAGCAGGGTTCATTGAGAGAACTGTAAAACAGGGCTGTTTTCATCTAGAACAGCATTAAGGTAAACGTAGGCAGGAGCTCAAAGCTCTGCACTCTGGGTCCTGGCACAGACTCACCATTGCACCAAATCCATTGTCTGGTGCCTCTGCACCTCTCACATCCCCCCTGGCAGGATCTTGCCCTCCCTGCTCTGTCTGCAGAGGTGCCTGCATCCCGAATCCCCTGGTTTCTACAGGCCCTGCCCGGTTCCAGGAGGATCTGGAACCTCTAACATCAGGCAGCCCTGGTCCTCTTTGTGGTGGGAGCATCAGCAGCCTCGTTTCCCCATGGCACAGGGCACAAGAGATGCCTTTGATCCGTTGTTGTGTCTGTGCAGGATGCAGAAAGAAAGGGGGTGAAAAAAAGGCAATTTGATACACATGCCCAGGCTTTGGGAAGAAACCCAAAACCACTGTGTTTTGGGTTTATTCAAACAAACCGAAACATCTGAAATAAGTGTAAGGTTCCAAAATTCACTTTGCATGATTAATGCTTTTAAATATTTATGTTTAACTTTCCAAGAAATGAGAATCTTTAGTTTCCTGTTAGATAGCTGCTGCTAGATAAAAGGTTCTGAAATTGGATGTTACAGGTCATGGAATTGTATTTATATACCCATTTCATGCTTCAGAAAATCAGCTTCTTAAAATGTAATACTTGATTACAGGGAAAATGCTGCCTATCACAATAAATAAATAAACTGGCTGCTGTTCCTTTTCCTACCAGAGGGAGGACTTGGTGGTGGAGGTGAGCCATAAGCATCATCAATGCCCCGGCTGCTCTAATGAAGTTGTTACCCTCACCCCTTTTGAAAACAAGCAGCAAGTTCTGTTCATCCGAGAATGATTCCCTGCTGCACAATGAAGAGGCTCCCAGAAATGGCAGGAAGCAGACAGATGATGTCAGTGTGTGCCTTTGCTGGATGAGATGGTGGTAATGTGTGATTCTCAGTTTGCTCTTGCTTCCACAGATGGAGTTAACTGTTATGGTAGCTCCTAAGATGAAGCTCTTGGGTTGGCATCATGGATAGTCCAAGGCTTGTGAAACCACTGAGATGGTGCAGGATGAGGACCTCTCATTGAAGAAAATGCCCCAGGTTATGCAATCATAGGATCCCAGCCTGGTTTGGGTTGGAAGGAGCATTAAAGCTTATCCAGTTCCAACACCTGTCATGGTCAGGGACACCTTCCACTGAAGCAGCTTGCTCCAAGCCCCTGTGTCCAACCTGGCCTTTAACACTGCCAGGGATGGGGCAGCCACAGCTTCTCTGGGCCACCGTCTGTGTCCTTCTTCAGCTTTTCCTTGTCTCTTTCCTGGAGAAATCCACATTGAGGTCCCATCCTGGTGCTGTTTGGTCCATCGTGGGGTTGATGTGCCAAGGGATTTTTGTTATTGCTCTAAAGGAAGGGCTGATGCTCATAAGCATTTATCTCCCACTACATGGCATGTAGCTGCATGGTTTGCCATGGGCATTGCTGTTTCTGTTCTTCCCTATGCTTCCCCTGAGCAAGCATCGTCCCTGGCCAGTGAGACACCCTCTGCCTTCCCTCTCCTGGCCCTTCATGAAGCTGTAATTAATGCTCCTTTGAGGTTTTTAAAATGCATTTCCTCAGGCATGAGGAATTACAACTTTGAAGATACTGCTCAACATTGAATATTGCTAATTTTACTGTGGTTGAGATCCTGAGCTAGCAAAAAGCTTTCTTAGTTCAGTTGGTGTTTGTTTTGCCTTTTTTTTTTTTTTAACCAAAATGTTGTATTTATATTGTTATTTATATTTAATTTGATATTCAACCAAAACTTTATATTTAACCAAAATAATTAACTATTAATTATAAGCACCTAGCTGGGTAGTCACCATTCCTAGGGCTTAAGAGACACAGATGATTCTAGATCACTGTCATATTAATATTCACCAATTCTTCATTTAATCAGACCTCATACGGATTCTTTCTGAATTTTGTGTCTTCATAATCCTGAAACTTCATTTCAAACAAGAATATCAGACTGCATGACTATTTCCAGATAAAAAGACATCTGGGCCAAAGTGTGCTATTGTACTATTTGCTTTAGGAAGTTATAGTAGGAAAACCCTTTTGTTCCATAATGGATGGCTCTGTATAGATCAAGTTCCCACCCATCGTAGTGAAAGGAAACACCCAGAAAGTGGGAGGAGGATAGGGATCAAAGAGGTCTTATTTTTCTGAGAATAGAGTAAATGCCATTACCCTGTGTGCTTAGAGCACATGAAAAACAGCAAATGTCAGCCTAAACCTGAAACTGCTCTTTGGTATTTTGCAGCTGCTGCAGCAACCTGCAGGCACTGTCACATCAGACAGGAACTGCTGCAGCAGCATCCCATGGCCGCTGTGGTGATGAACAGGGTTTGAAGCCTCGAGGAACTCAAAATGCAAAGTCTCTAGGGAATAATGAGCAAAAAAAGTAACTGCACAGAAGCAAGCACTCAATTTTGTTGAAGTACTTTTACCCAGAAGATGTTAAGTGAAAGATGTTAAGTGAAGATATTCAGTAAAAGAAGGAAACTGCTTGTCTCTGACAGCATCTTCATGGCTTAGCAGGACACGGTGATGGCTGGTGATAAAACCCTCTGATGCTGGGCTTTTCTTCCCCATCTACCACCGGTCACATACACCAAGCCGTAGGCAGAGAGCAGAAACCCCACCTCAGTCCATTTCATCACTGTTTTAGACATACCACTCTCCAGGTAGCTCCATTTTCCAAGACTCTTCGTAGCACTTGACAGAGGCCCTTGGCCATTGACTTGGCTGCATCAAAAGAAGCGTGCCCAGCAGGTCAAAGGAGGTGATCCTGCCCCTCTGCTCCACTCTCGGGAGACCTCACTTGGAGCATTGAGTGCAGTTCTGGTGTCCTCAACATCAAAAGGACATGGAGCTGTTGGAACAAGTCCAGAGGAGTCCACGAGGATGCTCAGGGGACTGGAGCATCTCCCATACGAAGACAGGCTGAGAGAGTTGGGACTGTTGGGCCTGGAGAAGAGAAGGCTGCTTGGAGATCTCCTAGCAGCCTTCCAGTATCTGAAGGGGGCCTATAGGGATGCTGAGGAGGGACTCTTCATTAGGGACTGTAATGACAGGACAAGGGGTAACAGGTTCAAACTTAAACAGGAGAGGTTTAGATTGGATCTAAGGAAGAAATTCTTTCCTGTAAGGGTGGTGAGGCACTGGGAGGGGTTGCCCAGGGAAGTTGTGAATGCTCCATCCCTGGTGGTGTTGAAGTCCAGATTGGACAGAACCTTGGGTGGCATGGTTTAGTGTGGGGCATCCCTGCTTATGGCAAGGGGGTTGGAACTGGATGATCTTAAGGTCCTTTGAACCCTAACTATTCTGTGATTCTATGACTTGCCACTGGTTTAGAGTTTAGTCACTGAATTGCATATCTGTCCTCGGTTTTCCTTTGGTCTTCTCAAGAACTGTTGAAATCCACAAGCCTCTCCCTTCAAAACTTCTGGAAGTTATTAGTTGGGGGTGTTCGCTACCCTCGAGACGTGTGGATGTCAACTATATTGGTGGGAACTGCTGAATAATCAAAACTTTCACTAAGCCATTTTTTAAGGGTTTACCCTGCTTTATCTTGATTTCTTTTCAGTGCTAAAATAAAACAAAGAATACTTAAAAAAAAAAAAAAAAAAA
>NDXB01006104.1:0-10577 GCA_002631895.1 Agapornis roseicollis | reverse complement strand
TTTTATTTTTTTTTAAGAGAAAAAAAAAAAAAAAAAAAAAATAAAAAAAAAAAAAAAAAAAGGAAAATATTGTGGAGGAAACTTTGGAGTAATAAACATGGGGGAATGGAGAAGGTGAGGAAAAACTCTCCACCCCTGAAGTGACAAAGTTTGGGTGTTTTTCCCAACTGAAAGCATGTTTTAGTATATTTTTTCTCAAAATGCTTCTGTTGAGGGGATGATGATATCTGGAAAGGGCTAATTCAGTGAAATTGCCTGATAATGCATTTATTAATGAACATGTGGCTCTCAATGAAGCTCTATCTGCACAGACATCAGAGAAAGCTTTGGAGTTTCCTGTGTTGAGGGATTTATCTGCTGTACTTTTCTGCCTTACTGTATTAAAATTAACTGTAACTAATTTCTTTTTGTTATCCCAATTCTTTATCAGACTCTAAACTCTTAAAAGGGAAGAAAAAAAGAGATTGCCAGGTTTACCAGTGTCATTATTGCTGCCACAAGAGATGTCTGTTTTAAAGCTACCTCTGTGAAGGTTTTATAATTAAGCTTTATCAAGAAATGCAAACAAATACACAATTGCTGCTAAAGATAAACTTGCCTTCCATGGGAGGTGTTTTAAAAATCTGCTGTCTCTTTTCTTTGGTAATCCTAGAGGAAAAAGAAAACAAGAGTTAATGGCCTGAAAAAAGTGCTGTCATTCTTTCAAAGAAAATAGGATAACACACATTACTGCAGTGAAAGCAGTAAAAGTCTTGTTTCCCATCCTGGATGATAATTCTATCCTTTATCTTTAACAGATAATGTAAAAATACTATATTAATCGTATAAACAGATCCAAAAAGGGAAAATTATAGCCACAAAGGGACATGGAAATAGGAGCGTGTTGGCAAGGGATGGAGTGAAGCAGAAATCACTATAGAAATCTCAGAGGTTGGCAAACAAGTCAACTCTGAACATCTCTTGTTTGAAGCTGAGCCCATTCTTAGGTGTCCCTGGGTATTCCTGGACGCTATGGTACCCTTGGAGATGTTTCATACCTGAAGCAAGACTGCTGGGAGGAGGACAGAGCATGGGAATGCTCTCTACAGTGAGGTGAGAGCAGTCAAGATGCTAAATCTTTCCCGGTATGCAACATCTCTCTGCAATGGAAGCTCTGGTTCTCACCAAGCAGGGGTGAGCAGACTACACTAGGGTACTGTTTTCAGTAACAGACTGGTCTACAAAGACTGCATACCTGGCCCCTGTGGGTGGACTTTGGGAGGAAACTGATCTTCGTCCTAACAGAAAGGAATGAGATTTCCAGTTGCAGAAGAGTTAATTCTCTGGCACAGATGAGAGCTGATGTGGAGTTGTCCAAAGCCTTGAAATTGAGGTTTAATTTAGAGATGGCAATCAGAGAGTTTAGGGGGAGAAGTTTGAAATACAGAGATAAAGAGAGACTTGCCTTTGTTCTGCATGTGAGAGGGTTATCAGGTGTCATGGTGCAGGTATCTGGAATTAATCAACCTTTAGACACTGCCTGAAAATTGCCTCTAATATCTCTTTCTGTACAATGGAGAGATTTCTCCCTTTTGTTGTTCTTCTGCTGTAGTATCCTTGCAGATGAAGTCACTAATCTGTATGGTCACTTTGTTCTCATGTTTAAATAGCTGCACATTTGTTAATGATACATGTAAAAGAACTCCTGAGCAAGAGATAACAGTAGAATGCAGCAATAAGTAGGGGTGAAATTTATACTCACATGGACAACAATAGAATGTCTCATGCATGCACCACTGGAATCCTTTTCCTGTGATGCTGTATGCCTGTTGCGCTAAAACACAAGGGCACTGTTACAGAGCATGGATAAAATTGGGCCCTGAGCAGCTGCTGTAGCAGAACCAGAAGATAACTGTATGAGTGTTGTGCAAACCCTCTTCTCTGGAATGAATTTCCCCTTAGATCTATTTGCAGAAGCAACATAGAATCATAGAATAGTTAGGGTTGGAAAGGACCTTAAGATCATCCAGTTCCAAGCCCCCTGCCACAAGCAGGGACACCTCACACTAAACCATGGCACCCAAGGTTCTGTCCAACCTGGCCTTGAACACTGCCAGGGATGGATCACTCACAACCTCCCTGGACAACCCATTCCAGTGCCTTGCCACCCTCACAGGAAAGAATTTCTTCCTTAGATCCAATCTAAACCGCCCCTGTTTAAGTTTTAACCCGTTACTCCTTGTCCTATCACTACAGTCCCTAATGAAGAGTCCATTCTCAGCATCCCTATATGTTCCCCTTCAGCATGAACAAGAGTTATGTTGATCTGAAGCAAAGCCAAAGCTGTGGGTTTACAACTGTTGCTCCTATGTTAAAACATGAGCAAGAATTGAGCACGCTGGGAAGGGGAGTGGTGGGGGTAAGGCATGTTCTAGGAATATGGACTGAGAGGTGGGACCAGCACTGCCCTGCTGTGGTTCCAGCCTGAAACCAGTCCTGCAGGAATTGTAGAGCTGGGTTACCCCTGGGAGAGGCACCTGATGGTTGCAACCTTTGGTGTCACATCTGGTCACACCTGACCACAGAAGGATCTACTGCAGACTGCTACCTGCAAGATGGCACATAAATAAATTGCCTATCTGATAATAGAGTCCACAGCTGGAGATAAGCAGAAGAGTGATGTATTTGTAAAAAGGAACATCCCATCACAAGCAGCTCCATTACTGACAAGCTCTGCCATTCAGTAGATCACTTTTTCTATGGGTCTGAAAAATACCATGCTGTAGTAAAAGTGATGGAAAAGGAGTGAATGTCATGGGAAAATTCCAGGGTGACATTGCCAATGTTTGTCAGGATGACTGAGAGCTTTCACAAAGACTGCAAGTGGTTAAGAGGGCAATTAGCAGCTTTGTAGGAGAAAACAGCCATTACATTTTTTATGGACTTCATAGAGCCAAGAGCATTGGCCCTTGTATTTTTGGAGGGGCCTTAGGGAGCATGATTCTCAAGGATTTAGATAGGAGATCAGGAGATGTCGTTCAATGTTAGACCACTGATTTTGGTAAGTGCCTCTGATGCATAATGCAGAATACGGGGATGATTTCCTGACTGAACATTGGAGGTCTAAGGTTGGAATCCAACCTTCATACCCCCAGCTTTACACTATGGGAGTTAAGTTTTCTTTGGGTATCTTCAGAGACATCTAACTTTCTCTGAAGGTTTGACAAGTGATTTTGACACTTTCATTAGTAGGACATTTGCAGAAGGCACCCAAATTTAGACTTATGAGTGATCAAGTAGGAAAAACTAGGCACTTTTCTTTGAAGGAAATCTTTCCATCTCTGTACTTCCTGCCTCTTTCAGCAGCTGACTTACAGAAGTGACATTAGCTCAAATTTAAGTACTCAATGACAAAGACTGTACTTTGTCCATCTTGTGTCCCAGATGCTGCTTTTTTATCATAGCATGCTTTCGGTGACCTTTGACTGGTGTAAATGGCCAAAGATTGGGTTCATTGCTGAGGGTCACACTTCTGTAAGAGCACATGAGCACCGTCTGACTCCATGAGAAGGCATGGGCAGCTTCGGAGAGAAATGAAAATGTTTATGGCACAGGAGGAAGCACAAGAATGTTACAAGAAAAATGGGAGAATCAGAAGGTATTAGGATTCAGAAATTACCATAACAACCTCAAATTTTGACTTAAGTAAAGGCCAGTTTGTTTTTGTGCATGAGCGCTTGTCACCCAGAGGTAGGTGGACGCGATTTTACTGCTTTTATGTGCCAAATGTACCCTGAAGCAGCCAATTTTTCAAACAGGGGCATTGCACAGGGGATGATCCACAGGGTTAAAAAAGCATAGAGGCTTGAGTAGCTACATGTAGATTGTCACCTACTGTTCCCAATGGAGGTCTGGGACTTACTGATTTCCTCTGAATAATTGGTTTCCCAACATATCCTGTCTGAATTCTCACGAATGAATCGATTTCCAACAGAGCAGTGTAAGTTGTGCTTTAGTCAGAAATGGTCTCATCTTAGTCATCGTTGACTATTCTTTGCTTTACTCATCACCTTTATCTATTAATATTTCTAGTGCCTACAGAAAAGTGGCAAAGAAAAACAATGTCATCACTTGCAAAATTAATTGTTTATTGTTATCAATTATTTATGTGCTCATAGAGACTTGGAGCTTGTATGAATCATGGAATAATTCTCCATCATGTTACATAAAGACATAAGAAAAAGATGGTGCTGTCATGAAGTGTTTATAGTTTTGATAATCTAAGTGTGCATTGTACCATATACTAATTTTTCACTTCCATTTGCCATTACTACACAATAAGAGGCATGTTGGAGCCATAATACTCCATGGCCAAGACTGAAGTTAACAGGAGCGATGAATAATTTTATCTGAATTACATCTTTTGACTTTGCATTTGTGACGTAGAAGAAAACCTCCAAAAAAGCACATCAATAAAAATGACATGTCTTTTTTCCAAAGTGAAACCTATTGTTACTCCTTACCTTTAAACACTGTAGACAGCTAAACCTGCAGCTGGGTAATACCACTTGGCTACTGGGTGCAGATGCAGAGCTGCCCTTCTTGGGGAATTCTGTTGTAGTAAATTCATAAGGCAGCAATACAAATGATGAAGGAATCTGTGGTTATTTATGTATCACGTTGATTACATAGTGTCTAAACAGTGTAGATGTGGGGTGATGTATTTCTAAAAGGAGGAGTTGTATGGAAACGAATAGGTGATACTGCCTTCCACGTACCATTTGTAAAGACAATAAATGGGTCCAGTTCTGAGCTCTGTGTTACAAGACAGATGATGAAGAAGAAGTGAAAGGAGTACAGACACAAACCACTAAAATTATTTGAGGTCAGAAATTGTGCCCCATGAGGAAAACTCTCAATTTTATCTAAAGTGATTATAGGTTATATAGACTCTATTCATCAAAAAGTGCAAAATGACTAAAATGCACAGTTAGATGAGTTCTAGTGAGAAATGAGACGCCAATTTTTAACTGAGAAATTGAATAAACCTTGAACCAAACTTCCCGTGATTGCAATGGCATGATTTTCTCTTCACCTCAAGCCTAGGTTCTTGTGCTGACATTTTATCTTAGTGTTGACCTGGTGAAAGATGAACTACATGAAATTACAGTGCCTAGGTAATTCAGAAAGCCCAGATTAACTGATCTGAGTCTCATTGTGAAGTAGTTGCTTTGTGAATGGTGGTATTAAGTGATGCTAGAGTAGAAGGATGAAACGTTGTGTTCCCAGGCTCACTCTGCACTTGGTGGTGAGGACACAAGCTTTTCCAAAGATCATGTTATTTCATCCCAAGGTAGAACAAGTGGCTGGCGTTGCTGCCTGGGGTTTTGTTGGTCCACAGCGATTGTGGAAGAAGGTATGAAGACTGTTAACATTGAAAGGCTAAAAAAAATTAAAGTTTGACTAAACAAATAAATGTTTTGTAGCATTTTCTCTCCAAAATGAGTCATGGAGCATGACCAGCAGGTCGAAGGAGGTGGTCCTGCCCCTCTACTCTGCTCTCGGGAGACCTCACCTGGAGCATTGTGTGCAGTTCTGGTGTCCTCAACATCAAAAAGACATGGAGCTGTTGGAACAAGTCCAGAGGAGGCCACAAGGATGATCAGGGACTGGAGCACCTCCCATACGAAGACAGGATGAGAGAGTTGGGGCNGAAGAGAAGGCTGCGTGGAGACCTCCTAGCAGCCTTCCAGTATCTGAAGGGGGCCTATAGGGATGGTGGGGAGGGACTCTTCATTAGGGACTGTAATGACAGGACAAGGGGGAACGGGTTCAAACTTAAACAGGAGAGGTTTAGATTGTATCAAAGGAAGAAATTCTTTCCTGTAAGGGTGGTGAGGGACTGGAATGGGTTGCCCAGGGAAGTTGTGAGTGCTCCATCCCTGGTGGTGTGGAAGTCCAGATTGGACAGAACCTTGGGTGGTATGGTTTAGTGTGGGGCATCCCTGCTTATGGCATGGGGGTTGGAACTGGATGATCTTAAGGTCCTTTGAACCCTAACTATTCTGTGATTCTATGAGTGATTTGTCTTTCAAAACAGTGAAAAAAGATATTGACCAAAGAACTGTGATTTAGAGTATGTAAAGTATATATTTTGTATAGCAAATCAAAGTATCATTCTTCTGGTATATAAGGCAAGCTATAGAGAAAAAGAAGTTAAAATGGGAATGGTGTGGTGAAAATGAAGCACATGCTTTATTAGAGGAGGAGAAAGTATAAAAAGAGGACTTCTCAGTTTGGAGGGGAATGAGATTGGTGTGTGAGCAGATAAAAGTACTTCACAAGGTAGATCCCCCCCAGATGAAGCAGAATGGTGCTTGTGTTTTTCATCCAGGCAGTTTAGCCTTGAGACAGGTAGAAAGGCACTTCCAAGGAAGCCAAGAGGAGTTAATTCTTTAATGAAAGGAAAGACTGACGATTGTTTAGAGTTCAGACACATCATAGCTGTTGATAAAGTGGATTTGGAATGGCATTCTGGGTTTGCCAAGGTGTTTAGTTTCTTTCAGAGACTTGGAGCCAATGCCAGTAGAGGAGTCCTTCCATTTCTCCATTTTGGGAGGGTGACCAGAAACTGATGTGTCCTGGATACTCACTCAGAAGCTGTGATCAGAGTAGCAACAATGAGGACATTCTACATCAAACCGTCATTTCCTCTTGGGCCACACTGTGAAAAGACAGAAACCTCCATCTTTTGTGTAGCTGTTTCTTGTTGAAAAGACGAGCTCTTTGTCCCATCCAGTGTCAGCCAACACTGCAACCCATCCAAACTCCAGTATTACAATCTATTACTTGTAAGAAAATGTCTACGGAATGAGAAAAGCATTTACTGAATCTTTTCCACTGCTTTTTATAAATACCTGCTGGGTTTGACTATAAAGCACTTTTCCTAGACCCTCAGGCTTTCTACAGTGTTGTCAAAATAAAGTGAAAATTTTCACTAAAAATTACCCTATTAATAAAATCTCTCTTAGTCCCAGCTGAACTCAGTGCTGCAGCATACTTGATAAATAGCTCACCTACCAAGTCTGTCCCTGCCCCATTCCTACAGCTCTGTTGCTGCTGTGCATATCTTGGGCTTGTACAAAGGAAGGTGGAGATGATTTTCTTTCAGCCCAATCTGGAAAAATGAGGAAGGAAATATCATAAGCACTCCATCAGCCTTCACTCTGCACTTCTGTCAGTACTTTAGTGGCATTTTAGAATAATGAATATGTCAGGTTGCTCTTCATATCTCCTTGTCATATCTGTTTTCATGAGAGATGTTGAAGTCAGATCCTGGTTGTCAGGAGCTCTGAGATTTTCTTCCCATCCCTAGTTCAAAATAGCCTGAAATTTATGGCTCCTGGGCACTTTGCAGAGCACACTTTGTCATAGACTTTTGCAGGTAAGTAGGAGGAATGGAAAATATTCGAGTACAAAGTTGTTTGGCAGTGTGTACTTGTGTTTAAGTGCTCCCCCTGATAGGTTGTGACACAATATTCTGGTCCAGCTGAAAACTGCAGCAATTTTGCCATTGAATTCTAAGGAGGATTGGCTTTAAATAAATTTTAAATAAAAAACTTAACTAACTACATTTATTATTCTCAACACACTGTCTGAGTAATTCCACTTTATTCGCTTTAGTTTGAATTCAGCTACCCGAGTGGCGTGTTGTTATTATGTGACTATTAACTTCACTGGGAGGAGGAATGGGGAAGAACAAAAACTTGTTTAGCTGTAGAGCTCTTTAAGCTGGAGGGCAATTTATAGAAACACACAGCAATAACATCAGTCAAGAGCAAATTTGGTGTGGAAATTAGAAGGTTGCCAGCCACTGATGGGGTAAACTTTGAGAACGGTTTTCTGGCAGCAGAATAAAGGCAGGAAACACAAGCTGGGTTTTGATGTTTCATAAATGTTGTATGATGAGGATTCTCATGACAACAAGGAGCTGGGCTTCACTGCCTAACAGTCCCTTGGAGCCAAGAAGCTGGACAGATATGTGCTTCATTCAGGAGCAGCTCAGCATTCAGCATGGAGCAGTGTGAGAGAAAGACGAGTTCCCGCTGGTTTCTGAAGGTCCCTGAAAGGCACAGTGAAGGTCTCCAAATGTTCTACCCATGCTGTGTAATGAGACCAGTTCCTCTGGTTTATATCACTTGAACTCTTGTCAGCTTCCCTGGGCACCCTGTGCCAGCGTCTCAGCACCCTCACAGCAAAGAGCTTCTGCCTAAGAACTCAGCTCAGTCTCCCCTGTTCTGGCAGGTTCAAGCCATTCCCCTTGGCCTGGCCCTACAGGCCATTGTCCAAAGCCCCTCTCCATCTTTCCTGCAGCCACTTTAGGCACTGGAGCTGCTCTAAGGTCTCCCCTTCAGGAGCCTTCTCTTCTCCAGGCTGATTTGTGTTTAAGTGTTGGATGCAAATCGAGTTAAATCATGTAAATGATTTCAGATCTGTCTTTTGTTACATGTGCCCAACCATCCCCAGTTAAATGATTTAGATCCAAAGCTGTGTCACAGGTTTTTACAAGGCATCAGTCTCTGTTCTGGCATAAATTTTTAAAGCATTTTTGTTACAGGTTTTCCTCGTTGCCATCTACTATTAAAAACTCCCACTGGGCAAACCTGGAACAAAATGACAGGAATCTGTTTATTGTCAGGAGGAACGTAATTCAACAGAGACTTTGGAAAGGATGCTGGCACTGCCTTTTGGGACGAATAGGATGGTCCTGATCACTAGGCTGCTAATGAAAAATGGGTGGCAGCCTGAAACCTCCTTTAGTGAACAATGCTCTCTGCAATAGCAGTGAGTGAGCTCACAGGTTGGAGAATGTAAAATGGGTTTGAAAGCTTTGAAAGCAACCCTTGAATTCTTCTGACTTGGGTTTGTTGGGGTTGTTACAGCCTATTTCCCACACAATAGCCAAATGTCCTGTTTACGCCAACTGCCAAGGTGTTGGGAGGTGAAGTATTAAATCAAGGCTTTGGTTTCCTTTCTGTCTTCCTAAACAAAACTCACACTTGTCAGACAACAGCCAGTGTTATTGAATCAGGGCTTGACAGCCACAGGGGAAAGCAGATTGCGTCTCCATCACCCTGCTTCATCCCTGGTGTGGCAGGGTAGGCCTGCTGACTGCATGGTACTCTACACACTTGACCGTCATGGGGAAACTTAAAGCACTGTCAACCCAAGGCAAATTTTCTCATCAAAATTCTTCATTGGATAACTTGGACTCTTTATTATTTTTACTAAATTGGGTAACTCACACAGTAGTTTTTTAAGGTCCTTTTATTTAGCAGAAATGTCTAGGCCATGGCAAGGGAGACATGTCATTCCATGGGTCTAGACAGCTCTGGAGTCATATTGCTGCATAAAAGGGCTTTAAATAACTACTGAGTTATGCAATTTAGTAAAAGACTGTAAAGAGTCCAAGTTATCCAATGATAAAGGACATGTCTCCCTTGCCAAGAAAGGAGCTCTTTCAGCAGAGAATTGTCCCCTTAGAGGTGGGACAGTGGAGTTTATATCTGAATTTCGTTGTGCTGGGGTAAACTAAGTTGAAAGCCTGGACATACTGCTGCTCACTCCCAGAGGAATAAAAAGATAACATAAAAATGCACTGAAATATAGCACAGCGCTTCTACTGATGAGAGTGTGCCCTGGTTTCATAATAGCTGTTCTGCTGGCAGAGAAGGAGAAGATAGTGCTCAACAATATCCAACCTGTCAAAACCAATGAGGGATATTTTTGTCCCTTTTAATCAGAGATTCCAATACATTTTTCACTTAAACTAATAGACAGATAACACATTTATATGGGTGTATTTTACGGCTGGAGAGAAGCACTCATTAATTACGTTTTTTTAAAAGTGAAGCAGTACTAAACTCTACCAAAAAAAGGACATGAATTTCTGCTGAAAATCTCTCCAGTGGTGATCAGATGAATCTTGCACAGCTGCTCACTGGGCGCCTGGGAATTATCTTTGTCTCTATTCATTATGAATTATTTCATGCAGCTATGATATCTCATGAAAGACAGACTATGGAGGGAAGCAACTGGTTTTGGTCTGTTTTTTTCCCCCAAAAGTCTGTGATTAAACAGAGTACAGTGCTGCCACTCAGGCCATGCATCTGTAGGCAAGTAGGGAAGTGCAGATGTAGGTAAATGAAGGCAGGGGTACTATGTGATGATGACAGCTTTTCACTGAAGGTTTGTGAAGCACTTTGTGTGTTATAGATAGAGTTAGGTGTACTTAGAGGCTTTTTAACTTCTCTTTTTAGCAGCCACGCTCTCAACAGACCATGTGCATCATCTGCTCAGCTTCATGCTCTACAGTTACACTGCACATGGCTTAGGAAAAAGGTTGTAAAATAGCATAGTTTGATGGGAATTTTGTCACAGCATCCCCACCATCATTACAAAACAGGACCATGCTGGCAGTGTTCAAGGCCAGGTTGGACACAGGGGCTTGGAACAACCTGCTCTAGTGTAAGCTGTCCCTGTGTCCTGGGTTCAGCAGTTGCAGTCAGTTTTTCTTCTCTTTAGTAGCTGTGTTTTGA
>NDXB01006099.1:9142-56432 GCA_002631895.1 Agapornis roseicollis | reverse complement strand
GGCAGCACATGGAACACACTGTGCTCACCCCACATGGGCACAGGCAGCACATGGAACACACTGCACTCACCCCACATGGGCATAGGCAGCACATGGAATACACTGCACTCACCCCACATGGGCACAGGCAGCACAGCAACCAGGCCCTAACCTTTTCTCACTGTCAGCTTTAGCTCATGGGGGCTCCGGGAGGGCCTGGAGGGGATGGCAGGGGATGAAGTACATGATTACTGTGCTCTACCGTTCAGTTCCCAGCTGCCAGACTGATGGAGGTGTCCTGTGTGCGGGGGCCTTTTGGTGTTCACAGTGTAGGAAACACAATACAAGAGGCAACCACTTCTCCACACTGCATTCTCCATCCATAGCCCAGATCTCACACTCTCTACACAACAGTGCTCGATGCTCCCGTGGAAGTTATTGCTCTCATTTAAAACCACGAGAGAACAAACTGTTCCGTTCTCTCCGTCCCATCTTTAGAAGAAAAGCCTTCAGGTTTGGTTCTAGAAAGAATTCAATGCCTGGATAGGAAGGCTTTCGAAACACATCATTCAAACCGAGTCACGCAGAGCAAGCACTCAGCAGAACAGGAGCCGTGAGCTGTGAACCTCGAGGTTTACATCTGCATTCGACAGCGAGGAAGAACTTCGGTTCCCAGGTCCTGGTTTTAATTTCTGCTCCATACAAAAGATACTGAAAAGCACAAACTATTAAATAATTTAATATACAAGTGTCGTTAAAAAGCACTGTACATTGTCACAAATGTACATGGAATTTTAGAGCTAGAAAATCAACGAGTTCTGTTCAAATTTACATGATCTTTGCCATCCTGTGCTGGGAAGAGGACTCTGCAGCAGTGCTGGACTCCCCAGGGCCTCCCGCAAATGCTCTTCTGTCCAAGAGTAAAGCCCCAGTGCAGGTCCCAGGGAAACCCCAGCCTGTTCCTCCTGCCATGACAAGTGCAGCCACCGCGTTTAGCAAAGGTTCCTGTTCCAAACCTGAGCATGCCCACAGCAGAGGCCAATTCCCCTCCAGCGCTTCCTTCCCTCCCCAGGACACAGCAGGGATTCCAGCTACAAAGAGCCAGCGAATTCCCACTGCAAACTGCTTTCCCACAGCACCATGTCCAGCTCTGCAGGGCCCTGAGCAGCAGGATGGGGTGCGGAGCTGCAGAACAAGGCTGGGGGCAGCTCACTGCAAGCTCAAGCCCCAGCTCGTTCGAGATGGAAGCTTTTCCATGGTGCCTTAGAGAAGCAGAACCTTTTTGGGCAACGACTGATTGTAGTTAGGGAGGAAAGTGTAAGCAGTGAACAGCCTCAGCCTAGCTGACAACAGCCCCATGAAGAGCACTTGGAACACCTGAACAGGCCCTGAGCTGAGTTTAAAGCACATCCTTTTCTGTCACTCGCCATTCCCCAGCACTGCCACGAAAACAGCATTTAGAGGCTTAAAACCAGTTCTTGCAACTCAGTGACTTAAGGAAGGAACAGCCAAAGAGTTTCCATGCACACAAACAAAGGGGAAAGACTTAAAGACATCCATAGCATCAATACCCCAGGTAGGATTTACCTGCTCATTCCTGTCCAAACTCCAAGCCCATGGCAGCAGCTGAGCTTATGGGGCTGTTCTATCACTAACAGAGCCAGGGCCACACAACATCACCATTGAGACGGGTTCCTAACCCAGTGCTGCAAAGCCAGCAGATCCCATAGGAATGTGGCTGTCAGCTCCATGCCTCAGAGCCATGGAGGGGACAGGAGAGCGGCTGGCACAGAACAGGAGCTCGAGGAGCAAGGATGCAGAACAGGATCCACCTGAGGGCCCTCTCTGTCCCTGGTACCTCCCAACCCCATGTGCTGCCACCTCACACATTTCCTTCCTATGCTTAACTTCTAAAGCCTTGGAACAACACTGAAGTTCCCTCCTGCAAACCCAGTAACAGGACTCTCTCCCTACACCAGCATCGAGGTTTTCCCTGTTGGCCACTTAACAAGGCCTAAAATGTGCACATCTTCTGCGAGAGTAAATGGCTGAGAACAGCAGAGGAAACCTAAACCCCCTGTTTTGGCAACCAGACAAGCACTTATCCCCTTAATATGGTAAAAAGTGATGGGTTTGAATGACAAAAAGCAAGCCTCTGCGACAGGAGACAGGACTCTAACCAAGAATGGCCACGGAGCTTGGACTTCATCTTTAAGGTCCATTCCAACTCAAACCCTTCTATGATTCACAGTAGTACAGCTACAGTAAAACTTGTAAAGGTTTCAGGGGGTCAAATGCCTCCTCTCAAACCTTCTCCTCCTCCCTCCGAGGAAAAAGCCCTACAGAAAGGCTTTTTTGGGCACATTCCTTTTCCCTTCCCCTTTCAAGCTGGGAGAGAAATATGCAGGGCTCCCAAGAGAGAAAAACACCTTTATTCGACCCTAGGAACCTCCCGAGCTTTACATGGCACTACGGCACCTGGCCCAGATCCCTGCTAGGAGGCTGCTGCTGCTGCATGGAATACCAACTCCCCTCCTGGTTTCTGCAGCACAAACTTGGGCCTTGTCTCTCTTGTCCTGAGACAGCAGCAGGAGCCCAGGAAAACACAGTGAGAACTCAGAGAGTCACCAAAGCACTGACAGAGAACAGCAAAGCAAACACTGAAGAGTTTGGAAACAGGAAGCTTTTGCCAAGGGCAAGCCTGCAGTTTCACCACAAGCCTCTGGCTTATGGTGGAGCTGGGGTTTAACCACTGCTTTAACTCTGTACAAGTCATTAAGGCACAGATGCTGCCTTCCCTTGGCGAGGCTGTGCTGAAGGTGCAAACCGCTGCTTCCCAGCTTGCTTGGCCAACACAGGGAGCAACCAGGAGGCCAAGAACGTGCTTCCTTCCACCCGCACCATGGCAAAGAGATGGAGAGAGCTGTGGTTCTGCCTTCCCCCCTGCAGTGCAGGGAGATCCAAGGCAGACCAGCACAGGGATGAAGTGGTGGCACACTGTCACACACTCAGGGTGTAGAACCCGCTCCTCTGACACCAGCACAGGGCTGGAGGCCATCCTGAGGACACCAACAACCCCCAAAGCTGCAAGCACCATCAGAGCTCAGAGCTCCCCATCCCATCCTTACCTTTACTGCGAGGCTACAGCCAGCACTGGCAACGACTTGCACCCAGTGAGAAGAATATTACCTCAGAAACTAAATGTAGATCTTTAGTGCACTCTACAATCAGCTCATGATTTAACCCAACGCTTCCCAGGGGTGGAAGGGTGCAGATTCCTGCATCATACTCCAGGGAAGGTTTGTATTTAGGCTACGAGTGGTATTAAAACTGAGTCCTCTTCATTTCCTCTGACGGCTTTTAAAAGTTAAGGTAACTAAGAACTTAAGGAACAAGTGTCCTTGGGACTAAATCTTATTTCTCAGTAAGAGGAAAGCAGATTAAAACCAGTAGGTATATACACACTAGCTGTATATTCACACACATTATGTAAAAGCAGCTTAAAATGCCCTTCTCACTTTGCAAGTCTATGAAATGTACTTTGTTGTCTTTATGCAATCTGGTTCCTACAAGGCCCTCACTAGAAGAGGAATTTGCTGCCTTTTCTTTGAAGAAAAGATTTTGCATCAATTTTTGCCCCTTTTTTTTTTTTTTTTCTTTTTTGGCATTTCTTGGTGGCTTTTCCTTTGCTTTTTAAACACATTGTCCTGGGGGCAGTTACTGTGTTTCACAGGAGACTGGCCAGGCTGGTGGTGGGTCCGTTCTGGGCCTGGAACTGTACAGGAGGTGGTCCATCTGTCCACTGCAAGACAACAAAGAGCATGAAAACCCTACAGCCACTGCCCGGGCAGGGACCAGGCCAGGCCAGAGCCATCCACTGCCTCCAGGTAATGAGAGACTTCAGCTGGAGAAGTTGATGATCAAGTTTGACTTTGCTTGTAGAGCTGCTATCCCAAAGTGTTTCTTTGGGAGCCACTCCACATGCCCGTCATTCCAAACCTCCCATGCTGAATCCAGGGCCAGCGGTGACGGAGTGAAAGCATTTCCTGCTCTTACAGGTAGAGATGACTCACACCAATAAGAAGCACCCTTACTCCTACATGTCTCAGCATCCCTTTGCAGGCAAAGCAAACATGCAGCATCTTCCTATTGGCCTTTCCACCTGCTTTCTTCTCCCCAGAAGACACCAGCTTCCTCCCATCTCTCCTAACTGGACATGATTTCAGTTCAGAGCAGTAAGCTGCCTTATGCCATTGCCCAATTGGAAACCACTTTGTATTTTGGAACCAGTGTTGCAGATGTTTCTGACAGGAAGGAATTCAATAGTTGCAATGCAAAGAATCCTTAAGGCAGTGGCTTTGCGGACATCTCATGGTGTTAATTGGAAATCCACATTTAGAGAGAAGTCAAAAAAAGTCAAAACCCCAACTTAGAATGCTGAAGTAGCAGCAGGAAGTGCCCTTTCAGCAGCACACAACAAAGCATTCCCCAGCACAGGCAGACTGGACCACCTGAACACCAAACCTAAACCTGAGAACACACTAAGTGTCTTTCACAAGCAGTAGCTGTCAACAAAATGAAGTGGCTACCTGCTACAAAACCCATTAAAAACCAGATATATCTAAGTTCTGGTGTATCAAGGAAACACTACTAAGAAACAAAGATCTTCCCCCACCAAATACCTTTATAACAATGCCCTAACTGAGCCACGCTTCCTCTTTCTGTTCTCGCTCCTCTTGAAGTACTAGGAAGCAGGTTGAATTTTGGCAACTCAGAAGCAGGCTCCGCAGGGGAAAGGGACAGGAAAAGCAAGCAAAGGGGGTTCTTCTGCCCCCAGACTGCTCCCGGCTACCAGAGGAAGCTCGCTTACCGTGATGAGGTTGTGCTCAGGAAGGCTGCACGCCTCAATGTGGTCCTGCAGGAGCTGCTGGGAGAAGTTCTGGTGCATCTGTGCTGCCTCATGGGCATCCATGGCGTTCCCACAGGCCTTGTTCAGGTCTGGAAGACAGGAGCAGAGTGTGCTTACCTCGAAACACCCGCCTCCAACCGGCCCCCTCTGCTCAGAGGAGGCTCTTCCCTCTCCTGATTGAATCCTATCCTCAAGTCAGAGCAGGTGAAAACCTCCACGGGAAGCAGGGAAACCCGGAACCTGCCCTTTTCTGATGCTATTTGAGCTTCCCACTATTAAATCTATCGTTTGAGGAGCTCCAAAAGGAGGCAGCGAACTCCTCACCCCAATAAAAACCCAAGAGCCGCTCGCATTGGGCTTTTTTAGCTTCCAGCCCCATCTAGCGGGGACGGGGCAGATCCGCAGCTTTCCCTCTGCAGCTCCGCTTCTTCTCCATGCAAATCCTTGCCTTCAGGGAACCGCAGCACCCTCCTGCTCTGCACACACCGAAAGCTGCTCCTCGTGTCTTGCTCTCTGGCAGGTTTACTCATAGGGATCAGCTCAATCAGGTTTCAGACTGGGAACCTACTAAGGAGCAGGCATGTTTTAGGTATCAATGATGAGCAACACTGCGTGGCAAGGGCTGAGCTGCTGCACTTTCTATGGGTGGAAGTGTGGTTGGGTCCTGTTACTCCTCATTAGGCACCTTTTCTTCAAGGGAAGGTAGTTCCAGAGAGGAAGATATTTGGAACTACCAAAGCAGAAACTGCCTCTCCTTGCTCCCAGGCTACTGGATACACCCAGAGGTCCATGAGGTGAGGATTCAGGCACAGCAGGTTCAAACTGGACTCTTGGCATGTTTTGTAGGAGAACGACCACTTGGACATGAGCAAAAAAAGTCCTTTCAGTGGCCTGGAAGCAGTTTTGTAGCAAAGGCAAGAGCAAAGCAGCAAATAAGCCTGGCCCACAGTGCTCAGCACAGAGCAAGGTAAACGTGGCAGTTTAATACACACTGAAGCTGTGGGGTAAAGGGTAGAGTTGCTGCTGTATTTTCTATTGAGAGCAAATCACTTGCAGCATTAATGCTGACAGTCTGCCAAGCCACTGGTCAATATTTGAACAAAGCATCCTGGGGCCAGCCTGGATCACAGGAAACAATATTTACATATCAAGTATAGGACCATGGAACTGTTTAGGTTGGAGAAGACCTTTAAGCTCATTGAGTCCAACCGTTGTAATAGTCTCTGTTGTTGAATCAAGCTCATAAACAGAGGCAAAGCCTAAGCAAAAGGTTTATTCCAGCTGGAACTGCAATGAAAAGCAGAGCAGCAGCAGTGCCAATGGAGCCCTTTCTCAAGGGGTACCCATTCAGGTCTTAGCATCACAAACTGCCATCCAGTGACAGCAGGAGAAACCCAACTGCTGCCAGCATGGGAACACTAAAGCCTTCTCACCCTAGGGTCCTCCAGCCCCCCTGGTATTGACAGCATTGCCAGAGGCACAGAGCAGGGCTGCAGCAGCACTCACTAGGGTGCTGGCAGCACCACAACCCCCCAGCCCCAGGCTCTTTGGTGCTCTTTTGGAGTTCAAACCATCTCCCACCTTACCTCTCAGCAGAGCTGAGGACCAGAGCTGCACAGACATGTCTGGGATCTTGCTGGCAAGCTGCATGGCTGGCACCACCATGTTGTTGCTTTCCTAGGGAAGAGCAGAGAGCAAAATGAAAAGGATAGGAATGAGTTAGTGGGAGGTGTCTCTGCCCTTGGCAGGGGCGTTGGAACTGGGTGATCTTAAGGTCCTTTCCAACCCTAACTGTTCTATGATTTGCATCTCCCTCTTGCAAACAGACATCACCTGGAGATGTTACATTTGTGACAAAACATGTCTACTTCAACCACTGCCACCAAACTAACTAACTAACATGGGAAAGTGCTGAATGGGACAATAACCCAAACACATTGTATCTAAAGGTGTCTGGAATTCTGCTCTGGCCTAGGCAATAGCAAGATAACAGAAACACTTCGTAGGTTCCAAGGGGAGAATTAAGAAGCTTGCTCCCAACAATTCCTTCCCAAGCAATCCAGCTGAACCATGGTATTTGGCTTTTCTTCAAGTGATTTCAGGCATTATAGAAACACACATTTGTAGGAAACCTTTAACTCTTGTGCAAGGGTTATTAACCACAGAGCTCTGCAGTCGTGTACCTCAACAAGCTGCCAGCTCTTGGTGGGACATCACCAAACAAGCATCCTTAAAGTAACACTCATTTCACAATGGGTCCTGTTGGCAAACGATAAGTGGAACATTTACATGGCAGTGACAGAGACTTACCCTGTGATTCCCCAACACATAGAATATGTGGCCCAGGAGCACGAGGGAACACGCTGTCAGTCGGTTCAAGTCCTCTGCATTTGACATTTTCAATGTCTCTCGCAAGAATCGCCTTAAGCCAGAGCAAAAAGGGGAGTTCAGAGCCTCTCCTTTCCCTCCAGTCTCTAAGAAGCTTTATTAAGAACCAGATGAATCCAACTGGCAAATATTAGCGCTCAGGACTAACTGCGTGCTGCAGTGACCTTAAACAGAGGGCTTCACTCCCAAACCTCACCATTTATTTAGCAAAACTAAGTGGTAACAGAGTCCTCCTTTGGAAAGCTTTGCTCTGTGCTGCTGCAGAGAGAGCACGAGAAACCTAAACCCAACAGCTCCCTGAAGCTTCTCTGCCAGGTAAAACAGAAGGTGCCCAAATCCCCAGGGAGAAAGCGCTGCAGGTTTGCGAGGGAGGCCTCAGGGGGTTTAGTTTGATCTTAACCAGCTGGATTCCATGTCTCCATTTTGCTCTCCCCACCCTTTCATACTCACTTTGCCTCATTGTATCTTCCTTGGAAGAAGGAGAAGAGACCTCGGATGTAGAAAGCTGCTGCTCGAAGACAGTGAGAGCTATGGATAGAGCAAGGTGTTGGAATCCAGGTGCTGCCCAGGGACCAACGCAGCACACACCAGATTCCTTGGAATTGCCCAAGAATCCAACCTCCAAATAAAACATTGCATTTAGCACAAGGGCAGAGCTTCTGCCTTCAAAAGAAGGTCATGATTTTGTTTCCTTTCCAAACAGCCTATTACAAATCCAGTATCAGCATCACCAACACAACAGCAGCATGGAGAGAGCTTCTGGAATTCTCACCTCACTGGAAAATTATGGTCTGGGTTTATCCTTTCCAATAAGCTGTAAAGCTGCAAAGTGGGAAAGAGAATAAAAGGAAATGAGCATTTCTCAGATAGCCAGGCTGAGATGCCACAAACACACTCAAGGTTCACTTGCACTGCTTTGGTCATAGCACTAACATACCAGCATTAAGAGTTTTCACACCCATTTTGATCCTAATCCCAAGTTTTATACAAAATAGGCTTTCCCTGACATTACAGAACGCTCTGGACAATGTTAACAGTTCCTCGGGAATCTTGTACCTGTCAGAGCTGTTCAAGAGCCCCACGAATGCTTCATTGGGTTTGCTCTTGAATTTAAACCAGAAATCAACTGAGACACTCAGAGTATTTCGTTCCCAGCTTTGCTCCCTAGGGTTCTGTGTGTTTGGTGAAGAATCAAAGCATCATTCACAGCCTCTCCACAAGAAACCTGCAAGTGTGTCTGTGAGAACTCCCTGCTGAGGGATGAGGCAGCCGCAGCACGGTGTTACTGTGGCTTCAGGCACACACACACGTGCACATTCCTGTTCCTGGCTGTTTGTTCAACCTTGCTGGGGTTTGTGTCATCTCATAAACCCCCTGCATAGATGGAAGCTGAAGCAAAGAGGCTGAATGAGGCAAGGGGAGTCCCTGAAGCAGGAGCTGCCTGGCTGGACAAGGCACTGCCCTGCAATATGCTTAGAGGAAAAAGCTAATCCTAGCAGGGCAGCAGCAGCCTCCAAGGAAGTGCTGGTGTTTAGAACAGGAGTCAGGAAGCAGCTCACCTCTTGGTGCCGGTTGCCTTCCCTGATGTACACACTGGCTAAGTTGGTCACAATAAATGCCCACAGTTCTTGATGTGTAGTGAGCTAAAACAAACAAGATATCAACAGCACAGTTAAAGCCTTCAGCATCGCACTCAAGAGTTTGCTCACCCAACTAAAGGACAGGTTTGGTGCCTGATATTTTGCCATCTCCTGACCTGAATTTCTATTAGCACAGAAAAAACCCCAAGCTAATGCAACTGAGACAGTCCCCAGGTTTCCCTTCCAGCCTCAACTGCTCAGTGACCCCCACAATTGCAGCATCCCCAAGGAAAGTGTTTGGGAAGAACATCTTACCCTCAGTGCTGTAGTAAACTGTGCTTCTGCGTTGTCCATGCAGTTCACAGAGATGCAGTAGAGCCCCTGCAGAAGACATGGTGTTTCTAAGGTAACACAAGAATGCAAAGAGGAAAGGCCCCCACAAAGCCTCAGCAACCCCAGGGATTAGCAGGAATAAAGGTAACCAATGGGTCTTAGTTTTGCTTGGATGTGGGAATAAACACATAAAGGCCTTCAAGCTGGTGTATTCCTGTAACCTTTCCCCCCCTCCATTTAGCCAAGAAACCCTCCATTTCCTGTAATACTCAAACATAAGTTCTCCCCCTTACACAGTTCCCACAACATACTGTCTCCAACGTGCACAGTATAGCCCTCTATGCTTACTATCATGCTACACATCACTTAGTTAAAGAAGGGATTCAAGGCTTTGATAGGCTTCAACAACACAGGTGTTAGTCCCCAGAGCAGGCCTGGCCAAGGCAGCCCCACTGCTCAGCAGGAGCCCTCAGCAGCTGCATCACCACGGGCTCCTTTGTTCCTGCTGAGGAGTCTTGGGAAGTGCCTTCCAAAGAGTAAAGTTTACCACTCATCACAGCCACTTACCAAGAGGGTGTGCAGCTGGGCGGCGTGGTTGGAGAACAGCCTGGGTGACTGCTGGCAGAGCTGGCACACTTGGGAGATCTGGTAGCAGAAAGAGAAGTATTGAAGATATTTAATATTTAAGTATTTATTTATTTAAATTTAAGTATTCATTTTACTTTCTCTCTCTCATTATATGCCCCAAATCCATCTGCTTGTGTCACAGGATGTGGCAGGGATCAGTTCAAGTCTCAGGCACAGGCTGCTCCACTCCTGTTCCACAAGATTCTTTGCTTTGCAGCAGCTCCACCATATGGTGGCTCCACCTGCAAAGCCAGGCACAGCTCTCGGCTGCCACGCTGAGAATGGGGGTTGGAACACAACAGCGAAGCTGGAATAAGGGTCTTTCATAGGGTAGGAGCTTCACGAGCCAGAACCAATGCCTATTCTTTTAGCAGATGAGTTTCCCCCACTCCACAAGTGCCCCCGAGGCAGCTGACACAGAGGTTGAGGTGATCCAGCAGCATGTCCTCAAAGTAAGGGATGCACAACCAGGATTTTAAAATACCAGAAAAGCAGCACAGTTCTGCCTTGCATTAAAGGCCACTCTTCCTTCCCCCACACTATGAGAGAGGAGGAAAGGAACAGAAAGGCAGGGAACCTTCCAAACTGAGAAATACTTGGAAAGAACAGGAACACAGAGCTAAGGGAAAAGACACCAGAGTCTGACTGCACAGTACAATCAGGAAGCTGGAGGCACCCACCACTGTTGACTCCATAAGCAACTCCAAATGTTCTTAAACGGGATACTTAAGAAGAGGCTAATTCCATGGCTTCAGAGTCACAGTAGCCAGAGCATCGTCACGCCTGAAAGTACCTGTCAGTTTAGCACTGCTGGAATCCCCATCTGAGCCCAAGTATCCTCCTCAACACTGAAACTCCCATGTTTTACAAACTATCACAGTTTCCATCCACAACCAGGGCAATGCTGACACCCCCTTTACCTCCTGCAACGCTGTAGCTTTGTGTCCTGTGACAAGCCGACACATGATAATGTGTTCCAACAAGATCACTTGGAATGATGACAAGATAGGACTGCAGTCCAACACTAGAAAGGGAACAAAAGTTGCTCAATAAGTGAAGTTAATACAATATAACCCACCTACAGCCCAGTTTACTGAGTTGCAATAACCCCCCTCCCCAAAACTTGATTTCTGTACCCAAAGTAACCACCCAGTTACAAATCAGAGTGAAGTTCTTTGATGCAACAGACACAGACTGAGAGCGCTGTCCCAGAGAGCTAAAGAAGGTTGCTGTGGTCTTGGTTTAATTTCAATTAGCAACAGGGAATGGAATCTTGCAGAACTATAACCCTTATCCTTACTTTTTAGCTTCTCTAGCTGCATGAGTGCTTTGTCTGTGTACTTCTGAGCCTTCTCCAGGTACCCTGCTTGCATGGAATGCATCACTGTCACCTGCCAGAAAACAGAGGGCAGGTTACAAGGAATGATCTTTGCAAAGGTCTGGGAAGTTCCCACAGCTGCTCAGCCACCAGCCTTTTAAACTCACTTAAAAGTGACACATTTCACATTATAATCACATTCAGGAAGCAGCAGGCCTAGCTACAGGAATCTGAAGTCAAGACTGCCACTGTGGTGGTAAAAATAAGCCAACACAGCTCCACCTCATCCAAATCAATAACCTGATTCTATGATTTGGAGCTGAATCAAGTTCCATTTCAATTTCCAGGCTTCTTGCACAGTGTCTTCAAGCACTGAGAGCGACAGCCTCTCAAATACTGCGGCCGAATCAAACTGCCAGTGGAACATACAGCAGCACATGGTCTGCACCTTCCACTGGCTCCAAGCAACCCCGAGCCAATCCCTCATTACTGATAGTATACATTAAGGAAAGAGCTCCTCACCAAGTAGACCAGCACACACATGTGCTCTTTGGGCAGCCAGTGAAAGAGGTCAGCGGGGTTGCTGGGCAGGATCTCATCGTCGTGCAGTGTGGAGATGGTCTGGATGCACTGCTGCAGCTGCTTCAGGCACGGCTTCACACTCTTCACCTGCAGGGCAGGAGCCACATCACATGTACCTGCTGCAGCCCTCAGGTTTCAGTGCTTCCTTGCTTGGGAGAACTTGCCAGGCAACAAATAACCCCCAAATTCAGGAAATGAGACCATGCATAAGTCACACCAGTGCCTACTTCCAGGAGTAACAACAATCATAGAATCATAGAAAGGTCTGGGTTGGAAAGAACCTTAAGATCATCTAGTTCCAAACCACCTGCCATGGGGAGGGATGCCTCACCCTAGACCATGTCACCCAAATCAGCCCTTCATATCTGCCCATCAACCCACAGACACTCAAAATGTCTTCTGAATTCAGACACAAAGGCTGTTATCTCCACCAACATCCCATGGAAGTGAGAGCAGCCATCGTGGTTCTAAGTGGATCTCAATAAACCTTTCCTCCAGGACGAAGAGAAGAATGCCATTGCTTTCCTCCTCATTTCATCCCCCCAGACCAGCTCAGTTATTCCTGGGGCAGTATTTGTTCCCTAGTTTTCACATAGGAACTGGAAGAAGCACAACTCCCAGGTACCTGCCCAGCGTCCAGGTAATGTGTGACCTGCAGCACTAGGAAGAAGACCCGTAATGACTCTTTCTGTATGGGGTTTCCTTGCCAGTTTTCAACTATCTGTCCACAAAGGGTAAGGAGAGGGTGCACTTCCTGCAGCTTCCGTTCCATTAGAAGGAGCTGTAAAATTGAACAGGAAAAAAGAAATCATTCTTTTTGTGCTAAATGGTTGAAACCCTTGAAGAACCACAGCAGAGTCCTGGGTACATCGGTCTCCTGAAGACAAAACCAGACTCAAAGCCATCTTGTTGCAACAGCAAAAGCCTTTTCACATGGCCAGATCCCTTCACCCCGAATTACAAGGGCTCCAGGGACCATTTGCAGTTATTCTTGCTCCTTGCAGAAAAGTCTTTGTCATCATGAAGGGGAAAAGCAAATAGAAGACAAAGCTATTCACAAGAACCTCCCCAGAATCCCGCAGGCTTCGGCCTTATCCCAGATGTAGTTTAATAATGGGCTTGCTCACATGGACAAAACAGAATAGCTAAAGCACATATAAGCATGCAAATACCTTAAAACAAATGGTGTCTCTGCATTCAGCAGTTCTGTGCATTAGGTTAAGTAAGTAAATAGTCCATCCAACTTACCATGCCTTTGCTTAGCAGAAACAGTGCTCTGAAATGAAAGGGAACATCAAACTCAATAGAAACCGTTCCTCAGACCACAACTGTCCATAGAAACTCTGAGGGAAACCCCAGAAATCTGCCATTCTCCCCCTCAGATACAACAGACAAAGAGCACTGAGGAACCCAGCCCAGAAAGCAGGTTTCAAAGCACGATGGAACAGCTCAATCGCAGCCATTCCCCCCCCTCCCCAGGTAATCCCATCTCAGAATAAAACCCGGATATCTCCACATTAAAAAAGGGAGGAAAGCAAACTCTGTGCTGTGGGAAGGGTAAAACACCCCTGGGGCTCACCTGGTGTACTCGGAGCCCACCACCCGCGCGTACTCTGCTCCAACGCCCAGGAGGTCACAGGCAGATACTAAGTCTTTTTCAAGTGTGTGGAGTTGCTGCAATGGAGAAAGGCCATAAGGGACCCGCCTGTTCCTTGGGAACCCCATGAGCAATGGCTACAAATGTAGCTCCTCCTGTGCTCTACACCAGACAGGCACTAAACTGCTACTTTGTGAATGTAGGATCTGAGCTTGGAGGCCTTTTCCAGGAACACCTGGTATTCTCCACAAAGAGCGGGCTGTAACATAGAATCATGGAATGAACCAGGCTGGAAAAGAACTCTGAAGATCATCAAGTAGAACCGTTACCCCAGGCCAAAGAAAATGCCTCAGCCCTGTTTCATACCACACAAAGCTGTTGTAATTCATTGCAGTCATGTGCAGGTCAGATCCAAAGAGCTCCAACACAACCCTAGACTGTTCCACTGGAACAACGGAGGGTGTTTTCCAGCAGGAAGAAGGCTGAGGGTGAGGCTGATGGCACAGCACCTCCCGCCCCTCCTGCCTGCCAACTTCTCTACTTGCTTCACACTCCGGTAGGAGCCACAGAGCTGTACAAGAGGCACCAAGGCCTCTGCAGTCAAGCAAAGGCCTGAGAGCAAACAGCACCCAGAATATAGCAAAGAACGTGAAGCCCCAAGGAAGGACTTCCTCTTTTGGAGGAAGGTACCGAGAAAATCACTTGAGCTTCCCCTGAGTGCTCAGGCAAAGCAAGCATTTGTCCTTTAATCAATAGGAAAAGGACAGGATTCACTGCTCCTAAGCTACACAAAGGAGCTTGGCAATTCATTTTCAGGCTTGGCCTGCCTAAGTTCCTCAGAAAAGGGCAAAAGACAAGTCCAGGTGACTACCAAGACAGTCTCCAAAGCTCAGATTGGCTCCTAACCCACCCTCCACTGCACAGAGCTGTGAAGAGCAGTTAACTCCCTCAACTGCTACGTTAAACACCTTGAGGCTCCTTAGGAGCAGAGAAGAGGCATAACCTGGAAAAACAGGGGTTGTTCTTCAGGAGCCATCTGCTCTTCCTGCTGCTCAGTTAACTCAGGATGTGCTTCCCACCCAAAGCACTGAAGCACTTGGGAAAAGCAGCGCTTTGAAGAGCAGTTACACAGCCAAGGACTGGAAGAAGCCTTAAACCCCCAAATCCCAACAGGCACCGGTTTGCTCCTGCGAGTGAAGATGGTCCAACCCGTGCAGCTGAAGGCACACTCAGAGCACGTTACAGAACAGGAAGAGTAACATTGCTCAGAGGCCTCTGCACCAGCTGCTCTCCTCATCCCATCCCTGCCCACTAATTACCTTGAACACAATCAAACGCACACTCCAGGCTGGCAAACTCCAATTCCAGCAGGTTTTAAGGGAATATTTGTCCTTCCTGCAAGCCATAAGGTGGGTTTGATTTTGCTCCACCTCCAAACCCCTGTGTTCTAGTGCCCATGGGGTGATCCTTGCTGCTTTCTGCCCCATCTGCCTTCAGCAAGTAAAAAGTGACCTGGATCCAACCTGAAGCCCACTAATATGTCAGTATTATGAATTTCTTCTGTCTCTCTATCAGCAACAGGGAGGTGCTGGGGGCATCCAAGCTCTTTTTAAGGGGAATACAGCTATTTCCTAGCCCTTGTTCCCCAGTGCCAGTGCTACAGTAACAGCTCCATCACTTACTGCAAGCTGAAAAAGCAATCTGCAGTGCCAGTACGGGGTCTGCTGGGAGATCTGGATGGCTTTCCTCAACAGAGGTTTTGCTGTATCCACTGAATTCTGAAACAGAAACACAACGGCCCCCCCGTCAGCACAAACCCCAGGCTGCTGAGAACGCCCTCACTAACAACAGCAACTTCCCAACTCGTTGTATCCTGTGGGGAGCCTTAAGATGTGAAAAGGAAGAAAGCCCATGTACGTGAGATGCACATTTACACTGGCCCCAAAGCATGTTGAAAGGGCTTCTCTATTTAACAGCTCCGGCCATTATTCTGACGTGGGCTTTCTCCCTGAATAGGAGAGCAAAGGCAAACGCTTGCTTTAATGGAAGTAAAGACAAGTTAAGGCTTTTCTAGAGACAAAAAGAACTAAAAGAGCCTGGAAACACACCAAAAGCCTGAGGAAAACCGTTTACCTTCCCCCTCCCCCAGATGAGCCTGTCTTTGTCTAAATAAGGCCTAAAGAAATCCTCTGGCCAAGGAAACTTCCTCTGCGGTGCATTGCAATTCCAGCAGTAACTTTCACAATCAGAAAGACCACAACTTCAGGTTCACGCGTTGGGGCTCAAGTCTATTCCTTGTACCTGAATAAACCCCTGTTACTACCAGCACCAAACTAACCCCAAGCCCAAAGACAGCTTCAACAACAGCCCTGCAGCCTCAGGCCAAGCGAGAGCGCCACTCACCTCCTGGCAGTAGAGCTCGGACAGAAGGCTGGCAGCCTCAAACTTAACATCTTCAAACTGGGGGATCTGGCAGCGGCAGAGTTAAGTGAACGTGAAACACAGCCTGGAAAACACCTCCAGCCCAACGTCCACAACAACCCCGCAGCTCAATGCACGCGTGAGGAAAGCAGCACCCGGCTGGGAAGGAGGGGAAAGCAGCAGCCCCATGCCCAGGGCCGGGCACTGGGGGCCATGCGGGCTGCTGCAGTGAGAGCGGCCAGGCAAAGGATACCTGCTGCGATATCAACCACTGCAAGAGAAGACAGCGGGTTAGACTGCACCCCCCGCGGGCCGGCCCCGCTGACAGGGCCCCTCCACGGCCGCCCCCCCGGCCCCGGGCTCACCGCCTTCTCCAGGTGCCCGCGGGCCTGGTCGCCGTTGCGGGTGTGGTGGTAGAGGACGGAGCCGAGCTGGAGATGGGTGCGGGCCTCCATGCGGGCGGGGGGCTTGCGGGGCAGCACGGCCTGCAGGCAGTGCACGCACAGCCGCACCTTGGGCGGGCTGGACGTGCGGAAGTGCTCGGCCAGGCCCAGCAGCGCCAGGTACCACGACTCGCCCCCGGCCGCGCCGCCGCCGCCCGACCCCGACCCCGGTGCGGGCCCAGCGCCGCCGCCGCTACCGCCGCCACCGCCTCCTCCTCCGCCTCCTCCGGCGGCCCCCCCGCCGCCACCCCCGCCGCCGCCGCCCGCCTCCCCGGAGCCCGCCGCGCCTCCCGCCGCCGGCTGCGGCTGCTGCTGAGGCGGCGGCTGCTGCTGAGGGGCCGCCGCGCCCGCCGCCACCGCCGCCATCTCAGGGCCGCCGCGACAACACGGCCGGGAGGGGAGGGGCGGGGGTGAGGAGCGGTGCGCGGGGGCCGCTGGGACATGGAGTCCGCCCCGCCGGGAGATGGCGTGGGGAGCAAGGCCTCATGGGAGTTGTAGTCAGACCCGCGGCGTCAGAGAGGCTTTGGGGCGGATGCGGGACTACATCTCCCAGAGGCCTCTGCGGCAGAGCAGCGTAGCACCGCCCGCAGCACCCGCCGCGGCGCATTGTGGGACGGGAGCTCCAAAATGGACAACCCGAAGGATGCGCCAGGTACGGTCCGGTCCGTTTCGCTCCGCCGCTCCCTGCCCGGTCCCTGCTGCCTGCAGCGCCCTCCCCACCGCCGGTGCTACCGGGGTGTGTGGGAGGGGGCCACTGCGTGTGAGGGGGGGGGCGGAGAGGGGAGGGGGCGTGAGTGTGTGGTGGGTGCCTGTGGCCCTTCCCTCCCTTCCTCCCCTCAGCGGCTACGGTGCCTCCCGGAGGTCCCGATCCCTCCGCGCTCACTCGGATCCCTCTTGCTCCCCTAGGGAAGGCCAGCCGGTGGTTCGGGGTCGCGCAGTCCAAGTCTGCCAAGACAAACGTGAATCTTCTGCACCAGGAGGAGTTGATAGCGCAGAAAAAGAAGGAAATCGAGGCCAGGCTTGAGCAGCAGGCGAGGCAGAAGTGCCCGAGCATCCCTCTGCTCGGAGAGTACGTGGGGATTGCGGTGCTGGGAGCTTCGCTGCCATGAAAGGGGCGCGTTTGAGAGATGAAACGGAAGAGGGAAGCTTTGCAAAGCTCTTGCACTTGGGGGTGAATGCTGAGAGGTGAAATGGGGGTTGAGTAAAGGTTACAGTAGGGTACTTGTACTGTAGTTGATCTAACGAGGTAAGAATGGGTATGTGCTAACATGGTTTTAATAGGGTATTATTGCATTTTCCTTCCACTTCCTATTTTTCTCTCTCTTATCCTTGTTACCACATAGAGTTGGTGCAGTTTCCAGTTCAACGCTTCCCAGGGGCAAGTAGAAATCCTGTTTCATCACAGTAGTAACTAAGTCAGGTGGAGAGTGTGGGTGAGGGCAGCAAGCTGAAGAGGCCCATGCTTTTGGGAAGTTTAGTGTCTTCTCCATGTTAGATGAGCTGGTGGTGGCTGGTGTTTCTGTTTGAGGGGGGCTGGGGAGGATGATGAGCACCATCACCTGCTTTTCTCTTTCTACTCAGAGATGACGGTGCTGAGAACGAAGCCTCTGTTTCCAATAAGTTTGTTAATGATGGCAGTTTCCTACAACAGTTTCTCAAGCTGCAGAAGGAAAAGTCAAGTACTGGTAGGTCGACTGCTGAGCAACAGGAGGCCTTCCTTCTCCTGATGATCCCAGCCTTGTGTGAGCTGCCTCCATGTGTGCTCACTTTAAAAACCCTGCTATGAGCTGCTACCAGTAGGAGTAAGTTCTAAAGCAGCCAGGACCCCTTCAAATTTGCCTTACAGAGATGTGATAGGGAGGTTTGCCACTCTCTGCTTGCTTTAAAGAAGCAGCAGTGCTGGTGTGAACCTCGCTGTGTGAAAACCATGCCAGCTTTCGTTTCATCCTGCAGCTTTTACCGGTGTCTTTAACTTACTCCGAAAATACTGGCCCGTTGCAGCTCTGTCCCTGCCTGAGATGTTGTTTCTAACCTCAAAGGATGCACAGGAATTATTTTCCCCTCATTCTTTTCTAAGAAACTCCCCCGAGTTCTACTGAGAACTCAGCAACTGCTTCAGCAGCAAATGCTGGGAAGAAGCCTGGGCTGTTTGGGAAGCGGGCCGGGCAGGTCCTGAGCAGCATGCTGCACCAAGCACGGAGCTCCTCCCAGCCCAGACAGAGCCCAGGCACTGCCCGCCACAGTGTCTTTCAGTCGCCAGATGAAGATGAGGAGGAGGATTATGAGCAGTGGCTGGAAATTAAAGGTAAATGACACCTTGTGCTCTGCCTTGGTTTGGGGTGCAGCTCACCTTAGTGCTAGGGGTGGGAGTGTGGGAACAGCATTCCTTCAGTGCAGCGTGGTCTTTCTTATGGGTTGGTATTCCCAGCACAGTTCCTCCATGCTGACTTCTACATCATGAAATGGAAATGGCAGCAGTTAACACTGGGGGGCTCCTCCGGAGCTTTAGCAAAGAAGCTGAGGACTGAATGCTGGGAGGTATTCCTGATCCAGCCTGAGCTTGGGGTGGGAGAGGGATCATTTGCCATAGGTAGATTGGGTTTGTGCCTAGGAAGATGGGTTTTCTCTGAGTTACCAGGGCAAGTGCTTCACTACCTCTGTGAAAATAACTTGTAGAGATGAAAGATGTTTTACTCCTGATGGAACTCAGTTGTTTGCTTATCATAAGAATTCTGCATTTGTTATGCCTGTTGCTGACCTCTCTAGACAATACACATAATGCTTGTCTTGAAAATGGAGCTTTAGCCTTTTTAATGATAGAAAATGAAGAGTTTGGATGTTGTGTAGAGGGGGGAAGCTGTGCGTGTCAAGCAGTAAGATGGCACGGGAGGCACAGAACTGAAATCAGAGTTTCTGCCTCTTCCCAAACTTCCATTAGAAAACCTCCCCTTTAGGTCCTGCAGGATAGAAAAGCAGTGAGGAATCTTGCAGCATTTAAATAACCAACTTGATCTGGCAAACCCAGGCCAGGAAGCCCAGGGGCAGATTTGCTTAATAAACTGCATTTCATTTGTGTGTATTAATCAAGTATAAAATGAGATTGGAGTTGCTAAATAAGTCACACTGAGCTTTGTGTCATCAGTTATTTTGTTCTATGGTTACAAAACCATATCCAGCCTTTTCTGGTGGGATTTCTAAGAGCATCATCTTGGCAAGTGTGAATGTAAGCATGAAATGCACTGCAGGAACGTAGTTGCAGTGAAAAAAGATGGATTATGGACCCTTAGTTTAAAGATTGTAGGTTCAAATCTAGTCCAGTGTGGACAACTCTTCTCCCACGTGCTCTTTGCTCAGTGCACTCCCCAGTATATTGTTGTCTAGACAAGAGCCTGCATCTAGTTCCCATTGAGTCTGTCCTGCATCTGCTCTGTAACCACTGTCAGTGTTGGTGCATTTCTGCCTTGGCACAGAAGCCAAAATACAGTTTCTTGGAGACTGAGCTCTCCTCTCCAGTGGGATTCCCTCCAAGCAAGAGCTGAGACATGGGCATGTGCCAGTAGGAAGAACCACGTGCTCCAGCTCCACAGTCTGCCTCCCCTAGCTAGGTACAGAGCGATGTCTTGAGAACTAGAATCTGTAATGATGAGTAATGTGGTGGTTAAAGTCAAATCCCTGTTCCTCCCCATTGTGTTTTATATGGAGTAGATGTTGCAGTTCAAATCGTACCCTCAGCTGTGGGCATCCAAATGTGAGGCCTAGGCAGCCATAACATGAACTTCCTGCTAGAGGAGGCTGTCAGTAAGCTGGGGGTTGTAAGTTGTACAGCTCTGTAAGACTGGATCCCCCATTTCATCCTTTCTCTTCCCATTCCCATTCTACTTTTGTCTGCCTCCATGGTTCTTAGAAGTAATGTACCTGTTGCCTGTTTGGTGTGTGAGTTGAACCCCAGTACTGACAGCTGCTTAAAGTTTTACCCCCAGAGGATGCGGAGACCCGGGCATTGGTGGAAAAGCTGGCTAGGTTCGTGGCTGAAGGGGGACCACGGTTAGAGAAGGTCGCTATGGAGAGCTACAAGGATAAACCAGCCTTTTTGTAAGTGCGGTCATTGCAACTCTTATTTTCCAAAGCACAACCCTCTCTCTTTGTAGGAGACAAAGAGCCTCTTGGATAGAGTGGGTAAGTTATAAGCAACTGGTTTATTTAGTAATTGCTGGGGAAACTGAGGCAGGAAGTGAGGTGCTGAGGACGCAGATCAGTGAGAGCCAGGATATAACTGGGGATCTGGCTGTGCCTGGTGGATGTCCAGCACATGGGATATGGCCTTGGTCTCAGGCCTGCTTCTGTCTCCTCTGCCATTGTGTGGCTGGGGACAGAGAATTCCCTGCTTGATTGGAAGGAACTTCTTTGTTTTCCTTCAAATGACACTCTGAATTGGGATGCAAGTCCTTAGGTTAGAGCTGTGTGTATGTACACGTGCTGAAGATCTTGGGAGCCACATTTTCAGTGTGTTCTGAGTAACTGATTTGTATTTAATTGGGTTTGGGCTGTTTATATCCCAGAGTATCAATATTTGTATAGTGGTTGCTGATGCGGGTATTTTGTTCTTTTTAATCTCCATCTCCATGCCAGGTTTTTGCATAATAAGGACAGCAGAGAATTCCTTTACTACAGAAAGAAAGTAGCAGAGATAAGAAAAGAGAAACAAAACCTTCGGCCACCTCCTCTTCCAAAAGGTAATTGAGTGGGATCTGGAGAGTGTGAATCGCACATGTTCAATTTGTCCTCTTCTCTCTCTGTAACTGCTTGTTGAGGCTGTGCTAGAAACACTCGGAGTGGAGATTTGGCTGTCAGTTGAATTTCAAGAGCTCAAACAGCACCATGAAAGTGGTGCCAAAACCAGTTGTTTCCCAAGCCCACAGCATCCTGTCCCATGCTCTGTGTAAAGGGCTCTTGGAAGAGATTTTCCTTCGACTTCTCAAAAATACTTCAAAGGAACAGAAATGATTCTCCAGTATGTGTGTTCTGGAAAGTTTCAGCCCTGAAAATGCAGTTAGGAAAAGTGGTTTATCTCAGATGTTCTTATTTGATTGATTGTAAATGGAAGTGGTTGGTTTGTTGACCATAATCCCCACTTCTGCTGCTGTTTCCTTCTCTGAAGCTTTTCTTTTCTGCTTGGGACATGAATCCTTGCATGTAAGGGAGTGTTTTCAGGTGGGAAAACAGCAGGAGTGCCTGAGCTGCCAACACGGAGGTTTGTGAGCAGTGGGATCTGGTTAGCTGTGGTGAGACACAAGCTATTGAGTGGGTGAAACGTGGTCTATGGGCTAGGCCTGTATCAGTTCCAGCCCAGCCTCTGTTTCAGGCCTTTTACACGGCCCTGGCAAATCCCTCAGCCTCTCTGTGTCAGCTTCCTTTTCTGTGGCAAGGAGCCTTCAGGCAATTCAGCTGTCCTGCTGAGGAGTTAACACCTCAAATCGTGGTTTAATAGACTGCAGGCTGAAGGAGCTTGTTACCAGTATCACCTAACTGATCCAGCAGCGTGGAAGCTGAGCAGTATTATCCATGCTTTACAGGTGTGGAATATTGAAGCAAGGAAAGGTTATGACTTGGCCATGGCTTATAATGATGTTCTGCCTTCTGGTCCTGTGCCAGCACTCTGGAGTACTGGCACTGTGCAGGTAGCAAATAGTATATAAGGCTGTCATGGCTAAATAACATATTTGCCTGGCTCCTTATAAACATTAAATATGCTTGAAATATTAATTCTCTGTGTCTTTGGATGAGGGCTGCAGTAGCTGCCTGTTCCAGGTGAGGGTTGGGGCCATTGCATGGAGAGTTTTCTCTGTCCTCCAAGCCTCCCCGCAAATGACTAGCAGAGGTGTGTGACGGTAGTACAAGATTACCACTTTCATAAGGCTTTCCCATTGCTCCTGGGGACTTCAGTGGCAAAGCCTTGAACTAGAAATGATTGTGAGTGCTGAGGTGTCACCCTGCACAGGGCAGAAACTGCAGCAGAGAGAAACAAGGGTCCACCTTTGGACACAGAAGCTGGTTTGTGTGTTAATCTGCTCTCATCTCGCTCCTGGCACAGGGGAAGCTGCTGTCTCAATGGGCACTCCTCTGGTTACAAAGTCATTGTACAACCTTATGCAAAATGATGCTTTTTGTGCTCTGAACTCTTGTGACTGTTGCTATGTAATATTTCTAAAACTTAAACTCGACCTTTTGCCCTTATTCTGCTCTTGGGGTTCTTAGACCAGATAGGCTTTGACTGTTGCTTGTGTGAGTTGGGCCCAGTACTGACAGCCTGCTTAAAGTTTCACCCCCAGACGACGAAGAGATAAAGAACTCTGCAGAGAAACTGGCCAGGTTCATAGCAGCCGGGGGGCCAGAGATGGAAGCTATTGCTGTGCAGAACAACAGAGAGAACCATGCTTTCAGGTAAAGGAAGAAACCTGCTGCTCACTGGGATGTTGTGGGGCTCTTTTGTAAGGGGAAGTAGTAGCCAAGCTTGTGATCACTCTGAAGTCACAAGGACAGCGCACTTCTGTAGCATTGATACTTGAACATTCTCAAGCTTCACACTTTAAATCAAGGGGCTGAAAGAGAGAGAAATCAATTTGCTTTCCCCAAAATCACTGTACAGCTTCCACCCCATCTCACCTGTTTTCTGTTGAAGGTACCAGTACGATTCTAACCTTTCTGCTTCTCCATGTAGCTGTGTTGTGGTGTGGGCTCCCAGCCACCGCTCAGGCACTCCTGCCCAATTAGTTTCCTGGGCTGCTCTTTGCACAGCAAACCCACTAACGTGCAGGTAGCATTCCTTGTCTGTTAGGCCCCCCTTTGGAATCTTATATTCAGCCTTTCAGATGTGAATTGCTCCCTTCAGTGCACACTGACAGTTGTTTAATGCCTCCCTTTGGTCTCATCCATGTTTCATTTTTCTGCTCTTACAAACAATTGGATGTGTTCCTTGGAAGTGAAGTGGCACTCAACAAGCCTGATTCTGTTGCTTGTATCTCAGTGCTTTATTGGCTGCCTTCTGGCCCTCTGGGGCGCTCCCTTTGTGTTGTGGCTTCCATTAGGCAGATGTGCTGATAGCTGAGCTCTTCCAGGATTTACGTTAAAACCCTGCTGTGATCCCACCTGAGCACAGTCAAGTTCAACACTCGCTCCTCTGTTAGGATTTCGTCAGGTTTGCCATAGGGAGGGCCCCATCCTGCCCTCTTTGAGGTCCTGGAGCAATTGTTAATGCTGATTTTCAAATGGAGGGATGCAAGACCATGTTTGAGTTTGCTTGTGTGTTGTGCAATGATAGATGGAAAAGGCCTGTCATCTCTTAGCTTTCCTTGTGGGACCAGACACTATCCTGAGGAGAGGTTACACCAAGAGTTATACTGGTCCCCTGTAAAGGGAAGATTGGAGAGGACTTAGGAATAAGCAGGATTTCTGTGTGAAGAATTGAAACTGGAGTGAGCTCAAAAAGAGAATGTGTTTGTAACCATCATTTTATTGACTGGTGTTTCATTTCACACGTTGCTGCTAGCTTGAGGATTGTTCATGTTCTTCCTCCAGAGACCAAGGACATTTATTTCACACAAAAGGTCAGAGATGCCTGTTTCTGGAAGGGATAGCAAATAAAGCAGTGGGGTTTGCGTGTGAGGGAACAGAAGGAGCAATCATGGTCTAATCAAGCAGGCTGTGCTTTTAGCTTGACGGGAGAGCTGGGGAGCAGTTTCTTTAGGCAGTGGTTTTTGGCATTCCCACTGGTAAGACCTGAATGTTTGGGAACTGGAACCTGACATGTTGTGGAGCACTTGCAGTTTTCCCATTCATCTTCCAGAAGGCAGGTGAATGTGGGGGGGGAGGACTTTGCACTTCCACAAATGTAACGTGTGCTTATTTGGCAGCAGAAATAGCTCGTGAATGGGAAATGCACTTCCTGATCCCAAAGGAAACCTTGCAGAAGCACTTGGAGCCCTGCATTGCATGCATGCACACACAGGATGGTGCTGCAGAGCAGGGAAGTGTGGGGAAGGCTGGTTGTGCAAGAGCGGTGCAGCAGAGAAGAGCCCTGACCAAACTGTGCTGTACCCAACCCCTGCATAGCACTGTTGGAGCTAAACTTGCTGGGTTTGACTTCTTGACAGGTTTCTGTATGAGCCAAACAGCAGAGCCTACAAGTACTACAAGCACAAGCTGGAGGAGTTCCGGAAGGACAAGAACATCCCTGCAAGTGCCCCTCCGCCTGAAGAGCCCAGTCAGAAAAGGAAGAGCAGCCCTGAGACATCCCCATCAGCTCTGTGCTTACCAGCTTTGCCTTTGCCCCTGCCCTTGCCCTCAGCTTCACCATCATCCTCCTCTACAGCTGCACCTGATGAGGCAGCTGCAGCTACTGCTCCAGGTACTGTGAAGAAGAAGAGGAAAAGCAGGTGGGGGCCAGAGGAGGAGAAGGTTGAAGTACCTCTGCCACAGTTTGTCCAGCAGCTGGAGGCTCCTGCCCCTCTCACAGGTTAGTGGGGCTGTTTATTGTGGTGAAGAGCTGTTCTGCTTTAGCACACAGCTGGCTTTGCAAAGAGAAAATCCAGTGAGTCTTATCTCCTGTTGTAATCTCCTTGGTTGCCAGCCCCTATCTTTCAGCTGGGCCTAGCAGCTAGCTCTCCCCTGGGTGGAAACCCAGATAAATCACTTTATCTTGCTGACACCAGGGATTGGATCTTATCATTCTCCAGCTATCTCTGAACCCCTGCTGTGCTATAGCTCATTACAGCCTCAGCCTCTATGTTGTTTAGGGCTATTTCACTTCAGGAAGAGAGTCTGTCAGAAAACAACTATCAAAGGCTGAACTGTGCTTATTCCCCATGGTGGGATAAAATCCTTGTGCAGCACTTCCATCCCCCTCTAGCTGATGAGAAGGCTAAATGGGAATAGGCGGTCTCTAGGTGCTGGTGGACACAAGTAACTTCCAATTTATACCCATTTCAGGTCATTTGATGACAGATGAGCTCCACACTTCCCAGCCAGTGTTGAGGCTCATGCTCCTGGTACTTTACCTGCCAGGTTCACCTGAGAGGTGCAGCTCTCTGAGTGCTGGAAGAGAATTCTCCCAGTTGGAGCCCTTGTCAGGAGCTCTCAGAGGCTGAACTCTGGTACCCATCAGTGCATGTGCAGTCATGAGGCAGTTAGAAATGAAGTCCCTCGAGGAAAGCATCCTTTGTCAAAGTTGCAGGGTGAGCCCACAGGTAATCCTCAACACACTGGCAGCCTGTGCAGTTCGTTGCTCCAGTAAGTGTGTGGGTCTTCTGCTTTGGCTGGGTTTTAGAAGAGGTAACTGCTCAGCCCTTCATATCTTTGACCATTAGGCTTGGGTAAGGTGTAGGATACGTGCTGTGGTGTCTGTGGCTCTGCAGAGGGCAGGAAAGAATGAAGGGCTCCATCTCCTAATCCACCACTTCAGATGGAGATGAAGTTCCTATGCGGTTCTTCTGATCACAGCCCTAAACAGAAGTCTTGGCTATGCATCTCGTAGGTACAGGACAAGATACCAACCTGGAGGGATTCCTTTGACCTTGAATTGCTGCTTGTACCTCTAGAGTACTTGTTTTGCAGGCAGTAATGAAGCTTCCACAGTGTAGCTGGGCAGGGGCTATTGAAACAAGCCTCAGGTTCTGTCTTCATACCCCCTGCTGCACTGGGGGGATGCAGGGGTGTCTGTGTGCTCATTCCAGCATGCTGCCTGCTGAAATCTCCCCTAGCTCTTTCAGCCTCCCCTTCATTAGACAGGGACATGCTTGTATTCAGGCTCACTTTCTGCAGGGCTTTGTGTCAAGTAGAAGAAAGGGACAGCAACCAATTTGCCAGGCAGAGCAAATCAACCCTTAGCATGGTGTTCATGCTCTGCAGGGGGAAGGGTTTGGTTTTTATCAGCTCAGATGGACTCTTCCCTTTTTAGAATTAATATCTTCACCCTGGAATTCCAATGACCCCTCTGGTCCTGTGGAAGGTTCGAGTTGCAGAGGATGCTTTGGTACCTCAGCATCTACATCTTCAGTCTGTTATGCTTAGCAAGAGTTTTGGGTTGAGTGAACTTTTCTGATTCTTTTCCTGTCTACTTTTAGTAATAAGTCAGTATCATGAGAGGAGAAAGTGTGGCCCTTCTGGACAGAAACAAGGCTTCTCTTATTGATATCAAAACCCTTAACTGCATACGTCCTGCAGGGACTAATGCAGCTGCAAAGCGGAACAGAGCAGAGATACTGGGATTAGGGAACTCTGGACTAATGGGAAATTATAGGCTGTCATTAGAACTCTCTGAAAGCTAATACTGGATTGCTTTGGGTCTGATTAGTTTTAATTGAGTGAGATCTTCAGCCTGTGAAGCAAGAAATCAGGCATTTCTGTATTGGGATTTCTCCTGCTGTCCTTAAAGGACGTTCACTGCTCTTGTAACAAGCTCCTTTTCCGGCATGTGGGGAAGGGATAAACCTTCAGGTAGCCTCCTGCCAATGCTGCAGATAAACTGCACCATTAACCCTGGAGGCAAAGCTGATGTCATTCCAGGGAAACAAATGTATTTTTCCCAGGCCTGCTGAACATGAGACTGGGAAGCAACTTCTTATCACACAGCGTTTGCCTGTGCCAGCCCAGTGGAAGGAACTTCTAAATCTCATCTATTTGTATGCAAATGCACCGACTGATCTCATTTACAAAGAGACTTTCCTATCTTGGGGTGGAGCTTTGCTTTTTCTGTCAACTTTTGCCTCTGTTGTGCTGCTTTGGGCCCAGCCTCCAAAAATACCTCCCAGAGCTGAATTTCTGCAGTGACTTTCATCATCTCTCAGCAGAAAGCACCAGAGCAGTCAGAGGAACCAGATGTAGTTTTAGCACAAGAAGGGGCAATGGCATATGCTTTGTGGGAAGGAAAAGAAGATGCTTCAGTCCCACCTTTCTCCTTTAAGGGGTTATATATCTGCTGGGTTAAGGCAGCACCTCGTGGGGCTCTAGAGCCATGCCTGGCTCTTAGCCTGTGTTTATGCAGTTCAGAGCTGAGCCAGAGAGCTCCTGACCTCTGTGAAGGGCAGAGACTCTTCCTCGGTGCATTCACAGGAAGCTTTCCCCTGCCTTGACCCAGGGGGTGAATCTTTGACTGGGGCTGATGCTGAAGTGCCCCAGTCTCACCTAACATGTGGGGCCAGATTCTTTACATGGCATAGGCATAGTGTGTTGGTAAAACTGTTTCCAAACCTCAGTGCTCTCCCAGACACCAATCAGGTTGTTTAGCAGCAATAGAAAGGTTTCTTTTCCTGGTTGTTCTTATTTCTTGGGAGCTGGAAGTGCCTGTCCCAGCACCAAGCCCAGCATAACCCAGCTTCTTGCTTCTCTCCCCTTGGAAAACCTCTTGCAGTGTTTTACATAACTCTTTCTGCAGAGTTGACTCCCAGCTCTGGTGTGAATGTGCAGAGGCTGTAGCTGCGGGAGGGAGGGTGAATGTGCTGGTTTCTGCTCTCCTTGGGAGCCTGGAGTTAAAGGAAGCTGCTTCCCCATCCTGGAGTCCTCAGCCCAAAGCACGAGGGGAGAGGAGAGTGCTCAGATGGATTGCTGAGTGCCAGTGAGAGGAAGGGAGCTGCTGACCCCTGGGGCCTCATTACCATATTGTGTAGACATTTAGTGTCATGAACAATGATCTTACTACTATCAGGCTTCATAATTAATAGATGATGAATAAGTAATGAAGCATCATTTGATTGGAGCCTGGACTTGCACTCAGCTGGAGGCTTTTGCAGGCATTAGTAGGAAGATATCCTTGCCTTGTATTGAAAAATGCAGCACCCTTTCTAAGTGTGTGCTTGTGTCTTTTAATCCCTTAAAAATTTAATTGTTGGGATCTTGGCTCTGAGGTGCTGTAGAGGGGGAAGCTGCCAGCATTGCTGGATAGAGCTGAACTAACTTTGCAAGGCAGTCTTCATGATAAATCTCTTGCAGCCCCAGCAGTGCTTCTATTACTTTCCTTCATGGTGCTGCAATTCCAAATAGGTTTCCTTCTCATCCTTACCCCTCCCAACCCTTTCCCTTTGCTTGTCGTTTGAACCGCAAGTGCTCTGTGGTCATTTTAAACCCATAGGGACCCTGCCCAGGTAATGTTAATGTCCAATTTCAGGGCTTATCTGATAAGCCAGCAAAAATCATTCCAAAGGAGGAGCATCCAAAAGGGGATACTGCAGAAAAAGGAGGATACATCAATGGGATTGTCAAGTAGAAATGTCAGATGCCCCCTCTTTGAAAGCAGGGGCACCATCCTTGGCAATGCAGCTTGTGGGCCTGTAGATCAGAAGCTAAAATTCCCTTGTGGAATAGCAGCTTCCAAAAGCAGCACAATGCTCAGGTCTGTGTTCTGGTGTGCTCATTTGCTTTTCAGTTGGAATAAAGTTGCTGTTTACACAGGAATCAGCAGACACTTGGTGCACAGGTTGGGAGCACGCTGACAGGCTCAGGTCTGCTGGTGACTTCCTGCTGAGTAACTAACAGCACCCTTTAAAAGCCTGGGCTCCACCAGGATGTCTTTTGAGGGGAATGGATAGTTCTTGAAGCATGGTGGAGCAGATTGCCATGCAATGTGACCACAAGGATGGGAGACATAGTCTGGGGAGAGGAACCAGGGTGAGGAAATACTGAGTTGAATGATCTGTGACCATTCTTGCTCCTGTGGTTTCTATGGCCTGCCAGGTGCTTGTTCTTCAGTTAATGCTGAAACCATGGAATGAATGTAAACCTTCCTGGAGGGCTCTTCAGCTGTGGGTTCACTGCTCTCAATGGCTGTCTCATTTCTGAAAGTCTTTTAACTTGTGCTTATTACAGTTCAGGACCTCAAGGGTCTTGGCTATGAAAAAGGGAAGCCAGTTGGTTTGGTGGGTGTGACGGAGCTCTCTGAAGCCCAGAAGAAACAGCTGAAGGAGCAGCAGGAGGTAATGCCCTGAAATGATTCCCAAATTCATACTGTGTTGCAGCATGACTGGCTTAGATGGGAGAGTGGAAGTGGAGACAGCAAAGAAACTTCACTGGGGCCCACAAATAAATCTCTAGGATTTGTGCTGAATGCCAAAGAATCGTGATGCTGCAGTCAGCAGAAACAGGAGAGGACTTTGGGGAATATGAATGAAGCCAACCAATTGCTGTCCTACCAAACTAAAGCCCCAGATCTATAAGGTCTCTTGTGTCACATCTGCAGCTGGTTATATATTGCTCCAGCAATGGGGAGGAGGGGAATGGAGACTTGGAATTTTGGGGGGAATAGGAGCAGAATTGGCTTTTGCCAGAATGTGAGGGTGGTGTTTGACCTGTGTGGGGATGAGGAGATGGCAGCAGTCCTCAGTGTTAACATCAAGGTGCCTCTGTTGGAGCAACCAGGACATAATACATAATGCTTCTGTTTGATCTGAGAAGTGAGTGGCTCAGATCAAGCAACAGCACTTGTTGCCTGTGGGGATTTCCAGTTGTCATAACCTCTGTGTGTAGGGCAACTGGGGTGGGTGCAGGCTCTGCTGCGGAGCAATGTGTGCCTCTGGCACTCTGCTGCCTGCAGTGGGGGTCTTATTGAGTGCACTGTTGCTTTTCTTCCTCTAGATGCAGCAGATGTATGATATGATCATGAAGCACAAGCAAGCCATGCAGGATATGCAGATGATGTGGGAAAAGGCAATCCAGGAGCACCAGTATGACTATGACAGTGATGAAGAGGTGGACAGTGAGCTGGGAACATGGGAGCACCAGCTTCGGCGCATGGAGATGGATAAAACACGAGGTGTGTAGGGAGCTGCCATGCAAACATCTTGCTCACTCTGTGTTGCACAGAGGCCTCCAGGGAGAGATGTCTGAGATCACATTGTTGGCATGGGAGTTGCAGCGTCACTTTTCACTGCTCTGCTGTGGCTTCCCTGCCTGTTGAGTGGAGATAATCACCATGGGTTGCTATGAAACTCTATGTTTCACAAACCCTCTGAAATTCAAAGTCAACACTGTCTTATTGCTGGTTTCTCTTCTCAGAGTGGGCTGAGCAGCTGACCCAGATGGGCAGAGGGAAGCATTTCATTGGAGACTTTCTTCCACCTGATGAGCTGGAGAAATTCATGGAGACATTCAAGGCACTGAAGGTGAAACAGCCAAATTCAGACCGATGGCAACACTTCACGTTGTCCTGAGCAGGGAGGGAAAGGTCTCAAGTGTGCTTAGCCCTCTGTCACAGCACTTAGCTCCCTCACAGCCTTGAGATACTTCTGCCCTTACCCTGGGAGCTCTGTTCCTTCTGGAGGAAACAAGGGGTAAATAGCAGTAGCAAAGTAGAGAGCAGACAATTGGGACAGGGTTTGGGGGTTAGCTGCAGTTGCAGACCAGCCTCTTGGACTCGCCATGGTTTGGCTGGTCCTGTTTCAGACAAGTGGTTGCTGATGCCAAGCAAGGAAAATGTGAATTTTTATCTAGACGAGTGCAGTAAAGTGAAAATATAAAACCTACAAAAAGCTTATGCAGAGCACTTCAGTACCTGCCAATTCTTCCTAAACTGTAGGACTTCTTGATGCTGGCTCATCCTTCTGTTCCTGTGTTGCCAGCATGGGGTCTGACATTCCCTGGAGATCCTGGCTTAAATAAGAGCTGTATCTGAAGCTTGAGCCAGGGAGCAACTTTGAATTTGGGAGCTAAATATTTCTCTTTTTAATCTCACAGTAGCATTCCCTGCCTCTTGCAGATTGTTCCAGGGTTGGGCAGTGCTTTATCATTTATCTGCTTCCTTCTCTGTAGTGGTGCAGAGCTGGAACCCCAGGGAATGGTGTTAGTTGTTAATTGCTTGCTGGAGCCATAGAATCATAGAATAGTTCGGGTTCGAAAGGACCTTAAAATCATCCAGTTCCATCCTCCCTGCCATGGGCAGGGACACCTCACACTGAACCATGGCACCCAAGGCTCTGTTCAACCTGGCCTTGAACACTGCCAGGGATGGAGCACTCATAACTTCCCTGGGCAACCATCCTAACTTGGAGTAGCTGAAGCTGGTTTTCCCTTGCTCTGCCCCACAAAGAGAAAAGAATAACCACCAGTTCCTTTTGTGCCTCTGCAGGAAGGACGGGAGCCAGATTATTCCGAATACAAGGAGTTCAAACTGACTGTGGAAAACATAGGTTATCAAATGCTGATAAAGATGGGCTGGAAGGAAGGCGATGGACTTGGTTTGGATGGACAGGGGATTAAAAACCCAGTCAGCAAGTAAGCAGAGTCCTTCTACTATTGATTTAGTCCTTTCCTCTTGGGCTGGTAATTGATGCTCCTTCCGTGGCCTACTGGAAGCAGCTGCAGTGAATGTGAGCGTAATTCATCACTGGAGCAGAATATGGAATCCTTGCAGCAAAGGAGAAAAAGGTTTTGTGATTTCTCTGGGGTTCCCCCCACCCGCAGAGCCTGGGTTTGTTCCTTTATCTCAGGCAGGAGCAATGGTCTGAGCCAAGAGTGTTTTGATTCTAATCTCAATTTGCATGCTGAGCTCTTCTGGGAGGTGCTGTCTCCCCGGTTATAAAATGAAGATAATACTTGTCCACACTTCCCCTCTCCCAGGACGTGTGAGGATTAAGTCATATCTTTAAAGTCATACATTTAGTTCAGTAAATGTATTTAAGAATGTGCCTTTTGCATCTGAAGCACAGTTGGTCCCTGCTGGTTAGTCCCAGGTGTACTGTGGGTGAAAGGATGCTACTGCTGGACCTGTGCTTGAAAGATGCTTCAGTGCAGCTCAGAGCTTTGTGTGAGATCATGCAGCTGCCTTGATGTCACTCTTGAGTGCAGAAGTTTTCTGATTTGATCACACTTTGTGTATAACTAAGCATAATGAGTTCTATCCAAGAATAGATGAGCAGCTCTTTTTAGGTAGCTCATTTGTTGGTAACATATGCTGAACTTCAAAACCCAATACTGGGGGTAGGAAGTTCTCTGAATTGGGTTTTTTAGCATTAGATCCTTTTAGAAATAGCAGTTGTTTGTTTACTGCATGATGGAAAGTCTCTGCAAAGCAGTTCTGCTCCTCTCTAGCAAGAAGATCTCTTTGGCAAAACACTTATTAGGTCAGAATGGTTCTGTGGTAAGAGACTGCTGTAATCAAACCAGCAAGGCTTCCAAACAGAGGGATGGCAGAGTCTGTCCGTCACAGGCTTGAAGAAAGTTTGTGCTTTGCTTGGGTTCTATCATCTCTGGTGCTCCTAGAGCTGGTAGGAAGGTGCTACTGCAGAGGGAAAGGAATTGCTGCTGCTTCTGGAGTGTTCTGAAGTGGAGGAGTGAGAGGCAGGTACATTTAACAGATCTGTTTGGCTGCTGTCAGTGAGGTACAAATGGAAGCATTTGATTGCCAAAGGTGAGTCTGCCTGTTCAGAGAGCACTGTTCAGCAGGGAGGCATCCAAACCACAGATGCTATTTCTCTTCCAGCTCTAAAAGGTTAAGCAGATATATGTTGACACTCCTGCTTCCATCTAACAACAGCAAGCATCATTGATTCAGAAGGGCAGTGTAGCAACATGGCAAATGCAATAAGCTGCTCAGTACTAGCTGTCTGTCTTGATGCAGCGCGCTCTGCGTGACCGTGCCCAGTGCTCCCTGATGCCTGTCCTCCAGCTCTGCTGACAAGAGGCAGCAGGCCTTTCTGGGGAAGAGGAAGGTGATCTGTCATATCTTTGTTCCTTCTTTCCAAACAGGGGAACTGCTACTGTGGATGGAGCTGGGTTTGGCATCGATCGTCCCGCTGAGCTCACCAAGGAGGATGATGAGTACCAAGCATTCCGTAAGCGAATGATGCTCGCCTACCGCTTCCGACCAAATCCACTGGTAAGGTGGTCCCAAAACGAGAGCAGGCACAGTGACAAACCCACTGAGGCTTCTGTGTGTGTCTCGTAAGGGTGGGGGTGTTTCTAGCACTTAGCCAAGAGAGCAAATGCTGTGAAAGTTTCTCTTTTGGTTCTGCTCTCATGCTGAATCACATTATCGCTACCAAAACAGCCACGGATGCACAGTTTTCTTTGCCATCACTTTATTTTTAAACACAAAATCCTATGGGTTGAGTTTTATCTGGTGCATACCAAGTATAAACGCTGAGCACAAGGGATACGGGGGCTTGTCCATGGGTTCTTATGGATAATTGTTTTCCTGGTTGCAAAAGGCTGCTCCATTTGCATTGGCCTCGTCCATTCCGCATGCCAGCACACCTTGAAAGCTCCATTTATAATTTGTGATGGGCAAAGCTCAGGTTTCGCTGTCAGAAATGTCACGTTTCAGTGGCTTTTTCAGGTAATTAAGCTCAGATGCTCATTGCTCTGTGAAGACAGCAGTTTTGATTCAGTTTTCTCTTCTTCCCCACAGAACAACCCGCGACGACCTTACTACTGAGAATGCTTTTGGGGGACAGCGTGTTTCCAAATCCAATTGTAATTTTTCTGTGAAATGTTATGAAACTGCATTATCAGTCTCTTGTTTGCTAATATTGTAAAACTATTCGGAGTCACGATACCATCTGTCACCCAGAAGAGCCCCCATGAGTGTCACGACAGCCGTATCGTAACACGGCCTGGGTGGTGCTTGGGGAGGAGAACAGAGCAGGTGAGAGCAGACCTTCACAAGGTGCTCTGCTGACAGGGGGAGGGTAGCACCAAAGATACTAGTAGGTAGTTCAGGGACTTCATTTGTGTTTAGCTGAGTGCCATGTTACAGGGAGTGCATTTTGTGTGACCCTGCAGCTCCTCTGCTGTTCAGATGTGCAGCTTGTGCTGCTCTAGGTTGTTTGGTTGGGTTGTTAATGACAAGTACAACAAGGGGCTATCTCCACCCCAGGTTTTGGGGCTGTTGTTCAAGTCAGGCTATTGTTCCCTGTAGAACTGGGTTCTTATGTTGTCATGAAGCCAGAAGTGTAATCTGACCTTCACCTGACATTGCAAAACCAGTGCCTAGTTGGTTTACCTCTGGCCTTTGGAAGACAAGGTGTGGATTGGTGTGAAGTGTGGCTACAAGGCTTGAGGGATGTTGGGGGAAGGTTCTTCAGAGGTGATGGCTTCTTGGTCTCTTGAACACTAAGTTCACCCCAAAAGACTTGCAAACCAAGAGACTTGCTACAAGTTCCTGTGGCTCAGGGTGCTGAAGAATCAAGCCTTCAGCCACAGCTTGGCAAAGGCCGTTTGGATTCTGTTGTCATAAGAAACCTCTTTACAGATATACATTTTCTTCAGTCTGTAAATAAAATAAAACTCCTTTGTTCCTTAGTTTTAATAATGAATTTTTGGGAGTAGTTGCTCTTAACTGAGTTTTCATAGCCTGAGGGACTGTTCTGCACCTCTTTCCTTCCAAGCATCTTAAACCAATGTGAGATTGATTGGTTTGGTTTCTTCTGCCTTTGTTTTCCTTCTGTCCAAATACTTGGTGTGTGCTTCCCTTTTGTGAACTTTTCTTACCAACATCAGCCAAGCATTTGGCTTTCAATAAAACCCTTTGAAAGAGTCAATTCAGGAGGGTTTCATTTGAGGAGAATCCAAGCGAGTCAGGGTCTCGTGCACACCCGGGAGCGGGGCGCGCTGCTGCAGTGGGGGCACAGGGAGGTTGTGCTGGGGCTGAGTGTGGCCATGGGCAGTGAGCATGGGAGATTGGGAAATAGAGATAACAGAACCTGGCAGGTTTGAGGTAGGGCTCAGATTCTGCTCAAGTAATTGAGGTCACTGTGACAAGTGCTTCCCTGGGAGGTTAGGACATGGACCTGTTTGGTTTTGCCCTATTGTCACTTGGGCTTGGCCGCTGTTGCTGATCAGGTCTTTAAAGCCAGTTGGATACTACAGTGATCCCTGTGTACTTTGTTGTGTTGGCAAAGGCTTATTTAGAATCCATCTGGTTTGGGATGGAAGGGACCTCAAAGCTCCTCCAGCTCCAACCCCTGCCACGGGCAGAGACCCCTTCCCCTGGAGCAGCTTGCTCCAAGCCCCTGTGTCCAACCTGGCCTTGAGCACTGCCAGGGATGGGGCAGCCACAGCTTCTCTGGACCCTGTCCCAGTGCCTCAGCACCCTCACAGGGAACAGCTTCCCAAGGTCTCCTCCCTTTCCAGCTGGCATGGGGCTGGGATGCTCTGAGCCGCTGTTGCAAGAGCAGCGTGACTGATGCAACACTTGTGGAAGGTTCAGTGTTGGAGACAGCCTGTAAGTTACTGCGTTGGGTCCCCCCCATGTTCCCTGGTTTCACCCCTTTTTCCTGTTCCACAGGGTCTTGTGCTGCTCTTTGGGCACTGTGGGGGCTGGTGGGTGGGTTCTCAGCTGCAAACCCTGCCTTGGTGCTGAGCCCCCTTTGCTCTCGAGCACCGTAGGCTGCAGGAACAGCACCCAGTGAGCCTTTCCTTGTCAGTGAGGTGCTGACGAGGCTCACAGGGAGTGTTTGAGTTCCTCCTGCACAGAGCAATGATGAACAAGCCCAGGGCAAAGGGCAGAGCAGCCAGTTCAGCCCCCGGACTCTTAAGCAAGAGGGCAAAACAGTGACACGTTTGTGAAGGTGTTGTGAAGAAGGGGAAAGGTTGGGGGGCTGCCACGTACTATGGAAGTGGTGGAGTGTGGGCCCAGGTGTCACCATGGGCTGGGGCAGGTCGAGCAGTTTGAGCAGAGCAGGAGAGGAGCAGGTCAGCAGAAGGCTGCGCTCCTTCTGCCTTCAATCCCTTATTAAAGGCAAGGATGGAGCGTTGGCTTTCATGTGCTTCATTTCTCCTGTGTTCCTCTCAGAGAGCTGAAGCCCTGTGTCCTTCTGGATCATTTAAGTACTTCAGATTTGAGAATGAATTGAGAAAAAAGCAGCAAACCCACACTCCCAAGTAAAGCCTCTGCTTGAGAGGTTTTATCATAGAGTCACAGACTGGTTTGTGTTGAAGGAGACCATAAAGCTCACCTAATTCCAAGCCAATGCCACAGGCAGGAACACCTTAGAGGTGACTCCAAGCCCCTGTGTCCAACCTGGCCTTGAACAGAGCCAGGGACGGGGCAGCCACAGCTTCTCTGGGCACCCTGTGCCAGCGCCTCAGCACCCTCACAGGGAACAGCTTCTGCCTCAGAGCTCAGCTCAGTCTCCCCTTGGGCAGGTTCAAGCCATTGCCCTTGGCCTGGCCCTACAGGCCCTTGTCCCAAGCCCCTCTCCAGGTTCCCTGCAGCCCCTTTAAGCACTGGAGCTGCTCTAAGGGCTCCCTTCCGGAGCCTTCTCCAGGCTGCCGCAGCCCGGCTCTCTCAGCCTGGCCCCAGGGCAGAGCTCCTTTATCTGCCCCGTTTCCCCGCATGGGCCGGGGTTCCCGTGTGCGCTCCCGCTCCCCGCGGGACCCCTCAGCCTCCGGCTCTGCCGCTTTAAGGGCGCTGCCTCCGCCGGCACCGGGGCCGAAGTCCGCGGGCTGCGGGCGGCGGCGGTGGCCGGGCCGGGGATGCAGCTCCCGGCAGCGCCGGGCGCACTCGCCCCTTCCCTGCTCGCCATCCCCGTGGCCTTCGGCATCAACGGCGCGGCCGCCCTGGCAGAGTGAGTGCGGGCTGGGGGTGCGGGTCCCATCCGGCCCCGGAGCGGGGGCATCGGTGTCCAGGGCAGGGTGCTGGGGGGGNCAACGGCCGGGCCCCCCGGGCAGGGGGGGGGGGGGCTGGGGGGGCGGGCCCCATCCGGCCCCGGGGGGGGGGCATCGGTGTCCAGGGCAGGGTGCTGGGGGGGGGGGTACATTCCGGCACTGCAGCGGGCTCCAGCCTGCTGCCCCTGGAAGGCTGCTGCAAGCTGGAGGATGCTGACGTGGTTCCTGGCTGCCTTTATGGCTTTGAAATCGCGTTACCAGGGGTTGCTCAGGCTCATTGCACACCATGGAGCATAATGGGACTCAATGGTAGGCCCAGTCCTGGAGGATCATGGTGCTGAGCACCTCTGTGATTGAGGAGCATCCTTTCCAGCTACCTGTCTCCAGCTCACAGGGATAAGAGGGTGCTGGGGACCCTCTGAACCCTGCTTTGCCCCCCAGAAGTGACCCTCCCGGTATCTTGGCTGATGCCACCATCCAGGCTGGCCCCATCACCGCCGCTGTCACCCTGCTGATAATTTTGGGTTTGGGTGACCTGTCCTGGGTGCTCAGCACATCCCCATCCCACATCCCGCACAGGATCCTGCACATCCTCATCAGGCACCAGCCGGAGCCAGGGTCAGCTCCCACCACCCCCTGCCACGTTTGATTTCCCTTGTATGTCCATCCACGTTCAGACTCTTTGCTTTTCTCTGCTTTCCTGTCTCATGGCTCAGGAGCTCTGGGTTTTCTTCTTGTGTTCTTCCATCCCTTTTCCACACTTTCTATCCTCTCGTTCCTGCCAGGCCCCTTCACCCTCCTTTTCCCGTTCATTACACATTTCTTTTTATAGCTCATTTCTGCTGTAGCTTTAGCAGCAGGAAGGGCTTTTAGCCAAATCTCTCTTCATCCCAGAGCCGGGACTTTCCTGGCCACCCGATAAACTTTACTTAATGATCTCCCAGTTTTCATTCCCGTATTTTTGGCCTCCTCTTTCCCTTCCATCCCATGCGGCACTGCAGTGCTGCAGCCCAGCTCTCCGGGATCCATCGCTATGAAATCCGCAGCAGAGCCACCTAAAACCACATCCATGTGGGAACGCTGCTACCCCCAATGTGAGCCCTGTGGCATTCTCCTGCATCTCAGGGGGATGACTTTCACCAGACCCTGCTGCGGGATGAGCGATGGTGGCCTCCAAGCCCCTCAGCCTGCCAGGGGGAGCTGGGTGCCCTGAGCACAGCACCCCAAGGTGCTGGTGTGGGGGGTAGCCCGGTGTGTGCCAACACGTGTTGCTGTGCCTCGAGCTCCATTGCACACAGTGACCAGAGGCTGTTCCACTGCAGCGCCTGTATTGGAACTAATCATTCTATGGGAGTAATCAGTTGTGTGGTAACTACTGCTGCAGTAGGACCAATGCACTGAGGAGGGGACACCTCAGCTATTGCATGGGTTTGAGGGGAGTTTCAAGCACTTCTTTGTTGGTTGGATGCTTGAGGACAAGCTCAGCCCTTGCTTGGTGCTGCTGTGTCACCAATCCCGGCCCTGCCACAGGGTCCTGTGCTCACCTGCCCCGGCCCAGGAGGACCAATTCCAGCTGCACAAGGCAAACAGGAGCTGGGTGCTGTCCCAGCCTCCTGTAGGCAGGACTGGAGCTGGAGCCTGCTGGCCTTTTGTCCCTGCTCAGAACGCACATGGGCAGGTGAGTGGGTATTGACACTGGTGTCCGTGCAGAACCATCAGCCACCGCTTGGCCTTTTCCTTTGGTAACAGGGTTAAAGGCTTGAGTGAAAACACTGGGATGCTTTCCATGTTTCACAGCTCAGGCATTGGCTGGAGCGAGGCTGCAGCTCCTCCAGCTCCTGCAAGGGATGCAGCAAGCTCAGGGGCAGCTTCCCTACAACCTCTTCACTCTTTTAGGACCCAGGTCCAGCATCTTGTTACTGATGTGGTTTATAATCAAGTTCCCTGGTCTTTTATCCCAGTGGCCCATTGCTGCAGCCTAGAGAGGGGGAATCACAGTGGGGGCACAGGAGCCTTGGCAAGGCAGCCCCTTCCCACCCATTCCTGAGTGTCAGACCCGGCCTTCCTCTGGGATCTGCTTCCCTGGGGTTGTTTTAGAGCCCAGAGCAGCCATTTCCCTGCTCCAGCACCAGGGTGCAGGCTCTGATCCTGCCGTTCCTCCTGCTCTGGTGGACACCCCTCAAAACTGGGGGGGGGGAAAGGGTCTGGGACTGGGAAAACCAGGGCTTCACCCCCGGCTGTGCCCAGGCGCTGGAGCCCACCCTGCTGCCCACAGGACCCCACTGGCGCTGATGCTGACGGGGCTGCTGGTGTCCGCCGCGCTCTTCTCCATCATCTTCTTCCTAAGTGGAGGGAGCCACTTCCAGGACCCCCTGTTCTGCGGTGAGTCCCCCCCGGGGGGTGGGGACTGATCCCGTGCCTGGCAGGGAGCGCAGGTGTGGGATTTGGGAAGCACTGTGGGATCTGCTCAGAGCTGGCTCATTTCCCGCAGTGTTTGTGGTGTTCTCCTTCACCTCCATCGTTGACCTGATCATCTCGCTGGAGGAGGATGGCTTCATCTCTGGCTTCATGGAGGTCTACGTCAGAGAGGTACCACCTCATCCGTGCACAGAAGCTGCTCCTGCTCCCGAAGCTGCTCCTGCCACAGAGGGACAATGCATGGAGCAGCGTCATGGGGAGGGGGCTTGGGAAGGTGCTGGTCCCCATCCCGTATGATCCGTTATCTCCCAACGGGCAGGGAGAGCCCTACCTGCGCACGGCGCACGGGATCATGATCTGTTACTGGGATGGAATCATCCACTACGGGCTCTACCTCGCTATGATGGCGGCCATCGGCCAGAGGTGAGCAGGGAGGCAAAGTGGTTCCAGTGGCTGTGTGGTATCCTCATGGATCCAGAGCCCGGAGGGTTGGAGGATCCCTGAAGGGACGTTGTGAGGGGGTGATCAGAGGTGTCTGATCCTGATGTCTCTGCAGAAAGAACTACAGGAACCTGGGTCTCTTCTGGCTGGGCTCTCTGATGATGAGCATCATCGTCTTCCTGCTTGGGAACCTCATAGGTACAGGGGTGTGGAACGGGGCTTCGCTCCATCCAGGCTGCTTCCATGCCCTGGTTGTCCTTGGAAGGGCAAGTGCTCCCAGGCACTTGCTTGCAGGCAGAGGAGGAAGGTGCTGAGCTAGAGGCAAGCAGCAGGTATCGCTACTGTGCTGTGCCCATCCTGTGCTCTCCTTCCCCAGGGAAATACAGCTCTGACCTCAGCCCTGCCTTCCTGCTCAACCTGCCCTACATCCTCGTCCCCATCTGGGCTGGGATGAGGCTCTTCCAGCAGCCCAAGGCCCTGCCATGCCTCAGCCCCGAGAAGGTGAGCTGAGAGGTGGGGCAGGAGCTCTGAGGGGAGCTGCACTGGGAGCCATCACCCTTATCCCTGTCCAGAGCTGGACCACAGCGTGTGGGACCAAACCCAGGGCGTTCTCCCTCCCCCAGGTGGCAGAGGAGCAGCGCAAGCGCCTGTACCAGCGGCCCCAGGACATGGGGCTGGTCCTGGTCCTGCTCCTCATTGCTGCCTTCACCTTCTTCAGGGGGATGGTGAGTGCTGGGTCCCTGCATGGGGGTCCCAGAGGGGGCGGGAGGGTCCAGGGGAGGGTGCATGCGCCACTGTCCACATCCCCAGGTGGTTCTGGACTGCCCCGCTGATTCGTGCTTCGAGTACATCTACCGGCACGAGCCGTACCTGCGCGACCCCGTCGCCTACCCCAAAGTGCAGGTGAGCAGGGTCCAGGCAGGGCTGGATTGCCCCCGGTGGCACTGGGCACGGGGTGAGCCTCTCCATGTGTCCATAGATGCTGATCTATCTGTTCTACGTCCTCCCCTTCTTCTGCCTCTGCATCTACGGGCTGGTCCTGCCTGGCTGCTCCTGGCTGCCCGACTGGAGCCTCGTGTTTGCTGGTGCCGTGGCGCAGGTGAGGGCTGCAGGGGGGGGACCATGGTGGGACCCCGGGGCTGGGTTTTGGTCCCCACCAGACCAGAGGAAGTCCAGAGCTTGTGGGAACAGTTCCACACCCGCAGCTGATGTGGAGCAGCTCCCAGGGCCGCTGCAGGGTAATTGCTTTGGCCTCGGTGGATCTTAATGGAGCCGGGGATTAACTTGACAGAAATAGGCTGGAGCGAGCCGGCAGGTCTATAGATAGGATGTGCTGGGTGTGCTCCTGCTCAGCGCCCTTCGGTGCTGCCGCCCACCCTGTGCCACTGCTGCCCTGTGTCCCCAGGCTCAGTTCTCCCATGTGGGCTCCTCACTGCACGGCCGCACGCCCTTCCCCTACCAGACCCCTGAGGATGTCTGGGGCAGCTTCCTCCTCACCAACGTCCTCTACGCGCTGGGGCCGCAGCTCCTGGCCCTGCGCTGCCTGCTCAGCCCTGCCTTCTTCGTGCCCGCCACCTCTGCAAGCCTGCAAGGGGGCAAGAAGCACCAGTGACCCGTCCTGCCCGCCCCGGGGGCTGCTGCCTGTCCCCCTTTTCCTGCAATGGCACCGGAGCAGCCTGTGGTGAGCCCCGCCTGGCAGAGGTGTCCCCAGGGATGCTCCTGTCCCCCCCTGCATCCCTTCCGCTGTGGGCTGCACCGGGAGGACCAAGAGGTGCCGTGCGGGGCCATTGCTGCAGCCACAGCCCGGCCCTTGCCCGGGGTCCCGCTGGTGGGGGGCTGCGGGAGCTGTGGGGGCCCCGTCCCCCCGCAGCAGGACACGGCAATGAGGACTGCCAGGGAAACGCTGTTTACACAATAAAGGAGCGAAGGTTCGGCCTCTGCGCCGGTGTCCCTGCTGTGGCCGGGGCTGTCACCCCCGGGCCAGCGGCAGCAGCACCGCATTGGACCCCCCGTGTCACCCACCCGAGGGGCACGGAGGAGCTGCCACACTTTGCCCCCTCCTGTTCTTTGGGGTGCAGAGGTTGGGGGGGGGGGTTCCGTGCCGCCCTCGCTGGAGGGGCTCAGGGTTGGTTTGGGGGGTGTGAGCCTGGGGGTGCACACGGGTGGGGGTACACGAGAGGGGTACAGGGGTGGGTGCTGGCAGCGGCTCCGCGCTGCCCTTGGAGGGGGAATTACGGGGTAAAACTCGTTCCACCCCGCGGGATCCCCCCGCATCCCGGGCCGGGGGCACCGGCGGTACCGGGGCACCGGTGACCTTGGCGAGCCGGCGGCCCTGCGCAGCGCCGGGAGCCGGGGCAGGGCCGGGCCGAGCTCCCGGTGCCGCCCCCTGCGCGGAGCCGCACCGGCAGCACCGGCGGTACCGGAGCGCTCCTGCGGCCGGGCCCCTCCCGCGGGTCGGCACCGGCGCCCGCAGAGACACGGTGAGTGCGGGGGGCTGCGAGGAGCCGGGGCGGACCCGCGGGTACCGGGACCCCGGGCAGGGGCAGCTGCTTGCGGCCGGGCCGGTTTCCCCCAACCCCGGGCACCGGCGTCCCGCAGCCCCGGGGCTGCCGCCGCAGTGTCCCGCACTGCAACACCGCACCGCGGCGGCAGCGCCGGGGCTGCCCCGCTCCCCCTGCTCCCCAACGCGCACCGGGACCCCCGGGGGCCGCCCCTCTCCCCCTGCCCCACAGCCAGGCCCTGGCTCCCCTTCCCCAGCCCCACTGCGCTCGGGGGGGATCATTCCCACGGTGAGGGGGTCCCAGAGCCCGGCTGGGATTTGGGGCACCCAGGGAGAACTCGGGGCTCAGGCACCAGCCCGCAGTGCCGGGGGGNTTCCTTCCCTTCCAAGGGGGATCCCGGCCGGCTCCGGGTCCCGTTCCCTACAGGAGCGCCGGGAGCAGCTGCGGCTCCCATCCCGAGGAGGGGGTGGGGGGGGGGGGGGGGGGGGGGGTTCGGTGTCGCAGCCCCCAGAAGCTGGGGGGCTCTGGCACGTGTTTCCCTGGCTGCCCCAGGGAAGGGGGAATGCTTCCAGGAGCTCTGGGGGGCTCCGTCCTCTGCAGCCGCTCCAGCGCCATCAGTTCAGTTTCCAGATGTGCCGGCTCCGACATAAATAACTCAGGAGATCCAGCCCCGAGCGTCTGCCATGAAATATTCATCCCGGCTGTAACCGAGCGGGTGAAGCGGAGTTCAGGCCGCGGGGCACCGGGGTCCCTGCGGGCAGGGGATGCTCGGAGCAGGACCCGGCGCTGCCGGTCACCCCCCTCTGCTTGGGGTGGGTGAGGTGGGAGAGGGGGCAAGGAGCCTCCAGGAGGGGTTAGGGACCAGCATCGCTGCTGACTCCGGGGCTGTTTGCTCGCACACTCACCCGGGGGGACCGGCGGGTGCTGAGGGGCTCTGCTCTCCCCCCAGATGCATCCCCGAAGCCCCTGGGCCGCTCTCCCCGCAGCTCTGCTGCTCCTCGCTGGCGTCCTCGCCTCTGACACGGTGCCCGGCGCCCGGGGCCGCAAGAAGGTGGTCCATGTCATGGGTGAGTGGGGATGGGGAGGTGCAGGAGCGAGCTGGACTGCACCCCCACGGGGGGATGGAGGGGAGCGTCCTGCAGCCATCAAGCTGTTGGGTCTCATGTCCACATGATGGACATGGTGGCTTCCGTGTATCCCTCTGGCCCTGGCCAGGAGCCACTCAACCCTCCTGAGGGTTTGCAAAGCCCCCAAAAGAGGGAAATTCCTGCCCAAATTCCCCCCAGCCTTCCTTGTCCCCACCGTGGGTCCTGCCTGGGATGGAGGCAGCAGCAGGCTTGGGGACAGGGACACACCTGAGCTCCTTGTCCCTTGCAGAGGGTGACAGCGGGGCCGTGGTGGTGCAAACAGCGCCAGGGAAGGTGGTGACCCACCGGGGCGGCACCATCATCCTGCCCTGCCGCTACCACTACGATGTGGCTGCTCACGACCCGGCCGAGATCCGCCTCAAGTGGACCAAGGTGACGGAGCCGATGGCCTTCGTGGACGTGTTTGTGGCCCTGGGCAAGGCGCGGCGGGCGTTTGGGAGCTACCGCGGCCGCACGGCGCTGCAGGAGGACGGCTTGGGCGATGCCTCGCTCATCATCCGCAACGTCACCCTGCAAGACTACGGCCGCTACGAGTGCGAGGTCACCAACGAGCTGGAGGATGACGCCGGCATGGTCAAGCTGGACCTCGAAGGTACCGATGCTGCTGCACCAGGGATGGGGCTTGGCCAGGACGTGGCTCCCGGTGCTGGGCTCGGTCCTGTTTTACGGCGGTTGTTTTTCCTGGCGTGTGCCGTGGTTTATTGCTTGTTATTGGCTTTTATTGTTGCTCCAGGTTTACAGGCTGGCAGCTAATAAATGCTGGAGATAGATAGTGGTGCGGCCTCGTAAAGCACCAGGACAGATCAGGTTGTGGCAGCAGTGCTGCTGGGATGGGTTGCTGTGGCTGGGGAAGTGGGAAAACCCTTTCATGGGGGCTCAGGAGGTGCAGGAGCGCTGCTCTGGCCATTGTGGGCTTACTCTGGGGATGCTGGGACTTGGCTGGATCCTGTGCAGGTACCACTGATGTCCCCAGGTCCCCAGGCAGCAGCTCCTGGAGCCCTGGGGTGCCATAGGGGTCCCTGTGGTGCCGTAGGGGTCCCTGTGGTGTCGTAGGGGTCCCTGTGGTGCCGTAGGGGTCCCTTGGGTTCCTGAGCAAAGCCTGCAGCACCCAAACTCCCCAAGCAGAGATGATGGCAGCTCTCCCGCGCTGGCTCCAGCCCGCAGCACCAGCCCCTGTTCCCCTCTGGCTCATGCTGATGGCCCCATCCACTGGGTCCAACTGAGGTGGGGGACACCCCCCCCTGAACCCCAGCCCCTCCTCTCTGTCCCTGCAGGCGTGATCTTCCCCTACCACCCGCGCCTGGGCCGCTACACCCTGAACTTCCATGAGGCCCAGCAGGCGTGCCTGGAGCAGGACGGGATCCTGGCCTCGCACGATCAGCTGCACCAGGCCTGGCTGGAGGGCATGGACTGGTGCAACGCCGGCTGGCTGGAGGATGGCTCCGTGCAGTATCCCATCTCCCGGCCGCGGGAAGAGTGCGGACGCAAGGATACGCCGGTGGGGGTGCGGAACTACGGGTACAGGCACAAGGAGAGTGAGCACTACGATGCCTTCTGCTTCACCTCCAACCTCAATGGTAATCGGAGGGAAACTGAGGCACGGAGAACCCAGTTCCCTGGTCTGGCTGGGCAGGATGGGGAGGGTTTCCCTTGGTGGTCCAGCTCTGGATGAGGGAAAGATGCAGCTGCATGTGCCTTCCTTGGACAACCCCACACATCAAGAGGGGGTTTAGTGCCGGGGACCCCCAGCAAGGACCAGTATCTATCCCTGTTGCCTTTGTGCTTTTAGCAAAACCCATCTCTTCTGGGCAGGAGCAGGGGGTGGAGGGAACTGCAGCAGCAAACAGCCGCAGTGATGGATGAGGCCAGGGCCGGGCAAGACAGATGGGAGCCGGGCGGGCTGCGGGGCTGTGTGGATTCCTCCTTGCTGGCAGGGCTGCAGGGGCTCCGCTGCTGTTGGTTTAGTGGTGACAGCAGAATAAATCGCGGGTGTAATCACCACAAGGAGACCCCATAAATCTGCCCAGAGCCCAGCCGGCTTCTCCCCTCCAAAACACACACTGGGAAAAGCTCTACAGCCCCATCCCTGCTCCATCCCAACCCCCTGGATGCCGGTGCCGGACCACGTACAGGATGTCCCCATCCCCAACAACCTCTGCTTTGTGCCTGTCCCCCGTAGGCAAAGTGTACTTCCTGAAGACGTACCGCAAGCTGAGCTACGCCGAGGCGGTGCAGGCCTGCAAGAACAACGGGGCGGCTGTGGCCAAGGTGGGTCAGCTCTATGCAGCCTGGAAGATCCAGCTGCTGGACCGCTGCGAGGCAGGCTGGCTGGAGGACGGCAGCATCCGCTACCCCATCGTCAACCCGCGGGCACGCTGCGGCGGCCGGGAGCCCGGCGTGCGTAACCTGGGCTTCCCCGACAAGAAGTACAAGCTCTTTGGGGTTTATTGCTTTAAAAAGGCTGGGGAGGCTGCTCCGGAGAAGGCGCTGGGCGGGGGGGGGCACCCCAATCGTGTGTGAGGGTCACCCTCTGCGGCAGCGCCCCAACCTTTCAGCCAGGACAACCCCGTCTCTATGTGTTGGGCTCCCTGGTGCTGCTGCCCCGCAGTGTGGGGAGCTGCAGGCAGCTCCTGTGTTGGACTGGGAGAGGTGTCCATGTGCTACCGGTGCAGGAGCTGCACCACGAGCTGCGCACGAAGCCTGGTGACACTTGGGGAAACTGAGGCAGCGGGAGGGGAGCAGCTTCCTTAACCCAGCCAGGGCTGGCTCCCAGCTCATCGCAGCTCTTGCTTGTCAGTCAGCGCATTGCATGTGCTAATGGCCCATCCCGAGCAAAGCAGGCTTGAGCCCCACAACGTCCTCATCCTCATGTCCACGGTCCCCACCTCCGCGCTGTCCCTGGGGCCATGCAGCACCGGGAGATGCAACCAGCACCATGGCACCAGCCCGTCCCTGCAGGGGATGGGGGGCACAGGGCTTGGCTTCGTGCAGCGTGGGTCGCCGGGGGCACCCGCAGCCCCTCGGGCTCAGCCACACACCTCGGCCCGGGGCTCGGGCAGCTCCTCCGTGCTTGGCTCCTGCAGCAGCAGAGGTGGGAGAGGGGAGGTGCTGGGAGGGCTCCGTGCCCTGCGCCCCGGCTCGAGGCTTCCTGCAGCCCTGGCGCTCGTGGGCTGGACGTAGATGAAATAAAAGCTTCGGCCGCTTTGGAGAGCTGAGCAGGGCTCTCGTGTGTCCTTCGCTGGTGCCACCCTCGAGGGGCATCGCGGGTGCAAGGGAACCCTGGCTATGCCCTTGTACTCCCTCCCTATTCAGAGACCCTGGCCCTGCTGTGCCAGAGCTGGGCATGTTTGAAGCATCCCAGCTGGAGCATCCCAACAGCATCCCTTGTCTTTCATCGGGGCTGGATCCAAGAGATCAGCAGAGCTACCCCAGAGCATCCTGGTGGCAGCAACCAGGAGCCACCCCGGGGATGGCAGAGCATGGGTAAGGACGCCAAGGTCCCCCATGCCAGAGGGGGCTGGGGGCGTCCCCCATGGCTGGCCCAGCTGAGCACAGCCCATCCATCACTGTTACTAATGCCAGTGCTGATAGAATACATTGCCATGGGGATGTGACCCCCCCCAGCCATCGCTACCCCTGGGAGAGGACAATGGGAACCAGGGGCAGTGGCCATCACACGCTGATGGATGGCAGCCAGGGTGGGGGCAGCACCTGTGGTTAACGCAGGCAGCACCCTGAAACATCCATCACCGTATCTGTGAGGCAGCGGTGGGGCTGGAGAATGAGCCCTGGGAGAGTCATGGGATGGTTTAGGGTGAAGGGACCTTAAAGCTCCTCCAGCCCCAGCCCCTGCCATGGGCAGGACCCCTTCCACTGGAGCTTGCTCCAAGCCCCTGTGTCCAACCTGGCCTTGAGCAGAGCGAGGGATGGGGCAGCTCAACTGTTAAAAAACTTTATTAAAATGTCCAGCAGTACAGAAAGGCAGAGTCAGAAATGGGGGGGGACATGGTGAGGAC